>PVLD010001011.1:0-228090 GCA_004027595.1 Dinomys branickii | reverse complement strand
TCAGGACAACACATACAGACATACAAGATTGATCAAATAACCCGTCATTGATTATTGCTTAGCATTAAGTGATATAATACAATAGTAGAACCATGTTAGCCCTCCTGCATATATGCATATTCATATATACATACATACATTTTTGTCTTTTTCTTTTCTACTTTCCTTCATCCCATCTGTTCTTTGTTTTAGAACAGATAGTGAAATAAACCAGCGATACATGTGCAGGCAACGTATTGTATCACTGATGTAAGAACCCGAGGGTGGGAATATAAACTAAGAGACATGAAGGAAATCTGTTCTAAGATTCTCTTCAAGTCAATTGAGTCCGTCCTTTCATCATCTGAAAACATTGTTAAGAGATTTATCTTCTGAGTCAGCCTGAATGTGTTGCTGTACCATGTATTTACCTTCTAGAACATCTAGTACATTTCACTAAAAAATTATATCAAATTAACAAATGTCACTGAATCAGAAGTACGTGGTTTTATAGTCATCAGTGCCAAGAGGGCACTTATAGGGGTACAGCAATCCCAAGTGAACAGGGACACTGTGTCCATACATCATGATTTTTCTCACTTTAAGAAACCAGTGTGTCTCAGAGAGGACTTTGGTAAGTGTGTGGCCTTATACACACTAGAGAAATGGTACATATTTGTGCAAACCCTGGGTCATGAGCAAGTTCTTCACTTTCCAGGTAAATAACTACACATTAGTAAAAGGGTAGAAGTTCCCTACCTAATGACGTATTTCCCAAAACAATATGCTTCTTGTTCAAATAAAAAAATATAGATTTAGGGCCTGCATGGCATAGAGGAATTTCTGTGAGGTCCTTAGTAATGTTGAAAACTATATTTTTGAATCACATCAAGCAAAGCATTCAGATGTCTTAGGATGTCCCTTAGGTTTTTGAACAAATGGGTTAAAAGGAGGTATGTTGAAATTCAAAATGAATGGTTACAAGACTGAATGACTGAACAGTTCTACAACTTAGATGGTGGTTTGTATTTTAAAAGGGCAGCAGTGTTGGAATTTAGAACGATAAATGATTTCTAAGTAAACTTTACAACCTAAGGTGTTAAAAATGCAAAAACTGAGAGCTGGCATAGTGTCATGCCCCTGTAGTCCCAGCTACTGGGAAAGCTGAGTCAGGAGCATCAGGAGCTCGAGACAAGGTTGTACAGCATGGACAACACAGCAAGAACCTGTCTCACATAACTAAATGACTAAATAAATAAACAAACAAATGCACATCAACAACAGGAAGTGTGCAAAATATCCCTTGGACTTTATCTCTTTTCAAATACATGAATTAATTCCTTTAATAAGTCATACAATAAGTGTCATTCTGCAATAGAGTAGAACATCTGCTATATCAAATCAGCTCCCAATTGTATAATGTGTAATTCAAACACCTAGATTTACTTTTCGTTCCCTTTACAGTACTGGGTCCAGGAACAAGTTAGTGTCTGTGACACTGTGAAATATTTATTTGCTCTTTTCCATTTCCTGGCATACAACTCCTAAAATCTCTGGAAACTCTAAGTGCTAATGAGTTTACTTAATGACTGGTAGCCTCATGGTAGCTTTAGGATGTGGGCTGGTCCCTGGAAAGACCAGGGCAGGATTACAGGGCTGAAGGTCAAATTGATCACCAATGGTTAATGCTATAAACAATCATACCCTTGTAATAAATTTCCCAAAGGACAAGGTGTGGAGAGTTTCAGGATAGCTGAACATGTGGAGGTCCCTGGAAGCGGGTGTTGCGGGAGAGGGCATGGAAACCCCACATTCCTTCTGTAGCTTATGTTAAGTGTCTGTTCATCCTCAGCCATGGCAATGCCATTTAGAATAAATCAACAGAAATAAATATGTGCTTCCCTGAGTTCTGTGAGCTGCATGAGTAAATTAATTGAACCAAAGGAAGGAAGGAGTTGTGGGAACCTGGATTTCTAGCTGGTTGGTCAGAGCACAGGTAAAACAACCTAGGGCTGGCAACTGGCATCTGAAGGGATGAGAGGCACTCCTGGGGAATGAGCTCTCACTAGTTGGACCTGACACTATTTCCAGATGCACCGTGTCAGGACAGAATTGAATTAGAGAACAACAGCTGGTATCCACTGCAGAAACGCTTGCTTTTTGGAGAGGAGAAACCCTCTAACCTTTTAGGGTCACAGAAGTCTTCTGCTCTTATTCTTGTATTGTGACAGAAGAGAGAAAATGGTTTGTTTTCCTCCTTGGTATCATATAGTCCATGTGATCATTCAAGACTTCAGGATGACTGCGGCCCTGCCATTTTAAATGTGTGGTTTCCAAGGACATTTTAAGAACTGTCCCCATTCTATCGAATTGGACAGAAGGGAGGAAAAGGCCAATAGGATCACCACTTGTCAAGGAAATCCATGGAAAAGACATCTTCTTAAAGTCATTGTCACAATGGAGCACTATTCATGGAACAAAGATATAGTCCAAGTATTCAAGATTTTACATTTTAGCAGCCACAGTAGAGAAAAACCAAGATTACATGATTTGTCCTCCTGGATGCTCATAACCCAGTAGTGGAATTTCTTTTGTTGAAGCACAGATATCACACTCCACCCTTGGCACCCAGTCATCATCAGGTTTGGGTGGAAGCTGGGCAGCTGGATCTTATAAAACTCCACAAGAGAGTCTGAGAAACAACCAAGGTTGGGAATCACACACTTCAGAGAAAATCTCCTGGAAGTGGTAAAATATACATGTACCTTTGCAGACTCTGAAATGAAATAAATAGATAATAGTTCACTTGTACACATGAGTCTTTAGAAAATCAGTGTGCTGCCGGAGGGGAGACATTACACTCACAAATAAAATGATATATATTTCAATACAGATGTCCAGGCTTGACAAAAATAGAACAAATAATGAAGTGTTAAAATGCTGATGAATGTTTTGATATAAGCACATGATCAAAAGCCTTTGTAGCCAAGTAGTATAAACTTTTGAAGAAGGATCTCAGAATCAGAAAACAAAAAACTAACTAAAACTTATTTGTGTAGGACAGGAGAGAAAATAAGTTAAATTGATTTAGTAATAACATTATAAGTGAAAGAAAATTGAAGAAGTCATTTTACAAGCAATGTGGGCTTTATTAGAACTGTACTGTCAAGTTGATTCCCTTTGTTATGACATAGGATGAGGAAGTAACAACTATTTCCACAAAACAGGATACATAAACTACTTAGGACATTAAGAAACACACCTTAATATCTTACTATCATCAAGGCAACTAAATTTCAAACTTCAAAGGGACTTAGAGGAGCTGGGGATATAGCTCAGTGGAATAAGCGTCTGCCTAGCAAGCGCAGGGTCCTGAGTTCAATCCCCAGTACCGCCAAAAAAAAAAAAAAAAAAAGGGACTTAGAGAACACATCACTTGCATAAGCAATGGGCAAGAGGGAGTAGACTGGAAAAAGAAACAGTGATAATATAATGGTCTTATGGAAAAGTGTGTGTGGAAATTCAGAAGACAGTGCCAGTGTCAGATAGAAAGAAAGGAACCCTTAAATAATTTAAATAGGTACTTTTCACAAAATAGATTTCTCACCATGTTTTGAGATTACTTAAAATGTGTAGAAGGCAATGACACATTGTGTCATTGAGGTATATTATTTTATAATATTTTTAGAAGAATATTACTTTTCTGTGCATATTTACAATTATTATGCTGTTTTCGTACCTATAGAATGGCACAGAAATTATTTCAGTGAAACGTGTATCTGGAGAACTCAATTGACAGGATGCATAAAATGAACAGGTTTTTTTTTTATAATTTTGATAAAATGGATTCTGTTTAAAGTGCCCTCTCAGTAAAGAAGTTTGCTTAATATAGCCTTATAGATGCTTCTGAAACTTAGGCTTTTTTTCTTCTTTATTTGTTTGTCTACTTAGCCACATCCCAGCTCACTTTTCAGAAGTTTTCACTATAAATTTTCTATTTGCAATAGAACATTCAATAGGACTTTTGGGAGACAAAGAGCTAAGACAGAAGCCCCCATGGTCTGGAACTCTCCCACACGTGGCAGGACATCCGGCACAGCCCTGCCTGCTGACAGCAGCAAGCCAGAGCCGCGCAAACACCCCACTAGGGATGGTACCAACCCCAGGAATGACGACAATCATGCGATGATCAAACTGCCTGTCATAAAGGCGATCTGGACGAACGTGCTTTGCGCTGGTGGAAGCAGGAAACCCAAGATGCCGAAGTGCTGATTCGTTGTGAGGCCCTCTGTGTGCTTGGGAATCCCTGCTCAGCCCCTGAGCGATAGCCTCCTGGCCCAACCTACTTCCATCTGTGGCCTCAGTCTTCTTTGCTGTGGCTTCCTCTTTAGTCACCCCTCAGCCCTGCTACCCTTTCCGTGATTGAGCTGCCATAAGCTGAGGGACTTTCCTGGAGCCCGCTGCCACGTTCTTCCTTTCGGAAACAAACAAAAATAATAACAAAGCACATGGCCTTGTTCGAAGAACTTGTCCTGGAGCAGTTGGTGGGCCCGGGCCCCTGAGTTCAGATGTGCTGCCCCACCCAAGTGCAGGTCAAAGGCAGGGCCAGCGGGGCCCCTGGCAGCCGCCTGGGCTTCCTTGTGGGCCCAGCCACAGGCAGTGTGCATGGCAGCTTCCAAACCCACCTCCCGGCCTCCAGGAGGCTCCGTCATCTGGGAAGCAGCTGGGCGCATTCCTGCAGAGCAGGGGGGAAGGGAAGCAGGAAGAGTGTCTTGGCGGGAGAGAAGAAGAGGCGGGGTGACCGGAACCATAGGGTGAAGACCTGTTACACACAGCGGTGTCCATCTGGCTTCGCTCTCCTTCTCCCTTGCCGTGGGGTTTCCCCACAGACTCTTCCTAAATCTGCCAGTGGTGGCTGCAAGATTCAGTCTCAGTAGAAGCTCAGATCCGCCAGCCATGCCTCAGGCCTGAGTGATGACCTACGGATTGCTTTTCTTTTTTCCCCCTTGTCTTTGGGATTTGGAGCATCCTTCAGAGTTGCAAAAGCTGCCTTGTTGCAAGACTCTGTCTGAAGGCCTCGCTGTCTGTGTACTGGCCCCATGCTGCTGGGAACTGTGGTGCAGCCTGTCCGGCGTGGCAGAGACCACCTGGGATCTGGAAATTGCCCACAGCCCTGGTTTGCTCCTGCTCATTAACAGCAGTTGCCAGAGCACATGAAGCATTCTGGGAAGTGGATTGCCGCTGTTTCTCCAACAGCTCCTTAAAGGCAACGGACAGCAAACATGGACAGAGTTTTGCCAGAAGAGTCCAGAAGGATGCTGGCTGCCGTTGCCAATTACTGGCATTTCCACAGGACTGTATTTTTATTTCTAAGTATATCTGCACAGCTAGGAAGCATCTGCTGACAAGGATGAGATGATAAGCTGTCCTGGTGCCAAAACAGGATTAGCAAAACAGGCTTGTTCTGAGAGTGACCCGCATCCTGAGAGCCCGTGTGAAGAACGTTCTCTCTCCATAGGCAATATCTGCTCTCCAAATTTGAACACTTGAAAGGAAATCAGGTCTGGAATCCCTATCAACTAGCACCGTGATACAAACAATAGGGTCTCAGTGACTGCCTCCCGGATGGTGGGACCTGTGCACACACGCACATGAAGAGGACTGGAAACTGGCAGCCCTAGGAAAGCTTGGCTCACCAGGGTCTGAGTGCCACATCTTTCACCTCCATCAAAATGCTGGCCTTTAGAGGACTGAGATTTCAGCACTGCTGGGCACGCAGTAGGGAGAGAAAGGAGGAACAAAGGCCACCTTCTTGGACAGGAATCCTCCAAGCTGTTTGATCTTTGATCCTAGAGTTTCCTTGAACAAGAAAGGGATGATTGAGGAATTAGGCCAGAATCCTGAGCGGTGAGAGAAAGGGAAATTGGTAGAAATTGCATCATTCAAGTTGGACTAGCTCAGCTCTGTGGCCTGGGCAGGTTCCCAGGATGTCCAGCCCACGGCAGGAGCTCTAGAAGAGGAGGCGGGAGTCTGCACGATGACACAGAGGTCAGAACTCGAGAAGCAGAGCCAATACGGAGCTCGGCGGAGGCGTGCCCATCCCTAAGCCCCCGCGGCACACCTCCCTGCTCCCTGCTACATCTAAGTCAACCCACGCCCACTGGATATTTGCCCATTTTTCTGATGGACACCTTCTTTCTCTGCCAACAGCCCACACAGAACCAAAGTGAAGCAATCTAGCAATTTCTTTCTCAGCCCACTGCTTGTCTGCTGCTTTCTTACTCTGCCCTGTTTGCGTTGGGTCAGTGTGCATCAAGAGGCCAAAAGCTGTATCTTTCTATTCATTGGCGTGTGATGAGACCCCGGTCGTTCTGGTTTTGTTGTCGTTGTTTTGTTTTAAACCACAGCCGTTTTCCGTCTGAGGCAGTTACAACGCTGTGTGCTATGAGCCCCATGGAGTCTCTTCATTCCCGTCCCACAGGGTGTGCTGTATGGCAGTCACTTGTCACCGCATTACCAGTATAGACTGGGGATGGATAAACTTGAGAGCCTTTATGTTGACAACAGGGGGAAGAGGTGAGGAGACACATGCTGTGAAATGACCCAGCACACTGAGGAAAGGTAGACCAAAACATGTTGCTGCACATTCATAGTCTGGAGAAAAATACTATGTCATCGATCCTTGTAAGATACTATGATTAGGCAAGAGGAGCTTCTTCATGGAGATTTCAGTAGGTAGAGTCTGTCCTTATGGTCCCAAGACAACAAACATGCCCCATGCTGACATCCCCTCACTCTCAGAAGTTCTCACTTCCTTGTCACCCACCTTCTTCCCGTCCTGGGGCTAAGCTCACAACTTACTGGACACTTAGGATTCTTTTTTTGCAAGTAGTGGAAACCCAGCTCACATTCTGTTAATCCAAGAGACAATTGGTTGAGTCTTATGTTAGGAAGGATTTTATAAAAGCTTAAAAGTATAATGGAAAATATATGAGTTAGGACCTTGTGGCTGAATCTGGACTCTTTCTGCCTCCTCCATACACAAAACTCCAAGCTCTGCTTGCTGTGGCTCAGCTCTCCCTGTGGAAGGAGATACATGTGTTGGGAATGGGGCCATCCACGGCCCTGACCAATATTCTCGTCTCCCAGCTGAGCAACCCGAGAGGAAAGAGTGCTGGCTCGAAACCTCTATGCACAGTCCCAGAAGAGGACTCTTATTGTCTGGCTTGGGACTAGCTCTGTCCAGAACAGAGTGCCACGGTGACCCATGATTCAATCCCTAAGCCTACCTGTGGCACAGAGTGCAGAAGGGAAGAGAGAACAAGCCTGTCAGGCAGTAGACACAGCTCTTCCTGAGGTCCTCTGTACCTATCTGTATTGTAATCTTTTCAGCTAGAGTTCAAAAATACTTAGGCCACAAACCTCACCAGCAACATAGAAGCAAATATAGCCTACCTGGGAAAATCAACTCCGACGACTTACCCAATTACTGCTCACCCTCTTGAGACTCACCCACATCTCCTGAGAGTGTACCTTCTTACCCTGGGGCTGGCAGATGGGCTGCAGTCTAGCTCTGCTCCACACCGTTTGGGTTATCTTGGCAAGTTCATTCATCTCCCTCCCCGCAAAAGGAACAATAATGGTTTCTCCTTAGAGCTACAGTAAGGATTAAATGGTCAGTTCATGTTGATTGGTCTTGGTCAGATAGACCCAAGAAAGGGTGGCCAATATTCTCACTAACGTACCTTCTCTGGGAATCGTGGCTGAGGTATAGGGGCCCATACTGACTTCTTGTGGCTTGCAGACACACATGCTCATCAAGCACCTCACCGAATTGTTTGCTTTCAAATGGGTCCAGAATGTCCACACTGATTTCCTGCTGTGCAGGGAAGGTCCCTGGCTCTATTTACGTACAAAGGATGCTTCTGGTCTCTAGACCTTGTCCTCTTTGAGTTGTTCTCTCTCTTTCTCTCTCTCTCTTTCTCTTCCTCTGTACATTCAGGAGTGTACACCTTTCTGTCCAGCACCTTGAAGTCTCTGGAAGAGAAGGAGCATATCCACCGGGTCCTGGATAAGATCACAGACACCTTGATCCACCTGATGGCCAAAGCAGGCCTGACTCTGCAGCAGCAGCATCGACGCCTGGCTCAGCTCCTCCTCATCCTCTCCCACATCCGGCACATGAGGTGAGGCATCCTTGGGGTCCCGCAGCAGAGAACTGAAGAGAGCTCATCCAACTCCTGTGACAGCTAGTCCAGGAAAGGCCTCCTGCCTGCATATGGAGGGTTCCCTTGGAACAGTTCCTACAGTTCATAAGCTTGTGCCATGGGAGATAGAAGAAGGAGGCATTGCCTCTGTCTGGGGCATGGGGCAAATGTCAGACAATGCTTTCTAGAGGAAGTGATCTGTACACTTGGTCGGAAGCATGGGCAGGGCCCTGCAGCACTGTGGGAACAGGCCAAACAAAGGAAACGGGCTACTCGAACCTCCTCTGAAGGTGCTGGGTGTATCCATTAGTGTTCCTGCGATGTGCTTCCTTGCATTTAACACTGAAAAGCCTTCACATAAGACCCTAGCCAGCCAGATGCCTCTTGGAGAGGAGCACTGACTCCACACCCTCTTGTCACCTCCCTTCCACTGCCCTACGTCATGGTCTAAGTCACTGTCATTTCCTACTGGATTTCTGCACCTGCCACCGAATCTCTTCTCCTGCCTTTAATCACGGTCTGTTCTTGTCCATTTCTCATGATGAAGCTGGAGTGATCAGTCTAGGACCCAATCGGATAGTGTTGTCTCCCTGCTTAGAGCCTTTGAGAGGCTTCCCATGGCTTTTAGATAAAGATGTGGGTCTTCATTTTCTTCGTGTGATTCTATGGGGGCCCTGGGATCTTGTCATGGTCTGAGCCTGCTGTAAAGTGCTCTGCGAGTCATCCAGAGGTCCCACTGCAGCTGCAGATGGGCTGGGCAGCTCTGTGGATCTCAGTGGGGTTCATTTCCACATCTGCAGGGCCACAGGTGGGACTTGGCTTCAAGCTGCAGACCCGCAGGTGGGCCAGCTTACTCTGCTTTTCCTGTCTCCGGTCTCATCCTCGTATTTTTGAATCATTTGGTTATATCCTGTCTAACATGCCATTACCTAAGCAAGTTTGATGGTGAATCCCAAGGCCAAGGGCCTCAGACACAGGGCAGGGGACTGGATATTAATGAACACTGACCTATCATCACTTCGATGTCACTCCTTGGCAAAAGCACCTACTGACTGTTAAGACCTACTTGGAATTCATGCCCCACGTTTCCCTGTGGTAACTGTCCATTTTATTATCCTGCTGCCTCATTAGTTTGTAAATTCTGTGCGGCACTCATCACAATGTCATCTGTCTTGATCACTCTTTTCACTCAGTTCAACCTAGCATAGTGCTGGGCACATAGTAAATATTAAAAAAATACTTAGAGAAACCAAGGAAGGACATTAGCAGAGGACATGCAATCTTTCAGTGCCAAAAGGTGAAAACGGCCTCAATTGCATTTTAAATAATCAATAACATGGCTGGCCGCAAGCTTAGGGCATGTCATGCATAGCTCAGCTTACAGAAAAGAGGTGAAACAATAAGAGATTCTTTCCTGCAGACCCCAGAAAGCCCATAATAATTACAGTAATCTGGAGTAGTGACACCGGAGGGCCAGATGCCTTTGGGTTACCACACGACATTGGGCTTACGCCAAGTACAAGTCCCTAAAAATTAAAAAGAGATCGCTTCTTTAAGTAGCTATGGGGGAAAGACCAAGGTACCAAGGGGGCAGGATAATTTAAATAGTCTTCAAGTCTTGAGCTCTGTGATTCAAATGGCAAGAAGTTTGTCCCATGAAAGACCCAGGTATCACCCTTCCTGGAGACAATCTTACAAAATTGTTAGCTTCTTATAAGCATAGAAACAATTTTTTCCCTTTATATCCCCTAGAACTCTAGATATGGAACTTGATGTAAGATGTGCTTACAACATTATTATTGATCAAATGAATGGTAAAGGAGTGGGTGGATCAGTGGCTGAATGAGTCATGGCATGTTTTCCCCTGTCCTGTGAACTTGAAATTCGTGAGTAGAGGCTTCCACGTGGCAGTGACTAGGAGAAACTAGTTGCAGTCTGTCTTCTCACAGTTCCCCAAGAGTCCCCGTGTGCCCGGCCAGGGACTCAGGCTGCCCGGTGGAGGAGGTGCCTGCTTCAGGGTAAACGTTCCCGATCACTTCCCGTCCTTTCCTTTGATGACTGTCCTAGAGAGGGAAACAAGGAACGGATCTGAATAGCGCAGAGGCAGCCAGATCACCTGCTGGGTGAGTGCCCTCTCCCTGGAAGAGAGTTTGCTGGCCCTCCCTCCAAGCCGGGGGTTTCAGCGGTGTTGCAGAAACCCTGTGGCACCCGGGAAGGCCTTCTTTTTGTTGGTAGGAATTGCTGACTTTTCAGATACAGTAACTGCTTGCTGCATTAACAAGCCCAATTAGTTACTGGTCATACCAAGGATACCTACGCTAAATATTTAACCCCGGTTGATTTTACTGGCAGGGTATGGCAGAGGTCCTAGAAGCAAGTAGCTTCTTTTGGAATTGTGTAAAAAGCCAGAGAGAAGATGCAATTATTTAGAAAACTTGGGGCATTTTCTCTATGCCTATTCCTTCCTGTCTGTGTTTCTCTCTGTGTGTTTTCTGTCTCTCTCTGTCTCTGTCTCTCACACACACAAATACACACACACACACACACACACACACACACACACGCAATAGTATTTTGGTACCTCACTACAGCCAGTCTAAATCATAGAACTGTTTTATTAAGCTTGGCCCCAGCCATATGTTCCTACTCAGAGACTTTAACACCGTATTTCATCTGACTATAAATGTGATTCATTAGGGTGCACAAGGGAGACACCGCCAGACCCACAGGGCATTTAACTTTAACAGCATTTTAAATTAAAAAGCAAAGCAAAACCAAATAACACTTAAACACGTGATTGAGCTTGGCCTGCAGTCCTGAGGGCTCTGGGCTGTACTTCCATGGCAGGGCTCCAACTTGTGCTGGCTTTCCCTGCACCAGCAATACAGATCCTTGCTAGGACATTCTCCTGGTCTTGCCTACTCTTGGCACAGGTTTCTTTTGAAGAAATTTCTGGTTACATAGTGGTTGTTGTCCTCCCATCCCCATCCTGGGCTGTGTTAGGGAGAGAGCAGAACCCTGGCTGATGGAGAAGGGCAGAGGAGGAGCATGGGAAAAATTCCATGTGCCTGCATTTCTCTCCTCCTGTTTATCCCCTGTTTGCAGGACATTTACCAAGTTCTCAGTACTGTTCTGGCTATAGTAGAGAACAGGGTGAACAAATCCTTGCCCCTGCTGGAACTTGCACAGTATGTGCTGGTTTGTGTGTGTGCGTGTGTGTGTGCTTGGAGTTGGGAAGAACAAACACACATAAATTCAAAGCGGAATTCCACCAAGAAGTGGGCTAGGGAAAAAGGAATGTTGTGGAAGACAGCAGCTCAGATCACAGGGCCCTGAGACCCTAGACACAGCCTAGCAGAAGCCTCTCAGAGGAGGTGGCATTTGAGGACCTGGAAGCAATGCCTCCAGAATGAGGAACCACCATATTCAGATCCCCTGACTCTGGGAGGACTCAATTCCTGTAGGAAGCAGGAAGCATGGCTAAGGAGAATGAACTAGGGGTGCCAGGTAGGACAAGCTTGTCAAGGGAGACTGAGGCAGGTCAGGTGGACCTTGGAGAATATGGGCAGGACTTCCCATTTTCTTCTGAGTCTGACTGAAATCTACTGAGAGGTTTCAGCAATGGAGCTTCTTGAACTGTTTCACAAATTTAAAGACCTCACTCCTCCTGGCTGCATACCAGAGGTTCTCATTTTAGATGTCGTGGTGATAGAGGAGAACAGGGCCTTGTGGCTGGAGGGAGAGTGTGTAAGGTGAGACTGCCCTTATAGAGGGGTGACTTGACAAACACACGGAGGTGAGTCCCAGACTACGGTCTCTGAAGCCCCTTGGTCTTCATCAGATGCCATCCTAAAATAGATCTTCATGTAGGAAGGAAGATTGAATTGTTGCAGGTGTCACTGGAGTTTCTCTTACTTCCCCTTTCTAGGAATTCGGGCCACTTTGGGGCTGGGCTGGGTCTAACGTGGCCCTGTCTGTGTCCTCTACAGTAACAAAGGCATGGAGCATCTATACAACATGAAGTGCAAGAACGTGGTGCCCCTGTACGACCTGCTGCTGGAGATGCTGGAGGCCCATCGCCTGAACACGCCCTCCAACCCGGTGGGCGGGTCCTCAGAGGAGCCCAGCCAGAGCCCCCTGGCCACCATGAGCTCCTCTTCAGCACATTCCTTGCAAACATACTACGTCCCCCAGGAAGCAGAGAGTTTCCCCAGCACAGTCTGAGAGCTCCTGGCCTTCCCCAAGGTTCTGAGAACCCCTGCAGCCTTGTATCTGTCACGCATCAGTTTCGCAGAACCCCGTCTCCTGCGCACACTCCGGCATGCATCCACTGCCAGTGGCTTTCTAGTAAGAGTGGCCGTTCATTTGCTTGCTCAGTTCTTAGTGACATGTCTCCTGTTGGGAACAGCCAGAGGGATTCCAGGGCTCCGTTTCGGTAACAGCCCCCTTTTCCCCTTTGTGACGTGAAGAGAATGAGGGTTCCTGTGGCTCTTCATGACAAACTCAGCCAATGAGATGACTGCTTTGAAGCTACTCATTGAGACCCAGGCCTGGAGAAGAGACATTTCACCTCTGCTAAGCACTTTGTAACGGCTCCAAGAATAAGCCTCAGGAAAGAATTTAAAGCGGCTCCTTTAACTGATGACTTGGAGAAAGCTAACTCAAGGGTTTGTTAGAGCGTCCTCTTGTATTCCTGTAGTCATGCGCCACTTTGTTAAAGTGATACTTTTTTGCTCCATCGCACGGCTTTAGCACGACCTTTGGTGATTGTCTGTTCATTTGCCCTATGAGAATACAAGATGCACACAGGGAAGGAAGATCCCCTAATTGTCGAGACCATGGCAATTTAAACACTGAACCTTCAAGCTTGTTCAAGTCTCCACGGCTGGCTTCCCAGAGCACTACATACATAGGTCATGGGTTCCATGTGATTTTTGCTTCCCAAGAACCTATGGGAAACAGCAAGTCGACTTCAGTTAAGTTACTCCCACATAAATCACTCTCCCCATATAAGGGAAACGTTTTAGCTTTGTTTTTTGTATTTTTCCCCTTTTATAAAAAAAAACCCTCCGTCTCCCAAACTTGAAGCTTTAGGACCTAAGGGTTTCACGCTTACCAGCAGAGGGCGTTCTGCTTGGCGCGTCCTGTGTGCTTTAACCCTAAATTATTTAGAGCCCAGCCATGATCAAGAGCAGTTTAAATGAGCTGGCACACTGGTGATACTTTTAGATTTTTTGTTTTTGTTTTTGTTTTTAGCCCTGGGGCATGGGACTAAATGGTAAATTTCATGACGGTTGTGGCTGCTAGAGAATGACAGGGTTAATTAAGGGAGAAACTGGAGGAAACTCTGTGTCAGGGTCACCCTTGCTCAGCGTGGCCAGACCACAGGCTGCAGGTACCTCACAGACCCTGTATTGCACAGCAAGGCTACCCTGGAGTCCACCGAGTGGTTTGCCTCTTGTTCTTCCCCATGTGGCACTGATTGGACAAAACAGACTTGGACAACTGAATTCTCAACCCAGCACACTGCAGGCAGGAGGACAGGGACTGGAAAATTCCCTTCCTCAGGCTGCCTGGGCCTGGTCAGACTACACATGCCCTTGGTTATTCAGAGATCTTCCAGAAATCAACTAGTGGTTTTGGGAAGAAAATATCCCCACCCCTCAACCCACTCCCTGCTCACATCCCTGAACTTCCTAAGCCAGCGGAATAAGACCAGAATTGGTCTACAAGAAGTTTTTGACCATCAGGCTAAAAAAAGAAAGTATTGGCCCAGCTACAGAGTTGCCTTCTTGGCCTTTGCTTCTCCAGTGCAATTTTGAGTCATTTCCTTTTCTTAATGAAAAAGAAAATTTGGTTTCCTTCCCTGATTTCATGGTCTGTAATTCGAACCCCATCGAGAGGGGAGATACTAGCCAACAACCCAGGTGAGCGGTGAGGTTTCTCTCAGTATGTTCTGTTTGGGAAGGTGAATTTCCTTCATTTCTGGTTTCCCAGTTACTTGACTACCGAAAGACTGAGGAATCAGAGGGCCAAAAATTTTTTTAAAAAGGTTTTTTTCATATATGTGCATCTAATTGGGGTAATTTTATATATCTGTGCTAAGAATATGTTTAAGAACATAATTCTTTCGTTGTTTGTTTTTGAAGCACCTTATATAGTATAATATATATATTTTTTTGAGATTGCATTTGCTTGTTTATCAGACAATTGAATGTAATAATTCTGTTCTGGATTTAATTTGACTGGGTTAACATGCAAACACCAAGGAAAACTATTTCGTGTTTTGTATACTTTTCAAGCTACCTTGTCATGTATGCAGTTTTGATGCCTAAAGTCTGGTGATTACTCATTTAAATGAAGATCACATTTCATACCAACTTTTGTATCCACAGTAGACAAAATAGCGCTAATCTACATGCCTATTGTTGGATATTGAATGACAGACAATCTTATGTAGCAGAGATTATGCCTGAAAAGGAAAATTATTCAGGGCAGCTAATTTTGCTTTTACCAAAATACCAGTAGTAATATTTTTGGACAGTAGCTAATGGGTCAGTGGGTTCTTTTTAATGTTTGTACTGAGATTTTTCTTTTAAAAAATAAAATAAAAACCAAAAAAAAAAAAAACAACAACCTCTAGGACTATAGATGATGTAATACCAGCTAAATCCAAACAATAATGCAGCAGAAGGTTTTACATTATTCATCTACTGTGTTTGTATTCATGTTAAGGTACTACTACATTTGAAATGGGCAGAGAACATCAGATGGTTGAAATGCTAGCCCGAGAGTTTCAAACACCTTTGGAAATCTCTTTTTATTCTTATCTGAAGTGCCAATCATGAGCTGCTGATACTTTGCAGCTGATGTTGCTATAGGGCATAGGGGGACGCTGGAAACTTGAGACCCTGACTTTCCTCCACTTTGAGGCAAATAAAGCTTGAAAGACATGATCTAGTTGGAGGGTCAAGATAGAGTGGGGAAGTGGGTTTGGAAATTTGAAGAATGGGAAAACTGGGACTAAGACTGTCAAAAGCTTCTGGCACCTGGGGTCTGTACCAGGTTTCAGAATTTCAGGTCTGCACTGTACCCAAAATAACTAGCTCCAGTGACTGCCGTTTCCAACACGGCAGCTTGAGTTCTTGAGAAGAAAGGCCTAGGCAGAGAAGGCCAGAGAATCGCTAGAGGTCTTCATGTGTACCCACTGCCTAGCATGCTGCAGTGATTTTGTAATACTATGATGCAAGAGAGACTAGGTCATCCAAAGAGAAGATCTCCATTGATATAGGTTGCAAAATTCAGCCCCAAGGAATTGTAAGTTTTGATTCCCTAGTAGCCTTCCAAATATCTTTAACCATACCATACCCTATGACTTTGGGGGACTGAAAAAGTAAGTGACTTACTGATAATTTACTTTTAATCACATAAAAACGTTCACACTTTGAAATAGTATAAAATCAAATGGTCATTGATTTACAGCTCCCTTGCTTCTACATAAAACTAACTACAGATCTCTTCCTGTTCATATTTTCCACCTTTGAGATGGGCTGTGGATCCTGGGAATGATCGCTAGGATCATAGTAATGTCCAGCATTCACAGGCAGATCTGCTCGGGGAAACTAGTTTGTTCAAAGGCAAATAGACATCTAGTAGCTTGTAAGGCAATCATGATTCTCTTTGGTGCAAGTTTTGGGAGGTTGATCCAGATTACACTGCACACTTTTTAGATTAACCCCCTGAAAATTTACTCATTCTCACCTGGAGGAAATGGATTTAACTGTGGTCCCAAATATGCATCTTTTCATTAGTGTGATTGTGTTCTGTTTCTAGCTTCGTCTTTCCATTTAAAGTGTGAGCTCTTCTTAAGTCACTTAAAATTGTTTTCTAAGTAACTGATGCCTCTATTAAGATACTTCAAGTTTTGCACTGTTTTTCAGAGACTCAAAAATTTCTATTCTTTTTTGTTTTTTTGTTGTTTTCATCCAAATGTGCCTGAACTTTTAAAATATGTAAATGCTGCCATGTTTCAAATTCATCTTGTGTGTGTGTGTGTGTGTGTGTGTGTGTGTGTGTGTGTGCATGTGTGTACAGAGCTGTGCACCCTGGAAATAACATAGTCCCATGAGCAGGTGCCTAAGACATAGACCCCTTTGCATTGACAGAGAGGTCATTGGTCATAGAGACTTGAATTAATCAGTGACATTATGCCAGTTTATGTTCTCTCACAGCTTAGAAACAATGCTTTTTTGTGCACTACATACTCTTCAGTGTAGCGCTCTTGTTTTATGGGAAAAGGCTCAAACGCCAAATTGTGTTTGACGGATCCATATGCCCTTCTGTTAATGCTACTATTATTGTGATTCCGTTCCGTCACAGCTTTGCTTTGTTTAATGAAATACACTTGTAAACCTCTTTTGCACCTTGAAAAAGTAAAGAATCCAGCGGGACACTTGAGCACTTCTAAGCAAATCTTCTCAGCCCATTTGATGTTCAAATAAAGAATAAAGACAACAGATTTCATTTCTCGTATGCTCTACTTCTTGCTAATGGTTCACTTCTGATCATAGGAAATTGAAGTGATTCGAAGATCTGCAGAAAACTGGGTGTGAGTGCCGGGGCCCTCCCTGCTACAGGACATCTCCCTGGGGATGAATCCCAAGACACCCCCAATCCAGGCTTGGGACACCAATAGGAAGTAGGCTGAGCCACAATTTTTGAAAGTTTTAGGCAATTAATTTTTCAAAGTTTCAGCTTATCAGCAAGGTGGTGATAATAACACCTAATTTGGAGGACTGTTGTGAGAGTTAAATGAAGTCCTCCACAAAGTAGTTGTCTTCTAATGCAGAATCCCATCTCTTTCCCTGTAAGGGGAGAAAGCAGAGGCTTGGGAATAATTATTAATAAATGAATGATGAATGGTACAAAACATGTACTTCTAGTTTAAAATGCTCTCTCCCATTATGGAAATAAAGCAGAATACTGGCTCATTTCCAGCCCAGGATTCCAAAACAGGACCCCCTTTCTTTAACATTAAGCTACCTTCATGTTCCCTTTTATCTATGTTTTCTGTGATAACACTGGTAAAATTGGGACACGATATATGGAGAGCCTACGTCAGATACACACAGGCTCTGTGACTAGCTCACGGGCTGGAACCCTAATTCCGCCAGTCATTACGTGGCCTCAGTCGAGTCAGTTTCCCTGTGCCTCAGCTTCTTCACTTGTAGAGTGCGTTAGTCTCCTCTTCCTTACCTCTGCAACAAAACATCTGAGACTAGGTAACATTCAGAGAACAGGTTTATTTAGTTCACCCTTTTGGAGGCTGAAAATCTAAAGGACATGGTGTTGACTCTGACAAATCTTCACGGTGGATGATGAGTGCTATTGTTTGGTCTGAAATGTCCCTAAAAGTCCCACTGGGCTTTTGAAGGGTGCTTAGGTCATTGGGCTATCATGCTCATCAGCAGGTTATTCCACCAATGAGTTCATAGTTGACTGTGCTATGGGGGGGGTGCTTGTCCAAAGAGGTGGTCACTGGGGGTATAACCTGAAGGGTTGTGTTTTGGTACAGTCCTTTCCCTTACTCCCTTCTCTCTCTCTGCTTTTTGGCTGCCATAGGTGAGTAGCTTTTTCTTCCCCATGTCCTTCTACCATGCCTTGGAACTAGCCAGCCATGGACTGATCCTTCTGAAACCGTGAGCCAACATAAACCTTTCTTCTTTTGGATTGGGTGTTAGGTGTGTTGTCTCAGCCACAGGAAAGTGACTAATGCAAGGAGTGTGATAAAGATCACATGCTGAGACAGGAATCCAGAGAGATATGAGAGGCCAGTTTTGTTTTCTCACATCAAATCTCCCTTGAGGAAACAACGGGGACCCTAGGAGAACTACATTAATCCCTTATGAAGGCAGTGCCCCCAATGGCCTTGCGGTAGGCCTCTCTCTCTCTCTCTCTCTGGGATTGAAGCTAGGGGTTTTGTACTGGGCTACATTCCCAGCATTTTACTTTTTTGGAGACAAGGTCTCGATAAATTGCTAAATGGTCCAGGTTAGGCTCAAACTTTTGGTCTTCATTCCTAGAGTGCTGGGATTATAGGTGTGCATAATTGTGTACATTGGGTCTCACCTCTTAAAACTTCCACTACCTGACAAGATCAGTACACTGATGACCAAGCTTCTAACACATGAATCCTTATAGGGTATGCTCAGACCATATCTGAAACATAGCATAAAAAGAGAGAGAATCATGCCACCTGCCTGGAGGAACTGCTGCAAAAGCTACACATGGGCTCATGCATGCAGAGCATTTAGGGATGGTGGCTGACTTTGTTTTCTTTTTTGAGAATCCTCTGGAATTGCATGGCTGACTTCCTTCATTAGGCTCTGTTGTGTTCTTTACATATTTGAGTGATTTGATTCCAAGAAGATATTTCATTGTTTTATTCTATTACTCACTGGGCAAGCTCTTCAATCCCCTTTCCTTGGTTTTCTCCATTCTAAATTGGAAATCAGAACAGAACTCACACTATAGGAGTGCTGTGAAGATTAAAAGAGATCAGCACCTGCAGCATCGGTTCAGGACGAGCATATCTAAGCCTCTATCCCTGTTAGCAATGATGTCTGAAATTACTTTTTTCCTCCCGGAGTGTTACATTTAATGAGATTATTGATATGTTTGGATTTACATTAACCATTTTGCTATTTTTTGTCTCCTTTTTTATTCACTCTTTCACCTTATTGCCTTTGTTGTTGTGTTATAGTATAAAAAATATATAATTGAGCTCTGCCCCAGGCACGAAGACATAGCTACTAAAAGCCTTAAAGATGGTGGTGCCAGGAGATGACTCCATTCTGTATCTGGGCTTTGACCTGGTTCCTGACACAGAACTCCTAAGCCCCTTAAAACTTGCAGAGCGACGGGTCGTCTTTGGATCGACTGAGGTGGCTCTTGGTGGGCTACTGGTTGGCTTCCAGTGGGGACTGGTTGCCAAGGAAGTTAACGCTGGGGTTAGAAGCTTGGAGATTTGAGCCACATGCTGCAACTTCCGAGGAGTGGAGAGGGGTTGAAGGCCGAGCTGGCCACAAATGGCTGAAGGTGTAATCAATTACGTGCATGTAATGAAGCCTATTCAGAGACCCAAAAGAGCAGTGTTCAGAGAATTTCTGGGTAGCAGAACACGTGTGGTACATAGAGCATGGTGCACCAAGAGAGGGCATGGAAGCTCCGTGCCCGTCCCTGTACCCTGCCTACCCATTTCTTCATCAGTCCATTCTCCTTTATTCTTTACCGTATGCTTTATAATAAACCAGCACTCAAGCTGTCCCTCCTTGTGTCCTGCCCCTTCTGGTGCTGACCCAGTGGTGGAGAGAGGAGCTTGGGAGCGGCTCCGGAGAAGAACACTGCAAGTTTACACTGCACGTACTCAATGTTCAGCATTTTTTTAAGAAGCAACATTCCTTCGGTTATCAGGCACCTTTGGCCAATTTAAAGAGTGCTAAAATGGTGGTTTGTTTTGTTTTGTGCAGCCTTACAGTTGCTTTTTGGATCACAATTTTTCAGGCTCTATGTAGTCATGATCTTGTTTTCTGAGTCTCCACAACCCTGTGTGAGCCATAGTGCCCTTCTCAGGACACCAAGAAACTGTGCTGTCTGTGTGTGCCAGCTGTTATTCCCACTGGCTGGCAAGTCTTCGTAGGCACACTGATGACCCATAGAACCCACAGTCTTCCCACTGGAGTATGTTAAGGTTTGGAGTATCTGTGTGTTGATTCAACTCACATGCTGGCTCAAGATCACTTTCCCCAATGTTGTATGTCCTTAAACCTTGGGGTGTATTTAAAGTTGGAATGATCACGTTTACATTTGCTTCTCTAAAAATAGATAATTTATTGCCTTGGGGAAGCAAAATTTTCCTAACTTTTATTATTTGGACTCTGTGCATTCAGGAGCTAGTTTTGAGATCATGTCTATCATAGCTTACACTTGCAGAGTAGACCTGAGAACAGGGAGGACAGAGATTAAATTTTCTCACAGAACTGCTTCCTGCTGGCTGGGGCAGGGCACAGGGAGAATTCTCTTGGACAGAAGATACTGCTGTGTGGACTAAGTGGCATCTAAGCCAAGGCATCATGAAGACACTCTTTCTGCAGAAGGAACATTTGATTTTCTTTTCTACCTTGAGAAAAACCACATGCAGACACATTCAAACACACAAGGTTTTGGGTGTTTCACTGTGCTCCACAGTGACTTCATTCTGTATTTCTTGGTAACCTTTATACCTCCCCTGTGAGAGTAAAAAATACGATTAGCCTTATTTTACAGATGAGAATGAATGTTTAACATGGTTAGATAACTTTCCCAGGGTCAGAAATCTTGTGAGTGGCACCCATGGAATGAATCTTCCTGACACTGAGATTGAGTCCGAAGAACTGCTCTGAGCTCCCTGGGTGTCCCTGGAAGTCACAGAGTCTATGTGAAACTATACTCACGGACCAGACAAAATGCTGACTTTGCATCTCAGCAAGCTTCCACATTATACAAAGAGGAAGAAAACTTCAGTGAACTTTTAAGCTAAAATGTGATTCTTTAAAGAAAGACATCAGCTTGGGTAGGATGCGGACGGCTGTGCCCTCAAAGTTCTAGAGGAAGAGTTTCCCAGCTCCTGCCGGTGGGTGGCAGCTGGAGGAGGGGCAGTTATTGCTCTCTGGCTCCTGGCACTTGGTGGGTGTCCTGGGGTGGTGCTAGGTACTCTCCTCCACCTGGTTTCCGACAGAAGCATGGGGTAAGCAAAAGACTGATTTTTGCCCAAACCTGGGCACCTAGCTGCTGATAACCTGAAAGCCTGTGGCCCGAGACAAGGGCACCCGCACAGCTGCCAGCCCATTTCAGAATCTGACAGTAACAGGTCAGGCTCAACATCCCAGTAGCCACAGACTGTGTCCTGTCTCATGGCCATGCTGTAACCAAGGTGCAGCGCATCTGTGCAGAACTGTCAAAACAGTTTCATCCTAACTTGATGAGAACGACGGAACCAAAAACGGGAGCCAGGCAGCAGTCGGGCAGTTTGAGGAGTAATTGTGAAACTGGGTGGGATGAGTCCAGGGCTGTGCCAGGCAGGACACAGGGAAAGCACTCCCAAGCAGCCAGCTCTGGGCCTGGTGCCAAGCTCCAGCCGCCCAGCGCTGTGGGAAGGACAGCGGCCTGCGGCCCATGCACGCCTGTGTGCTCTGTGTGCTGTGAGTCTTTGCTGCTGCAGAACTGACCTGTCATCAGCCGCCTTTTCATTGAGAATCATGATTGTGGGAAAGGCCAGGGAAAGGTTTGTGAGCTGGTAAACATTTTTATGGGCTGATTGAATTCCCAGGTTCACTCTAGACTCCATGGAGGTTAAGCTGTAAAGATTCCTGAATGTTTCCACATTTACAACCAGAAGGAACATATTTCAATACCCAGCGCCCCATGCCACAGGCAGCAGGGCAGGAGGGAGGCGCAGGGGTACAAGTTGCCGACTCTGAGAGCCGGACCGGTGTCACTTCCTTCTGGGACATTGGGTGCAGGCCGGTTTCAGATCCACAGCCGGGAAGTGTCCCTTTCAAATGGAAGGAAGGGCCAGAAGTGCTAAATGGAGATTTTACATGCTTTTGGAAAAGAATGGGTTACAACTAGAATAAATGACCCACTAATCATCTTTTAATGTATTGTTACTATTGCAAAATACACTTAACAATCCTTCAATCCAATCCATTCTGAAAGCTAAAGAATTACATATAAGGTGAATAGTCCTTATTATAAATGCTTAGGACCAGAAGTATTTCGGATTTGGGAGGTTTTCAAGCTTTAGAACATTGGCGTAGACCTTGGCAGTATATATTCTAATCCCAAACTTCAAAATCCAGTATGCTCCGAACCTCAAACTTGATGAGCACCATGTTGGCACTCAAAAAACTTTCAGACATTGCAGCATTTCAGATTAGCAATGTTCCACCTGTGTGAAGAAAACCACTCTGCAATTTATAAAAAGATAGGAGGTTTGGACAGAGAAGACAGAGAAGCTTGTTTTAATTACTTGGTAACGTGGGCAGCAAATGGTTTAAGTCCAGGATCACCAGATCCTGAATTCAGGCAGGAAAAAGATCTGAACACAGAAAGAGCAGAAACAAAGCTGGCCCTGGGCTTCTTCCTATGGAGGGAGCAGCCAGGCTCTGGTCTGGGTCGTTAAGAAGCACTGGAAAGCCTGTGTTAGGGTACTTACAACTGATGGAGGAATTTACCATCTGCTTTCTGAGATTGCACTGGGGCAGAAAGACAAACTAGATCCTCTTCCAAATTCCCTGTATTCCGTTTCTGTGGAAGTGTCCCAGCTGGACGCCCCCTGCCCCTCCCCAAGTCTCCTCTGACCTTGGACACTCAGGGTCTCAGCAGCCTCTAGGACTATTTCAGTCTCTGGGGGAACTGCTAGGCTCCCAGAAGAAGAAAACCAATCCCCAGAACCCAAAACCTTGAACAAACAAGGTTTATCACCTCCCAAACTAAGTCACCCTCCTTCCCCCTCCTAGAGGTCTTAGAAGCCACATACGCCTTCTCTTACTGACTGATTGATTACAGAAAACAGGATTACATGTGTACAACTTTGTTCCTCTTCTCTCTTTTATTTTACCATGAAAACATTAGTGATATTGACCAGTACAGTCCTGATGCATTAGCTCAACTCCACATGCAGGCAGTAGATCAAAAGAATTCAAACTTATTTCTCCTATCAAACTGACGCTTTGTCTTGTCTGATAACCCTCTTTTGTCCCCACCGTGCCTCTGGTAACCGCCTCTGCTGGTGCATGTCTTTGTTTTACTGCCCACTGGTAAGTGAAGACTTGGGTCCACCAGTGCCGCCTTCACCAGTGAGGTGTACACAACCCTTGAGAAAGCAGCTGTGCAGAGGGGTCAGGTCCCCACAGTCCTGATGCTGATGTCAGCAATTGCACTAACTGTTGGGGCTGCTGACCTGGCAGGTGCCCCAACTAGGAAATGAGCAACAGAGCCTGCAAGAGGCGATTGGGTCTGCAGAGCCATCTGCATGGTTACTCAGGAGAGACTGTTTCTGCGCTAAAGACAGAGGTTGACACTCTCACCACGCTCAAACACAGCTTAGTGGACGTGGGGCAGGGGATCAAAGAAGAGTATCCTTCGTGAACATGGAACTGTTTCAGGGGAGGGACCCCAAAGAACACTCAGGCAGAAGTATGGCAGAGGGATGGGGTGCTGAATAGATGTTCCATGGCCACATCTGAGAAGTCTCTGAGAAGCAAGCAATCGGAAGAGCCGTCTGTCTTACGCACCTCAACCACAGGCCAGCAAACTTCTGTGAGGCATTGGAGTAGATATTTTAGGCTTTTTATGGTCTCTGCTTTACAACTCTTTGAAAATATCAAAGCTATCCTTAGCTCAGGGGCCTGTCAATACAGGTGCAGGCTGTAGTCCTGCTGTGTGTAAATCTTTAACAGGCAGCGTGCAGCTGCACGTCCCTCCTGAGAAAAGAGGAAGAGATGAGGGGGTGAGGCCCTTCTGATACACAGCCCGGAGGCAGAGAGTTCCTGGAAAGGCACAGACCTGGGAGGACGCCCTGCATTCCCCTGGCTGCTGCCCCAGCCAGCATAGGTCTGTGAAGACTCACACAGAGATCTGCCCTGTCCTACCGTGCTTTGGGTCAACAATTTTGCCCTACATACTGATGATTTTGTGAGGAGATAGCTCATGTTATGTAATTTTATTTTAAAACCATAGTATTTAAAAAGTAAAGAATTGCTGAGCATGGCCTGTAATTCTAGCATCAGGGAGGCTGAGGCAGGAGAATTGCTACAGGTTCGAGACCAGCCTGGGCTGCATAGTAAGTTCAAAGTCACCCTGAACTGCATAGTGAGACCCTGTCTAAAACAAAACAAAACAAAACAGAAAAAGGGCTGGGTATAGGGCTTAATGTGAAGCCCCTGGGTTCAGTCCCCAGTGCTGCGAAAAAAAAGGTAAAGAATGATTCTAAGAGACCATCTCCCTAAAACAGAACATTCGTGGGGAAAGATCTGGTAAACTCTTCCCAGAAACCATTTCTGAAATAAAATTGAAAGTAGAGGAAGTAATAATAGTTTGATTAACTAACACTACTTACCTAACAGTTTTTTAATATATTACATACATTAACGTATATGGTCCTCATAGTAACCCTGTGTAGCAGGTACTATTTTTATCCTATTTTACAGAGGAGAAAACTGAGGAGCAGAAAGATGAAGACACTCACTCAGATTATACAGCTGAGAAGTGGCCGAGCTGGGCACTGAACTGAGGGCTTTTGGCTCCAGAGCCTGTGCTGTGTGCAGAGCTTCTCTAAGACTTGGGCCAAACGAGCTGAATGAAAGCCGTGTTCCTTAGCTCCCCATCGTTCTCCCATTCTGGTCGGCAGAAGCCCTTGCAGAGGCTGGGGGAGGGGCGGCACAGTAGGGCTGGGGGAACCGAACCCTGCAAAGCCAGACTAAGTAGGCAGCACCTTGAGGGCTGTTGCTGAACAGGAGCGGATTTCAAGGCAAAGGCAAAGCAGGTTTATCTCTGGTACCTGTGTTAGAAAGAACGGCCCGGAGAGAAGCCGCCTGTGACCTCCCACTCAAGGCCGGAGTCCTCACCACTGCCCATACCAACCACTTCTAAGGACCAGGCCGCTGCTGACAGCCTGATGTTCCCCCGGTGCAGCGGGACTTCTGCTGAGGGCTGGTAGCTTAAGAAGCTTTGCTTTTTTTCTTGAGCAAATGGATCTTATGAGCATATCTCTTCCAGGGAAACTCTTCTCTGGGGTGAGAGAATTCCTTGGTCGGCGGGCGTCCTTATGTTTTTCCTTCTCCTCTTCCCTGCCTCCTTTCTTCCTCCTCCTCCTAGTACTGAGGCTTGAACTCAGGGCCTTCACACTGAAGTACATCCCCAGTTCGTGTTTGTTTCTCTTTTGAGACAGGGTCCTGCTAAATTGCTAAACTGCCCAGGCTGAGTTCAAACTTGGGATCCTTCTGCCTCCCAGAGTGCTGAATTACAGACCCGTGCTGCCACACCCAGTTGAGCTTCCTTAACTTGAACTGGCTGCCAACCTTGTTCTTAATCCAACCGAGCATTCAGGATGAGCACCTGGAGTGAGGTCTTTCAGAGGGATCCTCCTCTGTAGGATAAATGGCATGTGATCATTTATTTAGGGCCTGCCAACAATTTTCTTCTAAATTAAAAGGCAAATCTCACATCATCTCCTTCTAAAGGAGCAGAAGTATCTTTTCTGTTCCCTTTTAAAATGATCACCATTCTTACAGGAATTTGGATCTAAAAGCCACATCATACTCCTGTCAAATTTAAATAATAAAAGTGATTCCAGTCACAATATTAAGTGCTACGTTTCATTCATGTCTCTTCAACCTCTTCCCTGCCCTGTGCAATTCATATAAGCACACAGCTTTTCCTTCAATAAAACTCTGACCTGCTGTGGCTCACACCTGGAGGTCCCCTTACCACCTCATTCTCTCAAGTGGATATACGAAGCTGCACAAGCACACTTCCCAGGGCTAAACATGAGGACGAAAGTTTGTACAATTCATTTACTATGGGTTTTTGTTAAATAAGCAGATTTTAGCTGCTCCCGTGACACAAAATTAACCATTTGGGATGACAGAGTGTTAATTTACTTTTGTATAGTAGATGTTATATGTGTCCCACAGCATATTGTTATAAACCTCAAATATACACAAAATACAGTTTATTTTTAAAAACACATGAAAAAATGGTCCTGAGATATCCAGGATATCTAATGATGAAGGACATATGTGTGGGCGGATTATTATAAAGTGAAAAATTCGTGTTACAGAACGAAAATAGCCCTTAATTTAAAAAACATGGTATGCAGATTGAGAAAATCAAAAGGCATAGAAAAGTAATATAAAATTAGAAGCTGGGCATGGTAGAGCAGACCTGTAATCGCAAAATACTGGGAGGCTGAGGCAGGAGGAGGATCATGAGTTAGAATTTGAGAACTTGTGGAAAAAAACAAAAACAAAACAAAAACACCAAATCAAACCAACCAAACAAAATGCTGAGGAAACAGCTCAGTGTGACGGCTTTCAGTTCTTTCCCCAGCACTGAAACAAAACAAAACTGCAACATGATCAAGAGATACGAAACAACTTTTGTCTAGAAAAGAAAACATTAGAGACTAAAGTTGTTTATTTTTTTAACATTTTAAAGTGGACACATGCACAGAGAGAAATGGTACTTCTCCAAAGATATATTAAAACATATGTAATACACTGTGAATGTATGACTAATTATACATTTTATATACTCTACTACTTGTATATTTTACTGAATTATATGTTATACCTGTATTTTATTGCTGCAATTAATTATGATACCTACTACCATAATTAAAACAGCAAATGGCCTGTGGACCAACAGCACAGGATAGAATATAGATTAAAAGTCCAGATTTATATGGAAACTTACTATTTGGTGAAGCTGACATTAAATCCATGGGAAGGATGGGGATTTTGCTTACATGACTTGCTGTTATGACCAGTGGAGGGGGTTAAAGTTTTAGGAGGAACAGTCTGGGAGCTGGGGTGCCTTGGAAGCCCAGCCCGGGGCCAATCATGGTGCAAATCTGAGTTTTCAGAGGACAGGGACCAGAGACAGTGCTGATCAGGAGCAATACTTTGGAAGCCTCTGGCCAAAAGCATCCCTCACTACAGTTTCCCATCAGTCTGTACATCCCCCAGGGCCTGGGAGATGGCTGTGCTGAGTTCCTGCTGAAGTATGTGTTTTGGAGGGGTGTGGCTGCCTGGAACTCCTGGTGATGGCGGCAGTTGCCTGGTTTACTTCCTCAGCTCAGCAGGCGCCTGAAGAATGCAGGCAGGAGGACCTAAGCGTT
The DNA here is from genome assembly GCA_004027595.1 of Dinomys branickii. Lineage (NCBI taxonomy): Eukaryota > Metazoa > Chordata > Mammalia > Rodentia > Dinomyidae > Dinomys > Dinomys branickii. The sequence goes on along the minus strand of PVLD010001011.1, from coordinate 200,964 downwards.
GGACCATAGCACAGATCTGCATGGCTCGGGTAGGACTCTTCAGCTGGGAGGCTGGGTTTCTTCTGGACCACATGTGGCATCCCCTGCAGCATCTGTGGCACAGCTAACTTTGTTTTCATACAACTTTGGCTACAGATTCAGTTATGTTCTTACCCTTGTATTAGGTAACAGGTTAAAAAATCTATAAGGTTGATTCATTTATCTGTGACCTCCATGTTTTAACAAGATCCATCCAGTCCCACTTGGCTTCCTCAGTTTGGGATCAAATGTTCTGGTGTAACTGTTCCATGGAGCCTTGCTTGTGTTTCCTAGACAGTCTCGATTCTCTGATGCCATTGATTATTGACTGTAGGTGGTTGCTCAGCAGAAGCTCCAGGTAAACATTAGTTAGCCCTGTTTTGCTTATTCATTGGCATGAGGGGTCCGCCTAAACTGCAGGCTGCTTAATGGTGGTCCCCAATGGGCTCCTGGTGGATATTGTACAAATGGTAGGGAGAGACAGCAAGAGGCCAGAACCTGAAGAGTAAATGTCCTTCCTGTTCGGTTTTGTTCTCTCTGGGTTGCTCTAGGTATGACGATGAGCCACAGCTATCACAGTGTATCATTAAATCTAAAATTACAACAGCCACACTCAGCAAAACATCTCTCTGCTCCCAAATTAGCCTCTCACTGCTGAGTATGACTAAGCTGAAAATTGCCCCCCGGTTTGCAAACCACTCTACCTCCGTTTCCAAAATGCATCCTGCTGTAATACAAACTGATGACAAAAAGTTAACGAGAGATAATTTGTTCAGAGAAAATAAAGATACATTTAGTAGACTTAATCTCCTTCCTCACTCCTGAATTAGATACCATTTCTATGGGTTTTCTTCCAGTTTCCTCTTTCACTTTCATCCGGGACTGAAGTAGTGGCAGAAGATAGGGATTCTGCACATCAGTGGCCAGCAAGCTGTGCTTTGACGAGTAATTCTCAAGAGGTGGTGACATCCTAGCTGAGACTGGATGGACTGGAAAGAAAGCTGGAGCAGTTCTGGTCACACAGCAGACATTTACCGGATCCTGCTCTGGCCAGGCCTTTGGGGACCTATTTGGCATGCACTCAGAGACTATTGTAACTGATACACAATTCCCTGTGGATATTTGGTGAACTGAGAACAGACCAGCGGGCACAAAGCAAAGAACCCAACCGTGGAGCTGCCCCAGGCACACCCAGCCCAGCTCTTCTGGGGTTCTGCCTATCTGGCCATGACCAACTTGCATAAATCTCTCACTCCATTGTTCGTTGCTTTATGGTCTTTTATATGGCTTGCCAACACAATTTGGTAGCTATACTTTCTTAATATTTGGTCTGAAGGTGAAGGTTATAAATCAGTCTCCCTCAATCTGGCTTCTTCTAGTAAATCTCAGCCTTAGGACTGTAGAATTTCCTTCTAAGCCTTGGAAGGTGTCACTTCTCCTCACACAAACAAGGGAAGCTGCTGCCTCGCCATCTTGCTGGAGGCCTAATTCTTACTCCTCAGGCATAGTTTTCCTGATCACCTTTATTTTCTTCCTGAATTTCTTACTGCAGTTCTTTGAGTTTCCATCTTTGCTGTATGGATTTTCTCTTTGTTCACCCTTTCTAATAGTTTCTGTTTGCTTGTGCAGATAGCACCACCAATATGTTCTTAACCCTTCTCTCCCCTCCCTTCTTGGTCGGCTGGTATTCTCTTTGCCTCGGGTCTTCCTCACCTCCTTTCACTTGAGACATCATTTCCCCTCTCCAGGGCTCAGCAAGACTCATGAGTGTCCTCACTATAAAAACGTGAGCCTCTCCAGCTGCCATCAATGTCCTTTTATTGCATTAGAATTCTTTGAAACATCCATCCCCTTCACGAACACTTTGAGGAATACACCTCTCTCTGTTGCCGAGGTAACTGCTGGGTGTGGACCTAGTGCCCCTTCCCCCAAGGGACTTGAGGTTGTGAGGTCTCTGGGCAGAGGTCCTGGTCTCATCTGTGACAGGTCAAGCTGTCACAGGTCAAGCTGACAGGTCTCATCTCCAGAAGCCAAGGCCTTATGGCTTCAGCACCCACTCTCCCTGGAGCTCCTTTTCCAAGGTTCTGTTAAGTCTGAAAGACTTTAATGGAAAGGCATATTGTGCACGGCACCAGGTGCTTCACAGGGTTTTAGCAAAAGACACACAGGAAGTATAAGTATTTCTAATTAAAACTATCTTTTCTTTCTTTTCAGGGTCTGAGGATATAGCGTGATTATGGGCAGTGGTCTGGGTTCAGTGTCAATCGCTAAATGGCCAAAATAAATTCTTCTCTCTGTAATATTTAACATTGGATTCTTCAGTAATGGGGAATGACTAAAATTCGAGCGAGCAGTCATGTGGACAAGAAAAGCCTCTGAACTCCCTCTGTGCTCTGCTTGACCATGTGGTGTGTCCCTTATGAATGGAGGTACTGCTCTGGGGCCCGGAATGACAGGCAGGTGACAGAGAGAGGGGGCCTGCGGAGAGGTCTGTCTCACACGCACACACACTCTCCAGAAGCAGGGAACCTCTGTCCTTTCCATGAAATAACACTGTCCCCTAACGAGGACCTCAGGGGATATTTGAGAGGGACAGACTGACCAGTAGGAAGCATAGTACATGGACTGCAAATGCCTCAGGAGTAAAGTTCTCTACAGGGAAGTCTTAAGTACCATCTGAAAGTGATCTGGAAGTTGATCAAGGAGGTGGCTGATGAACTGAGTCTTGTAAAGCAGGAGAGGAAAGAAAGATGAAGTTTAGAAAATGTGGGCCGGTGCTTCTTAGCAGTGAGCAGAGTTAAAGACACCTGGGGACCTGTTTAAAAGGCGACCTCCCAGGCTCTGCCTTGTAGATTGAAGGTGTGAAGTCATCCCAGAAATCAAAAGTTCACTAAATCTCAGGCTTCAGTGTTGAGATGGCTCATAATCTGTGTGCGTCACCGAGCCATGGAGGTCAGCCCCAGCTAATTTGTTTTAGTTGAAATACTTGAGTTAGAGCAAGATGTGCACATTTGAATACCTCCAGGGGTCTAGGCTGGTTCAGGAAAGGAGAGAAATTGATGGAATAGAAGTCAAATGGAAAAATGTACCTTCCAATTCTTCATGAGACAGTGGCCATAATCCCTGCAACTCTTGCCCTGCAAGAATATGTGCTCTGGTCCCTGAGCTTTCTATTTCTAATAGAAGGCTGAATTCTGGCTCCTCAAATTGCTAAATGATAGATTAAGATGCCACGAGTGTCAAATGATTCCATGAGCTGGTAAGGTTAAAGGGGAAAATAAAATCTTAAGTATTTTATACTTGAAAGATAGACTAAAATTATATTTTGTCTGGTAACAAAAACAAAACAAAACAAAACAAAACTTAGAAACCTTTGCAGCAAAGAATGTGTGTGAAGAAAAGAAAAAGATTCAAGGGCTATTGTAAACCCTCAGGACAGACCAGAGAAGGGGTTGTAGGGAGGAGGTCTCAGGAGGGTTTTCCACTTGTGCAATGGGGAATGAGAAGAGAGGGAGAAGGAATTCAGGAAGCAGGAATTCATAAGGTCTGACTGGCTCTAGAAGGAAGTGGGCACAAGGAACCCTCATGTCCTTCCCTGTGTAAACATACACTACCCAAATATACACCCTTTCCCTTTAAGATACACATATGTCTTGGCTTCATTCATTTCACAGAAATCATAATTTAGGTTGTATTTGGATTAATGCCCGCTTAATAATTTAGAAAAAAATCACTCTTTTAGGGGAAGGAAAACCAAAGCCAAAATATTTTATAATATCTATAATAAATGCAAAGAAATGAATACAAACAAAACTTGGCTTTAGCAAACTGTACATTACATAAATATCTTTTCTGTACTGTAACATTCAACTTCTTTTTCACATAAAGCCTCCTATAATTTTATTTATTACTTCTAGTTTTTCTTTATATTTTTTTTAAAAGTGCCTTTTAGATTTACAGCTTGTGCTTCTAAAGCGAAGGTTAGAACATCATGCCCAAAAGGAGAAAAAAAAAGTACAAAGAAAGTTGCTATACAAGCTCTTAAAAATTGTATGTTACAAGGTTCTAAAATCTCTTCAGCACTGATTGGTTGGTAGATTGTATTACACTAACATGGCGCATGGGAGGACTGTTTCTTGGGTGGATGGAGCAGCACTGTGGAAAGCTGCCCCGATGGTCCACTCAAGTCCTTGGCTATGTGTCGATGGGCCAAAGGCCCAGAATTCACAAGTCCAGGGTAACTTTGGGTGTCCTTACCCGATCTATTTAGGCTCAGACTCTCAAACAAAATTTATTCCAGTCCTGTTAGTTCTCTTCCTCTCACTGTGTTTCATCCACACCAGAAACAGTGATTTGCACTCCGGATATAGAGGAGAGAGAACGCTGCCTCACCAAAGGCTTTTGCCAAGACTAAGGTCCTCTCTGATCCTATGGGGCTGTCTCTGGGCCCCTGATCCTCATGCTTCCGGCACTTTGGCAGATGGCATCTGCTGGGTTCAGAGCGGAGGAGGACCATTCGTGTATCTGAGCATGGGGTGGAATGAGCGGGCAAAATTGTTGGAGAGGGCACAACTGTAGTCTTCTTCTGACATCGGCACAAGCCAGGCGAGCCCGAAAAGCAGCAGCAGGAGCAGCTGGAGCGGGAGAGCTGCCCGGAGGACTCGGTGCAGGAAGGCTCGGCCTGACCGAGCTGGTCGCAGCTCAGAAAGGGAGGAATCGGAGCCACCTTTTGTGGACCTGAGAAAGGAAGCGACACAAATAGCTCAAATAATTCAAATACTGAAGAGATGTTGCTTTTAGCTTCTGTACCTTCTTGGAAGCCATATGGCCATGCAAAACACAACAGAACTTGGCAATGAGCTGCCAGTCTTCTTCAGTATGACCAAGCCACCCCCACCCCTCAACCAAAGAAAGAGCTGTTGGAAAACTGCGCTGAGAGAAAACATACACCTGGTCAGTCAACCGAAGGTGAGTAATTGGCTTCAAATCCCACTCTTTCTTCCCTTAGTTTGCTATAACCTTTTGCAACAACAAAGGTAACTGTTCTGCACATTTCACTGGCATATATGAAGTAGTTCTAAGCTCATTAAAATGTAGATGTTCGATGTAGTTTACTTTAAAAACTATCAGGAACATTGTTGGGCAGAATGCCTTGTCAGAATTCTACCAGGCATCCTGTCTAGCCATCTTAGATATGCCCAAATCCATCATGCAGCAAGAACAAAAGCAGTCCTAGTCATTTTGGCACAGACCCGCGAGAGCTTAGTTAAGTTTAGAGTGCACCCTGGTTTCATGTTGCACTGAGCCAGCCTCTGACCCTGACGTTAGTGGGCTCCAGCGCTGTATGAGCAAGGACTGCGAAGGAGCTCATCTGCAGAACACTGCTGGAGGGTGGAGAGTCTGTGCTGGTTCTGTCGCTAACCTGTGGTTTGGGGAAACCAGCACCACTTGTCTGAAGAGGAAAGATCGTCACCTTGAAAGCTCCTTCTAGACTCAAAATTCCCAGTTTTCCTATCTCACTTTTATCTTTCTTTTAAACTGCACATGAGAGATTAAAGAAAATGTCAGTATTCATAAAAAAGGCTTGACAAATATTGAAAAATGAAGTAGGTTCTGTGATGGGTGCTACTGATTTCTTTTGGAAGCAGCCATTAGCTTTTCTTTTGATACTAATGAAAAAGGTGAAGACAGAAACCTTACTCACAAGCGGTAATAGACCTGCAAAACATTACATAAGTAAAAAGAATAGCTATACCAAGAGGATACATTCCTGTACACCTGGTATGAATTTCTTAACGGTTTTAATGTCTTCCTGTCACCAGGGGAAAGGACATAGAATGTGAAATATGGGGAAAATATGACCGTATAAAAACTGTACTGGTAACTGCAGGGTTGGCACCTGAGAACACTCTATTGTTTGAAGCTCCCTTAGTAGCTATTAATTGCTGAAGACAGGTTACTCTGGTGTCAGTGTGGGGATGTAGTGCAGTCTCTGAGAAAATATAATCCCCTCTAAAAGGGAAAGAGAGGGACTATTTAAAACACTTTCATTAAATCATCAAGAAACAAGACAAATTAGTTCTCCAGAAGGCTCATCCCTATACCTTGTGCTGTTTGTAGCACCGTTCTTGGAGTGTAAAGAAAAAACAAAAACAAAATCACTGCCCTTAAATTAGAACCACAGAGTTTTTTACCTGAAGTCTGCAACTGTATAACCTTGAATAACTCACTTTAGTTCTATGCGCCAACGTTTTTACTGACCTCTTCAAATTAGGCTAGATGGCCTTCTGAATTCTCGGTCTCACTATTTACATGATTTCTGACTTACAGTAATTTGTCCATGTAAACAGTCTCACAAGAGGGGTCACAAAGAGTCAGTCACCACCTAGTGGCCAAATTGCTTAACTGCCCTCGTGCTAAGCCCAGTGACTTATTCCTAATGAGCGCAATGGGGGGATGTATGTTTTGTGGAAATATAATGAATTATAAAAGAGATATATTGTGCCTTGCTAATGGAAGGGGAAAATAGAAACTTCTCCAGTTATCTAATTATAAAATATTCATGTTGAGACGGGGCCTCCAAGCGATCTAATCCACCTCCTAATTTTGTAGCTAAGTAGCTAAGGACAGTTAACATTTATTCTTCAGATTGCTAGGCAACACTCTCAGCATTTATCTTGGGTTCTCTCATTTAATCCCCACAACAGACCTCTGAGCTGTGTGCTTATTAGCTTCACTTCATATGAGATGAAAAAGAGGCTCAGAGAATCAAGGAACTGGCTCAGGTTTCCATGCCTAGCAAGTGGCAGATAAAGGACTTTAACCTTGGGACTTTAGCTACTAAAATATGGGATTTACTGAGAGCTAAATGATTTGCCTCAAATCCCACAAATAGGGAAGAGTTCTATCTAGAACTCAGACTTCCAAAAACCCTGACTGCACACCATACCCTTGACTTTGCCATGGTCTGCTGGTTGGTGATACAAATGAGATGCTATGGTGGTCATACTGACGTCATAGGTACTTTCCATGTAGAAGCAAGGCAGAGAACACATACACCCTTAAACATAGGCAGTGGCTTTCTTGTGTCTGAAATAAATGCCTCCAGCCATAAAGCCTTGCGGTATCACAATGATCATCAACTCATTGTGTCAGACATGAGGACATCTAGTTTTCAGGCCACCACACAAGCATGAGGACTGCATTAATCTCTCTGGCCTTCTGTTTTCTTATTTGCAAAGGAGGACAATGCGTTAAGATCCTAAAATCATTTTCGCTTTCACAGTTTATGACTCAGTGATTTGCTTCTATGAAATGAGAAGGGTGGGATAGGCTACCTACACCCTGTGGATTGAGGTTTTCTTCCATATATCCTTCGGTGGACGTGAAAATATGCCTGGGTAAGCAGCTCTCACCACCTGTCCCTGGATGGGTAATTACAGAACGACAGAAGAGAGCCTCACATTTCCTCGTACTAAATATCTGACTCATTTTCATCAGGGGACATGGAAAGGCTTTAGTGATGGGAAAATGCACACATATAAGTGACAGTGTAATCCAACAGAGCCTAATAACCTCTCTTCGTCAATTATTAGCTTCTCTGAGAAATTAGGTCAAAGATCAAGACCAAAACAAAGGCTGCACATTGACTAGTTCTTTTCTGAGGAGAATTGGAAAGGTCATCATTTTTGGAATAGGGATTCACATGTTACAGAGTCTTTTGAAGGACATGGCACATTTAACAGCATCAGAGCATTCTTTATTAAAATGTAATTGGCGCATGGTTTCTGCTGGTGAAGAATGCCAAGCTGGGAAGAAGTAATGGGCTGAGATAGGGACAGAGAGAACACATGGTACTTAGTGACTGTTCATGCAGGCGACTGCTCTTGAAAACGTCCAGTCTACCTACTGAAATAAACACTCTCCCATTGGAGTAAGTACCAGGATTTCAACAGGCCCAGATTTGCCTCTTCTTCAAGGGGACTCTGTTCCAGCAGGTTAATGATCTCAGAGTAAAATGCTTCTTTTAATATTTATCTGTGGAATTAAAGTCACCTGTTTCAAGGGCCTTGGGAGATTCAATAGAGGAAGAACAAAGGCCACATGCTGACTAGTTCCTGGTCACTCTCCACTGGCTACAAATCCAGGCCAATTCAGAGTGTGTGCGGTCTCTCAAGGAACTTCATCAATGGAGATATTTTAGGTATCCAGAAAAACACAAACAAGTGTTTCCTTATTTTTCTCATTCCTCTAACTCTTTCAAATTTATGGACAAATAATTGCCCAGATTTGTTGCCCAGGAGCGTCGCTGTCCCAAATTATAAAGCCATGATGTGGATGCAACAATACACCATGCAAAAGAAGAGCATATGGCAAAGACATGGGAGAAGTCTGAAATAACACACAGGGTGACTCACTTTGAAATTCTACATATTTCAAGGAAAACATGAGTCAGTTCTGTGCATACATCCTTTAAAACCAAACTTGCAAATGATTTGGTTACTTGTTAGCCAACGCTGGCAGTATAATAGTAGCATTGTTCAAAAATTTATTGTTCAAAAGTAATTTAGGCTGCCTAAGATCTTGTCGCCCGCTCTCATGGTCTTCGAAAGGCTAGTGTTCCCTGGATATGTAGCTCAGAAGACAAGTTTCTTGGATCAGTTTAGGACTCGAGTCTTCTCCTATTCCAAATCAAACATGCCGTTTGGCACTGCACTGCCTCAGGCGGCCTGTGGTCCTGTTATTTGAGCTCACCTCCTGTTATTTACAGCTCTTCCTCAGTAGACTGGTGTAGTTGACAAGGTACAGCGCACCCGAAACCTTGCCTTTAATCTCCGATGTCCTTTTCTATAAACTGAGGAATATAGCCAGCTCAGAGGCGGGTAAACTAGATAACATATACACAGTGCTCTGCATGGTGCTTGGAACATATTAAGCACTAAGCAGTGACTTGTCATTATTAACTATATAATTATGCTAGGGGTGTGCTGACTTCTGTCCCCAGGGGTTGGCTGGTTTCAGCTAGGGAAGTGTTCCTGTTTTACTAAGGATGTGTTTTCAAAGACGTGGCAAATTTCCTAAACTGCCTGACTTAATTCCCCAGGAACACTGGGAAGGCCTTCCTCGAAACAGCAAGAGAGACCTGTTGGAGCCTTACCCCACTGCCACTCCCAGGGCAGGTAGGCAGCTGGCCTTCCAGGGGAAACTGCTCTGCACCCAGGCTCTTTGAATGCTTGGAATAAATAGATCCCTAGGAAGAGTCTGACATAAAAGATTTGAAAACAAATTCCATAAGACACTGAATAGCATTTACAGGAGTCTTTAGTATGCGTGTGAGAAGCCTGCTGACTTGCTTAAATATATTTGTCTAGTGCAAATGGATTTTAAGATGAGACCTTTGCTCTCTCCTTCAGTCTTTCAGCCAGACGGTTCATCCCTTCTCATCCCATCTTAATTCTCTGTGCAGAAGCTGCCAAAGGCTAACGGTGTCCAGGGCAATTCTGCATCTTACAATTCTTAGCTTTAGAATGAAGTTATCCTTCACTCTACCCACACTACAGAGCAATTATTCCTTTGTCTTGTTGACAACTGGAGTGAATCTTCCCATTTGTCAACTTCAAGTCACTTACAGTCAAGCTTTGAAGAATTCTTGATGGCAGGATTAGAAAATTTTAAGCCAAATGTAGGAAGAAAAGAACCACAAGCATCACTTTGAAAGCATGCTTCTAAAATAGTTCTAATCACAAGTAAACAAAAAAACATGAATTATTGTGAAATAGATTTTTTCCAATTCTTAGAGTTTTAGGAAGTTGTGGGAAGCACATTGTCATTGAGTTAGGGAGTCTCTGGATTGTGACACATTATGAAACTTTTAATAAAAGAAAGCAGATTATATTAATTTGGTAGGGCTCAGGCCTAAGCATAATAAATGTTCACTAACTTCTGTTCTCCATCCATATGTAACTTTATAATTCAATAATGACATAGAATTGCACCATCAAATCAAACTGGAGTATGTGATGGGGTAGTTTATTACTAATATCTGACCTTTTTTTTTGTCTTTTTGAGACAGGGTCTCGCTATGCACTTCAGGCTGGCCTTGAGCTTACTTTGTAGCTCACACTGCTCTTCAACTTGCAGCAATCCTCCTGCCTCAGCCTCGTGAGTGCTGGGATTATAGGCATGTGCCACCATGCCCAGCTCATTAATATCTGACTTTAAACAACAAAAAACATGCAAGTAAGCTCTCCCTTCGAACAAGTACCCTCCCTTTTCCAACTCAGCCTCTTTCCTTTCTCAGAAAAAAAAATCTGTGTCTGGAATGTTCTCATCACTGTTGTCTTAGGGCAACACTCTGAACTCCTGTGCTTTGCAGTAACCCTTCAGATTTGCTGGGCCAGTGCAAGATCAAACACAAGCTGTCTCAAGTCACAATGTAAAGGGACACAGTGCCGGCTCAGATAGTGACTGAAGTGCATTCTCCCCCCCAGGAGCTTTGGCATTTTATTGTCAGAGTTGAGTGCACCCAACCCAAGGTGCCAAGGAGTTATGAAGCCCAAGAATGTTCAACCACACCTGTCTGTCAAGATGTTTGATAAAGTTTGCCATTCAGGTAGAGATTACTTATATTCCACCCCCTCCTGAGCAGAGAAGTGAGCATTGTGCTGAGCACTCAAAGATGTTAGTCAAACAGTGCTGGACAAGCAGGGCTGAGAGGCACTGTGTGGATGTCACAGGGATGGGGGGCCAGCCCCATGGCAAAGCCCTGTTAGGAAGCACGTGGAAGCACTTGTTGCCCAAGCAAATGATGCCTGTAAGACTTTCAGAAGCCCTGTGTGTTGGCTTCAGATAATGGGGAAGCAGATGGGTGCAATCTGGGAACTGAGAGGCGACGGCTACCGGCGGTGCCTAAGAGCATAACGCTCACTCTCTTCTCAGCACCAGCATTTACATTAACCCAAAGACTTGCTCTCTGGTTTCCTCAAAGAATACTATGGAGCTAGTCTTCATCTCTGCTCAAGGCATGCCACGACTCGGGAGTTACAAGAGGGATTATACAACACAGTGACTTGTCTATAGTGACCGGTTGTCTTTTGTTTTCTTTCTTCTTTTTGTGCTGGGATTTGAACCCAGGATCTTGTGCATGCCAGTCAAGAGCTATACCAGTGAGCCACATCTGCAACCCCCCAGTTGTCTTTTCTTTAGGGGTTAAGAAGACTACAGAGCAGCCACAGATGTCCATCATTATCTCCCAAAGTCCCTGGAAGTTTTCCCTCAGTGTTTCATGATTGCTATTCTGTTATGGAGAGAAAAAAACTTACAAAATTATCTTCAAACCAAAACGAAAGGAAAAAAAAACCCATAGTAAACGGAGGCTTAAAATCAGAAAGCATATCAAAATATGTCCTGCGTTACTTCAGCTGAGTGGAAATTACTCAATAGAATGGTCAGTCCCTTCAGCACACAGCTGGGAAACTAAAACCATTACTCAGGGTTGTTTACAGTTCTGCGTTCCCTTAACCCCGCCCTCCTTCCAGGAATTTAGAGTCCTGCTCAGCAGTGGTAAGTTTCCAGAGTGTCAGATATTTTCACAGTGAACTGCTTGGGATTGGAATGAAAAACCAGCTTCAAGGGCCGCATTTTTCACTTTAAAATAAAACTTTCCTGGGGAAACGTGAACTGATTAGTGGAAGGGGAGAGGAGCACAGACATCACAGCAACAACAGAGAAGGCAAAGCACTGCTAACTGCAGAAATGAGGGGTCTCTGAGGCAAGGTGTGGAGCGCAGAGCGCAGCTGGGAGGAGGCCCTCTGGCGGTCACTGGGGAGGGCATGGACTGCTCTGGGGTCCGGAGTGAAAGAGCTTGCTGAGTGTGAGGAAGGTGAGTGGCTGAGTGTGCAGGCTGAAAAGGAACTTTAGGGCAAGCAGAAGAGAGAAGGTGCTTATCGATTTTAAATGAAGAACAACCAATTAGGAGTTGGCATTTTGAGAATCCAAAACCCACAGTCTGGATAAAACAGGGAGATAAAAATAAAAAGCTGGGGGTGTTAGTATATTTTATGCAGATCTGTGGGTTCTGTGAATGGTAAAATAATTCATTGATCGATGACCTGTCTCATTGTAAAATCTAGAAAGAAAGAGGATGATAAAAGTCTGCCATGAACAGATGGCGGCTGCGCCACCGGCTGTACTGAATTCTTACAGGCACGTAGAATGATCTTTGATGAAAAAGACTGAGCTATGTGCTATTCAATAAAATTTTGGTGTGGTCCAAATATTTTATGCTCTGAGATTTATTTATGTTTTCCATTTAGAAACATCTTTGCCAATTGACTACAAAAGAATGTGGGTCGCAATTTCACAACTACTCCAAGGCAGGCCAGATGCAGGCCTACCTATGTCATGGACAATTTTCATCATCCTCTTGGGGTTCTAGAACAGTGTGCAAACCAGGAGAACAAGGTACCTGCTATTTGGACTGCTGACAGAGGGTCCAGGCTGTGAGACACTACATTTGCCTCGTGGCTGTTTGCAATGAACAGGGGTAAAGAAAGAAGAATGTTCAGTCCAGGCAAATAAAGACAAGCTACTGATGAAAAGTAAACTAAAAGTGTAGCAAAGGGAAAACAAATCCAATGAAATGATCAGTATCCACAAATCAAGGAAACTGGCTTTTCTTTTGCTAGAGAAGTAAAACAAATTCACATCTACATTATTAATAACCAAGTAACTAAATAAACAAAATAGTTTTCCCACTTTTCATGGTAAGAACATGAATGACTCTATGCTATTCAAGGGGCTCTGTGTATTTACAGGTAATCTAAAACTCACTTTACTCGTTTTTCAGGTTTTTAAACACTGAAGCAGTATTAACTTTTTGATAGTAGTGTAAACTTGTTATTTTGCAGGAAGAAGCCCACCAAAATACATATGCTGGTTATATAAAGTTAAAATTTGAATAGAAAAGCCAGTATTCCTTCACATTCTTAAACTAGGATCTATAGGAAACTAGTGAATGTAATAAAAAAATCCTAAAAAGGATAATACATTTGTCAGCATAGAACATAAGTGTATATAACAAAAATGTACAAATGAAATCATTACTTCTAAAAACTAAAGAAAAACAGAATGAATAAAATCATAAAGCGGGACAAAAATTAACAAAACAAAACAAAAATCAAGCTTCTAATTACATAGAGAAATAAAGGTATAGAGGATAGCAGGGCCAAATTTGTCTTTTCATCCTCACTGTGTGGCTCTCAGGTAGCCCTGTGACCAGCCTCATGGTCTGGGTGGGTCAGCTTGAGTTGGTGCCACATTAGGGCCCCAAACCTTCAAGACCACTACTCAGAAGCCTCTTTGCTTGAGGATCAATAGAACCTCCACTTGTCTTACCAAGTCAGTGGACTCATGGGACATTCAGTCTGTCCACCTCTGGCCCAGGCACTTCTGGATGTGGTAGCCCATCTTTGTTAGGTGGATGTGGCAGTGGCGGCTTGAAGAAGAGAGCCGCCAAAGGGCCACATGAGCAGTATTCTTGACATGGCCATGAGAGCAAGAAAAATAATTTTCCTCCCCACATACCAGCCACACATTGAGCCATGGCTCTTTTAAAAAATAGAATTGCTCTTATCCATTCCCGAGCGCATGCTGGAAGGGCACAGGGTAGGGGGAAGCCCTCATTGGTGACAGCCCTCTCCTGCTTGGGGGGGGACTCCTGTTCCGAACTTGTGGACTCCGTGGTAGACACAAATTCTGTCATTCCCTAGTGTTTGCGCCCATGGGGCACCTGAAAATGACCAGTGCAAAGTTACCGGTTTCTGTTTGTTTGGGGTGCTTCTTCCTGACGTAGGACTCACAGATCCTGAGGTGTCCAGCTCATCAGCAGAAGACCAGGAAGACAAATCCTACAGAGGAAAAAGATTCTTCTAACAATTCCATGTCCAAGAGCTGTGGGAGATCTATATGCACAATGTGTTTCCCACCCCATCATCTGTCCATCCTAACCATACAGATAATGTGGAAAAATGGAATCAGAACAGCAGCTAATTCTTGTAATGAGTTGGGATTTCCTGGCTGTGCATTTGGTCCTTGTGGAAAATATAGTTATAGAATTTTTTTTACCTTTATTATTTCTTGGTGATGTGGATGTGAATGATATGAGACTGGGAGGTAATGAGAACTGTCTTAAAGCTGTAGTCCCCAAGACACTAGATAAACCCATTTGTCTAAGTTAGAAACAAATGGAAGCCATTCAGCAGTCTGTCCTGTAGAATCAAAGAAACTCCACCCCTGCTCTTTACAGCTGACTCCATCACATCCTTACAAGACAACAAAGCGCTGCGAGTTCCTGATAGGATTCAACAACTGAACGTCTGCAGTCTTAGTGAGCACTGCTGCGTATGCAGAATCAACGACACCATCATAAGATGGCAGATTTCAGAAAAGATATAAAAAACAAACGAGCAGAGGACTATTTTCTACAGAGTAATTACTATATAGCACATACAGGGAGAACGCATGCCTCATGTGCTCTGAACACAAAACTCATCCGTAGTGTTTTCTTTGTTCCAACGTGGCTGTGTAACTGAAAAGGCGTGAGTTCTTAAACAAACGGGGTGAAATGCAACGTCACAGCAGTGACATTAATGGACCTGGCAGCCACACGTACAAGAGACCTTTTGAATTTAATAGAATTGAAAGCAGCACCCTGTCATAGAGCTTTACGAGGCTGCTGTTTTTGTTTTGAGAGAGGACATAGAGGAGCAGTGCTAAAAAGCACACACTCTACTCTGAGAAGTGCTGCATTCGAAGGCTTCGGAGAAGCCATGCTTCCCACTCCTGTAAGAAATGCAACACCATGATGTTTGGTGAGGACTTACCTGTTGGCTGCTCGATATGTCCAGTGACTTCTCCAGGTCCTTGATATGACGACTGACCTCCTTCAAGAGAAGTTTGAGCCGGTTTCCAATGACGTGAACTTTTTCTTTGGCTTCTAAACAGTCAGTGCCTTCAGCATGGACCAAGAGTTGGCAAGACATGTCTTGCAGTGAGGTCACTTTGAGTTGGGACTCCAACAGCTCATGCCTTATTTTCTATGTACATAAGAGGAAAATTTTTTCTAAGAAGGTCTGTTGGACCATGTTTCCCAAGTAGGGAATTACAGCTGAGCATCAGAATGTGGTGTGCACACTCAAATTGATGCTGAACCCTGCATGCAGGAATTGGGGGCTATGTTCTTATCTGGTCTTGATCAAAGAAGAAAAAGAAAAAGAAACGCAAAACAAAAACTCTGTAGGACCTCTGATCTCAGCGTTCTCATCCAATGCCTGGTTCGCTGTTAGTGTTACTGTCGGTAGTGGCAGTGTATATGAAGATGCACTTAAAATGTACCTAAGATCATTCACATCCAAAGCAAAACTTGAGTATGTCTAGGTGTGCTCTGGCACCTAGTCAGAATTTTAACAAAAGGTATAGGGTGATTCACCATTCATAGCTTAACAGCAGAAGACAAATTTGGGTAAAAATACAATTGCATATATTTCCTCTTGGCTTCTAAGATGCTCATGGTACTGAATGAAAAGCAGCCAATACTAATCAATTCACTAACCAGGTTTTCCAGCAAATTTAGCCAATTCACTAACCAAGTTTAGGTTAGCGACTCTTAAATATTAAGACATAGCAATTTTAAAATACAGAAAGCTACAAAATCCAAAGTACTTTCTCCATATGTAACTCAAATATGCCTCCTTACCATCTATAAAAATCACTTAAGTATATTAAACTTTATATTGTCCAAGAGCCCTGTATGAAAACCTATGCAGTAAATTTTCATTTGAATGTAGTCCCAAAAATAATTTATTGTTTCTTTCTTTTCTTTCCTTTTTTTTTTTTTTAGTATGGGGGGTACCCAGCTCTTTTTATTTATTTATTTATTTTTATATTTTAAGACAGGAACTAAATCACTAAGTTGTTCAGGCTGGGCTTGAACTTGTGATCCTCCTGCCTCAGCCTCCCAACATGCTGGGATTACGGCGTGGAGCTATGCTTGGCAGTTTCTTGCTTCTTGAAAACTGATAGGTTTTGGTGTTGCCAGGTAATTAAAGTAAGCTGACTTCTTGTGTTTCCGTTTTAGCTTTTCTTTCAGAAATGCTGGTGCAAAGGTGAATGTGTCAGATGGTATATCTAATTCCTCTCAGAAACACTTAGTTGTCTCTATTGTAATACCTACCAAATACTGTGCTTTAGGGACATAGATGTAATATATAAAGTTTAAATTAAAAATAAGTACATTTTAAAATTAAAAATAAGTACATTTAAAAACAAGCTGCCTTGCCAAACACAAGCTCACTCGGATTAAGGGCATCTACCACTGGTACGACTGGGCAACGGCTGTCCGTAACTTGTTTCAAAGTGACTAAAAACTGTACAAGTTCAGTTAGAGACTTGGGTTGGAGTGTGAGTTAACAGCATAATTTAGAGGCAATGTTACAAAAGTAAAAATATGCGCCCCTCTGAAAGTAACCAGACTGCCCACATCCTTACCATCAGCTGCTTGTGATGATCCTGGAGGATCTCCGCATCCAGGTGAGAATCAATAGGGACAATTTCATTTTTTCTCCTGTCAATATTCTCCAGCATAAGTAGGAGACTGTGGCTCATTTCATGGAAATCCTACAAAAGTACAGAAAGCATAAAATAACCACGGTCAGTATGGGCTCCAGAATATGTTTCTGTTCCTTTCAGTTGCTACCACTGGCAAACATTTGTTGGTGTTAAGATACCTGACTCCATTCTCAGGATGTCTCTAGTGCTGTTGTAGGTATCTGACCAAGAGTTTATCTTCTTCCCCAAAACAGTATATTTATTACTGGGGGTGGTGCGGCAGAAACCTAGAGATACAGTTGGTATCAAAATACTTAATTTCCAGAAAGAAGGGTAGTGCTGGTAGTCTGGAAGGAACTGACTCTCTTTTTTTTCTCCGTATATTCAAATTTTTCCAACTTCTAAGGCCTGGGACCAATCCTGTATCCCCTTCGTTCATCCACATGTTCATTTATTCAACACAGATGAGGTGTGATCAAACATGAGTGAGTGTTTAAATTAAAAAAAAAAATTACAGTAAAAGATACATTGTCACTAATTTCCTAATATCCTCTCTTCCTTCAAATACACTGATCCCATGGTTCTTGCCCCTTCCCGCCACAGCTCTGGAGTCCTCTTTTGTGAGTGTCTTTAGCTGTGTTGTCCCGACTGCCCTGATGTCCTGAATCAGTTCAAAACATTTACCTTTTATGATCATTTCGACTTTAGGGAAAACTGAGAAGTCTCAGATCCAGTAAAAAAGGAGGGTGAGGGCACACTGTAATGTTTGTATTTGACAGAATTCACTGTAAATGTTTTCAATCAACTCAGGACATCAAGGCGGGTGTGACAGTGCAGCTACAGACTTGGATAAGAACTTCCAGAAGTACATCCAAAAGTGTTAAGAATGATGTGTGTGGGCTGGGGATATAGCTCGGTGGAATAAGCGCTTGCCTAGCAAGCGCAGGGTCCTGAGTTCAATCCCCAGTACCGCAAAAAAAAAAAAAAAAAAGAATGATGTGTGTTGGAATTGAGGAGGAATATGAGGGGAATTAATAGCAATACGTCTTTAGAGGGATATTTTCAAATACTAAACACACATCATACTTTTAACCACACCTTGTAGTTACTGAAGGTCTCCTCCGGGCCAGGCACCACGGTAGGAGGGGATACAATGGACTCCAGACCCTTCCCAGGCCTGGTAACTTCCTGCCTCACTGAATACATCCTGAGCGTACTGGGTTCTTTTCTGGATCCTAAGGGCACTGCATCCTTTTCTGTTTCTGACACGTCCCATTCGTTGTAGCTCTTTCATAGTAACATCCTTCCAGTGGCAGCTCAGAGATGCACAGGGCTGCCCTGACCATCCTCCCCAGGAGGCCGTTCTCAGCTACTGTAGGCCACCTGTGTCTATAAGTATCTTGACTAACCATTTCTTTCAATTCTATAGCACATGGTGGAAACAGCAAATAATCATAGAAGGAGTGGATGGATAAAAATGTGGAATGGTTACTTCAACGTACAAGAAAAATCCACATATTCTACAGAAATACATGGAATGAGTAAATGAATGAAGGTGTGAGCGAATGAGTCAAAGAAATGGCAGGACTGAGACACACAGGATATGATGCAGAATCTTTGAATTCTAGTGAGAGGTACAGATTCTCCAGTAAAATGAAAAGATCAGGAACATCGTTAATCTCACCCAAATATTCTCTTGGGGAAGCAACTGTACTCAAGAAACAGTGACAGTGTTTGCTTCCAAGGAATCTCCTGCCCAAAGCCCCACTGACCTGGCACTGCATGAGCGCCTCCTGTAGCAGAGACCGCCAGTCCTCCAGTAACGAGCACACCCGATCCCAACGCCCGTTCATCTGGGACAAGCGATCCCGCAGGTCCTGGCTCTCCTTACTGTCACCCTGAGTGAACTCAGGGCTGCAGAGGTTGATGGAGAGGATGATGGCTTTGCGGTGGTCCACTGCTTTCTGTAGCTCCTAAAAGAGAAAGGAGGACACTTTGCCAAAGATGGTAATGAGAAAGCATTTGTGAAAAGAAGTAGTTTAAGGCCCTTGAAAGTGTTCCACGCAGATGAAAAGACCCTAATTACAACTTGCCTTCACAGGATCGCTAGGCAAGGGATGGTAGGTGTACCGCACTGACAGGGATGCTGCAAAGAGGAGAAATCAGTTGGGTGACACTTGACAACTGGGATGGCTCTTAGGAAAATACGGTGTAGACTCAAAAAGTCCAAACAGAACGGTATGCGGAACACAGTATCATTCCTACATGTGCATACACACACATCCACATGTTTCAAGAACACTTACGAACCATTAAATATTGCAGAATGGTTGGCGTGGCTTTGAGGAAAGAGAATTAAAAATCAAGGAGGGCTAGAATAAATAAAGTGAAAATAAATAAAGCAGGAAGCAAGACAAGAACCAGGGCATCTGGCTAACTCAGCCCTCCCACAGCGAGTTGTTCAGGCACAGCGCAACACAAACCCGGTTCCGGTAGTTTGAGGCAGCGGAATGTCTGCTCTTCTGATTCCCATGCAATAACCCTAACTCACTAGGCTGGTGGTATGCCAGGCTGTGTGCGTGAGGCAGAAGCGGTGAATTTAAGATGCCCTGGGGTTCCAGCGCTCTACATCTGCGGCACAGGGCTCTACAGGCCGAGGACACTGCCCAATCGCAGGCCACATTCTCGTGCGGGAAGGGGGCGAGCTCGGCATTTCCCGGCTATGTAGTTCAGTTTGGTTTCACAACCAGAGTGGGTGACTGATTTTTGGTTTTGTGCATTTCCAAAATGTTAGTAACTCAATTTCAAGAATTGGAGCACATAATTGTATAATAATTTTTGTGTGCTTGGTTATATTGAAATACCCATGGATCAAGCAGTGGTCAGTAATCATGGAAATCACATTTACCAAGGCTGCATTTTCTTATACTTTTTCACTAGTTCTGTTATGTTCCCAACTTGAATTAAATTCTCACTTATCAATATCATGCTGCACTATAGATTCGACCACAGAGGCAGCAGGGGATCAAGAGATACCGTGGTTATCCCACAGACTTATTCACAGAGAACGCAGACAGGAGGCACCGAGAACGGGGCAGAGGAGGACAGCTTTTCCTTCCCGCGCAGGCTGTCTTCCAGTGTCTTACTTCACTGCCCTCATCCGGCTGAGCTCTCGGACCCTGCCCTGCACTTGTTGTAGCAACTTTTCAGGAAATTGTTTGTAAAGCAAGGCTGCTAACTGGTTTAGGGGCTCCACAGAAAAATGTATTTTATTATGTAAATTCTATAAATTATAGCTCCCTTCCAGCACTTTGTCCAAAAATTCATGGGACTGGTGCAGAGACTTTTTTAAAAGATACAACTGTGGAGATATCTGTGGGAAAGACTGATTTCTCTCTCTGGAAATTTAAAGCAAAACAAAATAAGCCTCCAAATACAAGCCACAAAAACATCATCTCAAAATAAATAGCATGTGCTAAAGTCACGGAGGCACAGGAGCAGCACATGTAGTTCTGAGTCCAGAGACCCGGGGGAGCTACACTCTGAGGAGGAGCACATCTGAGCACAACTTGATGTTCTCCAAACAAAACCCAGGAGCTAGAGCGCTATCAGCAAGAGCTGAGCTCTCAGTCTGTGGGCACTCTCCTGGTTCCACATGGGAGTGCAAGTCAATGGCTGGGCTAAGAGGGGCTGTTGGGATCCAGGGCTGGGGCGGAGGGAAGTTATACCGTCTCTAGCCGTGCCAAAATCAAAGGTGAATGGGAATCTCCTAAACCCCCAAGAGTCTTGTTTCCCTTGATCTGTTATAGCAAAATTGCTTTTCTCACCGCTGTAGTCAATTTTGGGAATTTTGCTAGTGTGAGAAAATCAAGTGATATCACCAGGTTTCCCAGGAATTCACACAGATACAGTGTTTGAAAGGGTTTCTCTCCAGTTTTAATAGAGATATGCAACATTCTGTTCATACTTGTATTGACCTTACAAACAGATTGACTAGGTCACAGAGGTGTCTGAACTTTTCATGAAACTCACTGACCATTTGATAAAACACCAATTTGATTATTTACAAAGTGGAGAGCCCTACAACACGGTCTACCTTTCTGCCCTTCTAAATCGTATCAGGACACACTCGGACTTTGGATGGTGGAGGGAGAGGCACATTCTTATTCTGTTTTGCTGAACACCTTCCCTGCTGCTCTATGAGGGCAAAACATCTCAAGCCAGAAGCTTCTGAACAAATGTTACAGGTGGTGGCTTCCTTCATAGGAAAGGTAAGGAGCACCTACCTTGAGCTTTTTGATCTGCAGCTCAATGGTCTGGATGTCAGTGCTGAGCTCCAGGCGCTGGAGTCGTTCCAGGTCCTCCTCTGTCTCCCCGAGCCAGGCCCAGATGTTATTCAGGTCTGAGTTGAACTGTTGCCATTTCTGGAGGTTCTGCTTCATCCTCAACTCCTTGCTCAGGGCCTGGGCCTGCAGGAGCTCCCATCGGTCAATCACACCTGGAGAGATAAACACAGAAGAGTGAAGCATTTTCTCCAGCTGGGAAATGCTTTAAACATATAGTGGTGCCTAACTTTAGAGGGCAACAGAGCCAGATATGGTGGTGAACATGTATAATCTCAGCACTGAGGGAGGCTGAGGCAGGAGGAGAGTAAGTCTGAGCATTATCTGGGCAACTTAGGTAAGACCCTGCCTCAAAATAAAAATAAATTACAAAATAAAAACAAACACAGGAAAGATTAGAGATATAGCTCAGTACAAAGGCCTTGGGTTCAGTTCCCAGGAATGGGGGCCAAAGAAACAGAATGAACAGTGGCCCGCTGGACATTACCGCTGTCACATGCAAGTGACAGTTAAACGAGTGCAGAGTCTGTGTTTTTCCTACGTGGTTCTTCAAAGGAGAAGGGAAGGTAAAAACAACTGTGAGGAACTTCACAAAGTAATAAGCAGTCAGGTGCCCGAAGAGATTATTCATTCTTGGTTCTTTTCTACAACAGGATGTGGGGCGCACACATACGGAGAGCTGACTCTGCCCACTGGAGACAGTGCATGAAGATAAACACAGCAGGGAAAAGCCGCTGTGCGGCGCTCCTCCTCCCTCCTCTGTCATGGGAGGTCCTTAGATGGTGGCAAGAGGTCCTAGGATGGAACTCCCCAGGAGGAGGTGAAGCAGCACCGCGGAAGTGGGGTATGATAAAGTGCTTCAGGACCTCACACTTAGCTTTTCTTGAACCGCGTATGATCCACTCACCGGCTGTTTGGGCCTCGGTGCTGTTCAAGTTAACAAAGCCAGGAAAGTTCTCCTCTTCCTCCTTCAGCTTGTGCTCCAGTTTCCGCACTGAATCTATGCTGCCGCTACACTCGCCCAGAAGTTTCATCTGTTGAGACATGAAACACAGCCCTCACCACCAAGATTCCCCCAAGGGCAAGAGCTCCTGAGGGGACATCTTTGTAGCTGCTCAACAGAGTGCTGACTGCATAGTAGTCCTCTGTGCCACTCTGCTAAAAATAAGCAAAGGCCAGAGCTATGCTCCCTAACAGGTGATGTGCGCCCACACACATGAAAAACAAAGCCTTGAAGTCAGGTTGTCTGCAGAGGCTTGGCATGGGAAGCCCTCAATATTTCCTTTAAATTCACAAATCCAACAGGCCGAGCCATTCTGGGATGGAAATCTCAGAGCCCTCAGCTGCAAGCAGACATTTAATTTTTGGCAAGTTGCACCCTCTTTCTCTTTCTTAAATTGCAATGTGGAAACATTAACATTACCATGAATCTCATGGGAACGTTTCTGCATTGAATAATTGAAATACTTAAAAGCATAAAGCAATACTAATGCCAACTGTTTTAGGAGGAAATTTAAGCAATGTATAATAGGTATCAAGAGACTAAATTCTACAATCAAGGGGAAAACTAGCAAAACCATTTCTAATATCTGCAGAATTCAAAAATAAAAAGAACAAATCATTTTTAGGCATTTCTGCTGTACAGACCATGCATTACATTATCTTTCAAATTTCAGTTATCACAATGGCATAGAGTATTATGATTTTTGACTGAGGTTAAGTGCAATCTCAATGGTACAACCATGGTCACCATCAAATTATATTAAAATTATATTTGAGGGGGCTGGGGATATAGCTCAGTGGAATAAGCGCCTGCCTAGCAAGCGCAGGGTCCTGAGTTCGATCCCCAGTACCGCAAAAAAAAAAAAAATAAATAAAATAAAATAAAATAAAATAAAATAAAATTATATTTGAATTTTAAAAAGGGTTTCACTATAACCTCTGGTGAGAGAATATTAATCATGAGACTATTAATGCCAACATATATTGCTACAGCAGCTCCCTTCTCTGACTTAAAAGATCAGTGCATAAAAATTGTGATTAGACCACAGGAAATTAATTTTTCTTTCCTTTTACTAAGACTCTATTTAGATGTGAAAGAAGATATTGGATGCAGAAGAGATTTATTTTAAAATTCTCTTTCTTAAATATATGCAGAAAGGAAACACAGGTACTTCTCTAAGAAAAAATTACCAGGTCAGTAAATAAAATAAGACAAATAAAGTTCTGATAGACTTTATCACACATAGGTGGTATCTGCTCAAACTGAATTGTAATATACATAATTCTTGGCTGTCTTCCCTCACAATTCCTCTTGTTTACTTTACACTGATATCTGTTTACTTCACAGCGGGCATACCAAGGAGCACAGGACGGGGCTAGCGCAGTCTCAGTGTTAGAGCACTTGCCCAGCAAGTGTGCAAGCCTCTGGCTCCATCCCCAACACCGTAAACAAAACAAAATGAAACAAACAAAAAACTAAACCAAACCAAACCATATCAAACCCCCAGAGGATTCTAAAATATTTCCAAGGTCAATAAGTGAATTGAAAATCCAGGAAAGGAACTAAAAGAAAGTCCATGTTTAGTAACCTATTAGCTAAAATCTGCTGCTTCAAGGATAACCTTGGCCAAAAATTATTAGCTGAGTTTGGAGAAATGCCTGATGACCTTTGGGAGCCAAAGCACTTTGTTGCTCTCAAACAAATTGGTCTCACTAGGAACTTTGTACAAAGGAACAGGCTGATCATTACAGTGTTTCTCCAGGAAACGGAGCAGGTCTACTCCAATGCTAACTTCAAACACCAAGGCTTTGTTCTGCTTGACCATGTCCCTGCGTTCAAGGGCACCGCCATTTGGTGGCCTCATAAATCCCTCACTCTGCAAGCGGTCCATTCTTTGTCACAGAATTGTGACCCAGGTACAAGTCGGGAGCAGGCTGCTCAGGACACTCACATAGCCTCTGTAGCTGGAGTCCAGCTCTGGCCCCGTGGGAGTTCTGCTGCGCAGCGCGTTTTCAGTTTGCTGCATCTGGAAGCGGCTATCCTCCAGGGCTTTGCCCAGCTGTTGGATCTGCGCCTCCAAGGAGCTGTGGTGTCCTGCAGTGCCAACCACGAAAATCGTTACTACCCATACTGTTTACTTCAAGCTGGACATTCAAGAAGTTTCAGGAGTTGTTTCAGTATGGCAGCATGGATAGGGCGAGTGTGTGGGGAGTAACGAAGCAAGTTGAGTACGAAGTGCTAGAGGGTTAGACTTGGAGGAGTTATACCGGTGAGTGTGCTTCCTACGAGTGCCAGCAGAGGGGGCACTGCCAAGGGCTCCGCACTTGGCTCTCAGCATCGCGGAATGCCTGCTCCCTCCTCCAGCCCCTACCATGGTCATCTCCATGGTGGAAATTATGGCCGGCCTTCAGAAAAATCTGAAATGGTATCTGCTGCTCCCCAGGAAGTAGGAGCAGCTCCTTCTGCGGTCCTGCAACAAGCAGTGGGTGGTACAACTCTAATGTGTCCTTGCGCACCTTGGGAGACAAAGTGCCACTGAAGATCTGATTACTATGTCAGTCACTAAAGGCATGCATTTGAGTTAAACAACAAAATATTATCTTAGGGTAGATGTGCCTGAGAGATCAAACTAGCAGAGACTTGCTTTTCTCTAGCCTGGAAAAAAAAAATCCCTAGGAGAAAGCTAAGATATCAGCACTTCTGTCTGGGAAGGTTCTTCCTCATTGCCTAGATCTTAGCTCATTCTACTCTCTGAGCTGCAAAATTACAAGGGACCTGTGTGTGTTTGTGTATGTGAGCGATTTGTGTATTACAGCCTTAGAAGTGAACATGATGGATGATCATCGGAATAGAGTTAACCCTAGGTGAAAGCAGAACAATATTAGTAAGTAAGCTTTATTAAATTTATTTATTTAGAAGAAAGCCCTCCTAAGGACACCCATAAGGCATCTCCTATTAGGACTTGCTTGGAAAATCAGCAGTCAATAATGCTACCTTATTTTGGGTCCTCTGCTTGTTGTGAACTAGTAACTCCACGAGTCCACACCACATTGCTGTGCTTCTCACCCTTCTCCAAACCACTGACCCTGAAACACAGTTTGTCTCTTGCAACACTGAGCAAGACTGGTTCCATTTGCCTTTAATTCTTCTTGTTTTAGGAACAGTTCTAACGTCAACAAGAAATCTAAGGTCAAGATGGAGAGGAACTCATTTTTCATTTCCAGTTATTTTCTCAAATAAGACATCTTAAACTAAAGCGATATATTTTAGGTGGGCATGGCAGCCCACACCTGTAATCCCAGAATTCTGAGAGATTGGAGCAGGATGATCTGAAATTTAAGTGCTCTCAGTGCAACTTAGCGAGACCCTATGCAAAGCAAAACAATAAAAAGGGGCTTGGGGGTACAGTTCTATGTGAAGAACCTGGACTCATTTCCCAGTGCCTCAAGGAAAAAAAAATATGGTATTTTTAGATCTAGTCTCCCCCTTTGTCTTACATATGACCTCTGAGATGAGGCAGATACAGAGTATCCCAGGTCACTCACCCAGCCAGAGGCTGGCAGCTACCCCACAAAACTGGCTCTCCCAGGGTGGGAGCATGCCTGCAGAGCACTGGATTTCCCTGTCTGCTGTTAATAGGCACCAGAGGTCTGTACTTAAGAAGGCTGATTACCACTTGAGAGGTGGAGAAGTTACTTCATTTTGTTCATTT
This sequence comes from Dinomys branickii, assembly GCA_004027595.1. Classification (NCBI taxonomy): domain Eukaryota; kingdom Metazoa; phylum Chordata; class Mammalia; order Rodentia; family Dinomyidae; genus Dinomys; species Dinomys branickii. The sequence goes on along the minus strand of PVLD010001011.1, from coordinate 175,283 downwards.
TGATTATTTAAATCTTATTGTGGATGTGGACCAACCAGCTGCTTTGATCTAGTACAGCAGGAAGAGAGGAAGATTTATGTCTTAGCATGCGTGAGCCCCGAAGCTGTGAGCGAAACAGCAGCTGTGCTGAGAGAAGAGGGTGTTACGGGGCGGGGATGGGCTCGCTGGCTTTGCGTGCCTACCAGAGGTATTTCTGATGGCATTTTCTGTGAGTTTTACATAGGCTTCAGGGCTTTCAGGGATCACTACATCTGCAAAAAGAGCACAGTCTAAGTTGACAGCTAAGTGCTGGAAACATTGATTCTCTGGTGGCAGGAAAATAACTTTCCTACGGAAAAAAGGAAGTTAGTCATTTTAGACAGATGGCTCCTGGGCACACAGAAGAGTGTGCGCATGCTCAACAAAGCCTTCTGGAAATGGATCCTTCTAGGAATTCACGTCCACTGAGAGTGTTCTGAGCACTCATCTATCCTCACAGAAACCCATCGGGTGCCTGGCAGTATTATTCACACTTTATAGATAAGAAAACTGACATCCTGGGAAATGAGGTTCCTCATCCAAGCTCTAACAGCTAGTAAGTCACAGCAAAGGGGCTTCAACCTAGACTCTAGAGAAGCACTGCCCCCTGGATCGCTATGACAAACATGTATTTTTAAACATTTAATAGCTATAGTAGAAGAGTGATAAGCTGATGAAATTAATTTTAACATTAAATTTTACTAAACCAGTGTACCCAAATTGTAACAAGTTGCCAACATAAATATTAATATTTCACATTCTTTGTACCAAGCCTTTGAAATCAAGGCATGTGTGCCATTTCTCTTCCTCTTTGGGCCCACCACAACTGGCAGTCAGCTTATAGCTGCGCTGTCATGTGTGGCTGGTGGATTACATGCCAAGCAACGCTTGTTATGACACCAAATGCCTAACTCTTGGGCATCAATAAAATAGCAACACAAGAAATCGCTTTAGTTTCAGAATAATGTCATATGCTTGAGAATCCAGACTTGAACTACCAGAAACAGACAGAAGTAGCCACAGATGACCTTTTAGGGAAAGAATGTGGTACAGTTACAAGCGCCGACCAGCAGCGCCCAGCCGTTTATCCACGTTTGCCTGCCCCCCGCATAGTGATCTCGTTTCTTTGTCCATCCCTTTGGAGTACATGTGGCTTAGGGTTCTGTCCTCCTTGTTGCCCTTCTGCGTGTTCTCTGTGTGATTCCCTCCTTTCACTCGGGGACACTGACCATTTACACGTAGAGAGCTACCTAGTCTCTTTCCAGGTCCTGACTTCAGACCCACATATCTACTCCTGGATAACTGCATTTGGAAATTTTACAAGTATCTCAAAGCAAAGCCTGACCTAACTATACTCAGCGTTGCCCGCATCTCGCTGCCTTGCCTCCCTCTTGTGGCCGTCAGGGCCAAGGAACGTACGCAGATTCCGCCACGATGTGTCTCTCTCAGTTCCACCACTCACTCTGGAGGCGTCTTGTTCTCATGATTTCCTGCCACTTCCGTATTCTGTCAGTGCGGTGCTGCCTATCTAGTTCAGGCCACCATCCTGTCTCTGTCCTGGATTATAAGACATTTCCATCAGCATTCTCTGCTGCCCTGTGTGCTCTTCTCCTGCAGGGTCTGGACTGAAACAATATAAAATTGTGACCTGATCACATAGCTTCCCTCCTTAGGCCATGCTGTGGCTCTCTATTCCTTGCAGGATAAGAGCCAAACTCCTTTTGGTGGCGAACATGCCACTTTGTGACCATCCTCCATTGCTTTTTCAACCTTCCCTTTGTCTACTCTGTGCCACCCAACCTCTGATCTTGTTACAGAGAAGGATGGCACTCCCCTTCTTCTCCTGAACATTGCCTCATCCACCTGAGCAGCTGCTACTCATGCCTCTCATCTCAGCTCAGAAGTTTCTCCCCTGCAGCCTCCTCCCAGTCCCGGTGAGCTTCCCCGTGATTACATTTCCACATTGCCACGTGTTCATCATTATGGTAGCATCAGGGATTTCACAGATGGCGAATCTGCTTAGCTGTTATGTTTCCAGCACAGTAGTAACTCTTGATTGTTCTCCTCCAAGCTTGTACACAGGAAAAGCTCTTCCCTACCTGATAAGCCAACAGCTCCCCTGAGGTAGAAATCCTTGTCTTCCTGGCCTTCTTCATCCTCGGACTGCAAAGTTCTGGACACTGCGGACTCCAGGTCACGACTGAGGTCATAGTCATGATCCCATTCCAAGGGGAGGGAGTCCACGCTTGCTGGGGTGTCCCGTCCTGACCGCTCACTGCGCAGGGGCTGGGGGAGTGAGAGGGAGGGGTTGGAGGAAGGCTGGGGGGAGAGCACACCGTCCACAGATGGGTCCTGCCAGTGCAGGTCTGAGAGGGCCGCAGAGTCATCGAGCTCCAGCTCCCGATCAGAGAGGTCATGCTCATCATCCGGTAGCTAGAAGGGAAGTCAGGCCAGCTCTGTTACTTCGGGGCTCAGGCTCCCTCACCCTGACAGGCACTACCTCAGCAGATCACTCAAGCTGATCTACCACCAGCAAGGTGATCTACCACCTGTCTACAACATGGTATTAATTTTAATCTTCTGACCAACAAATACATCAGAATGTCTGATCACTTCAAAAATGTACTATAAATTAATCTACATACGTCTTGGTTTTATCACTAGTAAAACAGGAATACTATCAAGGCCTACTTCAAAGAATTGACAGATGATTAAATAAGCATGTAAAAGCAGCTTAGTACCATGCCTGCAACACAACAGGCACATAAAGGCACATATTAGGAACTAAAAGAAATTAGTAGAAAAACATTAGCCTGTCCCCATTAATCCCAGATATAAAATATATTGAATCATAGAAGATTCCAAATATTTTAATAACATGTATACAGATGAGATGCAATTATGGTAGAAAAATGGAAGAAAAAATTCACCTAACATTACCTCATCAGATGAGTAACTGCTTATATTTCTCACTTCATCTCCCTATTTCTTCTAGAAGCTTCTTTACCTTCCATAGAAGATACATGACAAGTACTCTTCTCAAGTTCTTATGTATACTAACTCATCTGATGGCCAAAGCAATCTTTCCAATATTTAACTTTCTGTGTCTGATTTATTTCACTTAGTATTATGGTCTCGAGGTTAAATATCCCATGGTTTCTCTTCTGTGAGAAACTCAAAAAATAAAGAAAGAGTAAAATGAAAGATAGAATATAGGAAACAGGCAGGCAAGGTTTGTGGAGATGGAAAGAGGATGCAGAGGTGGAGGTAGATGGGAGGGAGGGGAGCAGAAGGGAAAGTAGAGAGGGTGACTAAGACAGGTCTATGCACCAGTTCCCTAAGAGGAACGTATCATGCATCATAAACACACACTAATAAAACAAAAGAAGCAAAAAGCCCAGTTCTTTCCTTGAGATAGTTATTACTGTCATGAAGCCTCTTTGCAGGTGAGAAAACAGAGCAAGAAAGAGCAAGAACTTGTCCAGAGTGCTACGGCCAACACGTGTCAAAGCTAGGATTGGACACAGGGATCTGGCTCTGGGGTCTGGGCTTGCACCCTGTTACTACGACAGCTCCTCCCACATAACTAAGTCTCTCTAGGTTTCATGATGCAGAAAAGTCTTAACGTTACACACAGGCAGGCGAATCAGTTTCTTATGATATCTTTCCACGCGCCCGAAGACCTCCTGGCAGTAGCGGCGGAGCTCATCCAGCTCCTCCTCGATGACGGCCGCATCCAGAGGCTCACTCTTCTCTATCAGCTGCTCCCCCTGTGTGATGACCTGCTCGATTTTATTGCGGTTCAGTGAAATCTCTTGCTGGAAAGCCTGGGGAACACAAAGCCCTGCTGACTTTTTCATCGTTCTCCTTGATACAAACGAATGATAAAGTACGTACATCTCATTATGTTAGAAAATCCGTGTGAGGAAGTGATGGCAAAACTTTTAGAGGCTGAGTGCTGAAACTGCACCTCAAAACCCACTTATTGCTCTCGAAGTGTGAACATTGCCATTGTCTGAATACGGGGCTTTTAGTTTAGAAAAAGACTACTGTTATCCAGTGCTTGGCTGCTGGGGTGATGTGGATTGTGTGCTGAAAGAGAGGGCTCTGGGTGCCCATTGTGGGGCTCAGGCCACAGGTTTCGCCACCACCGAGGTAGGGGACATGTGATTGACCTTATACAGTGACAAGCAAAGAGGCTATTACTTGCTAAAGTAAAACACATAATTGAAAGCAAAAGCAGGAGTCAGAAACAGAAACATTAAGATTCTCTAGTCAGGAAAGAACCTATGGTAGTAAGATTTATCTCCACAGTCAGTGTGGGTAGAGAATAATGGAAAATTATTCCAACATGTTATCAAACTAGCAGCACTGGTGATTCCTGATAGAAATGGGCATGATCTAAATGTTCTGGTTTATCATGGGGAAAATTCTTTGCCAAACATGACTAAAGGAACCCATTCAAAGGACAAAGCCACAGATTCTTCTTGGATGATTCTGTTTGGTTTTGGACATAAGCATTAAAGTATAAAGCGATAATAATGTTAAACCAAGGAAATCTGGGATTACTTAGACTCACTGTATACAGTCTGAAAGAGTTACATCCCTAGGGACAGGTTTCAGCTGATATATTTTAATTCATTGTGAGAATAAACTCTGGAAGAGTTGAAACGGTCCAGTGAAGAAAAAGATTTTCAACATGGCAAGATGGAGGGTGGTAAGATCCATGACACCCCCCCTGTGGGAAAAAAAATTCAACTATAACTTGGTAGAAATTTCCATCTGAAGAACTGGCTTGGAGGAACTGTGCAGGAGAGGATGGCGCAAAGAGGAGGGAATCACTGGGTCGAACAGTAGGGTTACTATTTTATGATTTCTCTCATCTAAATCATTAAGAGTAGCGTTTTTATTTTTATTATAATAACCAGGAGATTATGAACATAATAAATATTCTTCAAAAACTCCATCTATGAGAACAGAGGAGTGTAACTGAGTGGTAGAGCGTGTGTTTCGCAAGTGCTGTGCCCTGGGATCGGTCCCTACTGCCAAAAAAGCAAAATGAAAAACAAAATCAAAACCAAAAATCCATCCATCTGTAGCAGCAAGAAAATTTCATAAACCACCTTGCAGTTGTTATCAACTTATTAAACACCCTATGTAGGAAATCCTTCTGTCTAACATATAGTCACATTTATAGCTAGCCATAGTGATTTATTTGGTGAATAATATAAAAGCTATTAAAATTAACTTGACATCTATGACTGTAGGAGATGTAGAATGAAATCTCAACATAAGAAGGTGGTTTTGTTCTAGAACTGGGGATTCAAATGATCTAAGTTCTAGAAACAAACCAGAAGAAACAGTAATAAAAGAAATTCCTAAAACCCTGGCAAATGAGGTGCTATTTAAAAGTATATACATTATGGTGGTTGTCTCTAGGTAGTGTTCTTTATGAATGTGTTTTATAGCTCTTATCTTTTTAAAGAAGAATATGTTAGACTTTCTTTACATTGATGATCTTTCTTTACACTGATGATATGAAAAATAATCTATTACCTTGAGTTGTTTTATTTTAGCTTGAGCATCACACTCAGAAAAATGTTCAATATTAGTGAGCTGCAGATCCATCTCTGTCAGCCAGACTAGAATGCTGTCCCGTGCGGTCTCAAACTCCTCCCGCTGGCTGATAAAATGCTGGGTGCAAAAGGAAGATAATAAAAATTAAAAACTCCACATTAATATAATAAGATGGCACAGCCTATTCCAGTGTTCTTCTGAGAAGTCATTTTCTCTACAAACCATCTCACCTCCCCCGCCTATCCCTCCTCTCACCCCAACCTCACACCATCACTGACATCAAAGTTGAATACTGCTGTCCCACAGCCCAGTCCTGTCCTCTGGGCCTTAAATTATGGATGAGCATAATTCAAACCTTCAGTCTGCGCAAGATGGAGGTGACACGCTTTTGCAGGTTGTCCCATCTCTGGTTGCCTTCATGGACCATCTGTTTGAGGCTGCATGCGGAGTCAGTGCGGTTCTCTCGGGCCAGCCGGCGGTACTGTTTGTTGATGAGCTCCAGCTGTGTCAGCGTCTCGTGGACCTGTCTCTGGAAAGCCTAGGACCACAGAGGGGTGAGTCAGCATGGGTCCTTGGTGAAGGACTCTCAGGCATGGCCAGGTTTTCATACTGAATGAAGACACAAGTGACATCTCCACAGGCCCAGGGAAAAGACAGTCTGATGACAGTATGTGAAAGCAAATTTACTTAGCCAACATCTCAAGGAAAGCGTGGATCAATAAAGAATATGAAAAACATGGGAGGTGGTAGTAAATCAGTGTATAAATAAATCTCAAAGAACATCTATATTTGTATATAGATATATATGGATACGCATACACACACACACACACACACACACACACACACACACATAATATACAGCTTTTAAAACAACCACTTGGAAACAAATTTTACCACCATATAAATTATCACAAAAATATACATGTGAGTTTGAACTGTTTCATATTTTTGGTGTCAATACTGAGAAAAAGATAATCTATGAGAAAACTCTTTTATTTGTGAAATATTTAATTTTCTAACTTCCCAGAAATCACCTCATTTCTGATGTCTATTGGGAATAAAAATAAAATCACCTTTTCAGATGGGCCTCTAAGAGGAAGCTGTTCATAACTCTTAAGAAAAGCAGTTTAGTAAAACACAGGTAACTTTCCATTTAAAAAATATGGAATGTGTCCCATTTCTTTTCTCTTACACTCATGAATTATTCACAGTTTTTCTAAAACCTCTTAGAGTTAGTGCAGCACCGCTCACAGTAGTAGTTATTTACTTCTGAGGCCACCTTACACAAAGTTTAGAGATTCTGAAATAAAATTACTCTTGCTGCTTTGGCCCTGCAATGTGGAACAGCCTTAGCATAAGAATCAGTTTAAAATAAAGTTTTTAACTTCTGAGGTGCTTTGTATGATTTATGACTGATTTTTACCCTGGCATCACATGAAAAATTGTATAATTAGTTCATTGGTTTGTACTCAGCTACATAGCAAAGTTCGGTTTCCCTTGGTTCCACACAGTGTTTACATGCTATCTGTCAAATTCCTGCTGCCTAAATGGTTCTTTTTCTGAGAGTAGCTTTCAACAGAGCTCCCATCCTAGAAAATCCACTCCTCAGTTCTATAAAGCTTTATTTTCCCTGTGAAAGAGTATGTGTTTGCCCTCTGGGGTAACGGCACGGCTTCCAGAGCAGGCACCCCGGAGACTGAGGTCCTCCCCAAACACCCACACTGTTGGAATGAGTAGCAGTGTCCTTCAACAAAATTTTTATTCTGTGATTTATTTGTCTCCTAAGAAAATAAACTATATCCTTAATGACAAGTGATAAACTCGTCATATAGAAGCTGACTCTATTGGTAATTTCAGCTATAAAAGATGAGTTTAAAATAGCATCACAAAGGATCTCATATAATCTGCTTTGTAGGATAAGCCCATTATAAAAGGTTCTGACCTTCAGGAAGCTGAATGTAAGAAGACATGGGTAGCGGCACCTCTGCTCTCCTAGGTCCACGCTGGGATGACCTGAGTCTACTGCCGTTTACTTCTAGAATCTTCAGATAGCTGCCCTGCTGCGCCTCTTAGACTTTAAACCTCATCAGAACGAAGAGCAAACTTCAAATTTCCCACAACAGGCCTCAGTAAATGCCTAGTTAACTAATGCGGAAAGGTAAAACACTCCAACCAGCCTAACTGAATTTGACTTTTGTTTTGTTTCTAAAACTCTGAGGAGACTGGGACAAAATTCACAAAGGGACAGAGAGAGAGAATGGTCAGAAAACATACAGACTATCTGCTGTCAGTACATATGGGTACACCTGTACCCCTTGGCTTACCTGTGGAAACTAAAGAAATTTCAAATGAAAAAAAGGTGAGGCTCCATGTGAGGCTCTGTCAAAGGACTCAGCACATCAGAAGCAGTTAAGAAGTGAATTTCATGATATCCCAGTGCTAAAGTGGACTCAAGATTGTACAAGCAGGGACAGTGCTAGAATCAGTTATTGAATTAAATCTTTTATGAATATAATTACACCACTGATCTGGTTATCTCAGTGTAATTGAGCAGTCTGGGTGTCTCAAGAAGGATCCTGCTTTTTGTTGTGTAATTATGAAAGGGTTATAGTAGAAATATTTTATTCAATTCTAGAGCCAACTCTTATCAGATTCAGTCAGATTTAAAAAATCAAGAAAATATATGAAGAGAGTAGATCTGTATAGTATTTAAAGCCATCATATTGCGCCAGAGATGCAGCTGATGGTGCAGCGCCTGCCTGGGAAATGCAAGGCCCTGAGCTGGATTCCTGGTACCAAAAAAGAAAATAGTGAAAAAAGACCAAAAAAAAAAAAAAGAAACCCATCATATTTTAATCTCAGAAAACAAGGTTGATTTTGAAGAATTCTGAAATGAACAATAATGCCTAGAACTTTTTGAGGGGAATTGTAGAACTTTTTGAGGGGAATTGTAGATCTTGTTTTCTAACAGAATTTCTCTTTACTATGACTTTATTTGCAATTCTTGGTAAGCTAAAATTAAAATAAAGATTTCCCTTACTCCTTCTTTGCCTACTTATGAGGTATTGCTAATGGTGGCTACAAAGTCATACTCCAGCTATTTGAACAAATAACGTGTGGGCGGACAGTTAGTTTATGTCTTGGAACACCAACCACCAGCTGGCTACTTTAATAGCAAAGTAAGCATTCAATATTTGAAATTATAAATCACCTCAAATTTCTTTAGCTCTTCCTTGGCCACTGTATAGAGCACCCCAGAAGAGCAGGGGAAAGCAGCTGTCCTTTCTGAAATCTTCAGCCAGTCTTCAAAACGAGAATAGTCATCCAGAAACTTCTGCCACAGTCGCCACGTCTCCTCAATTCTGTGGCCGAAAAGGAAAGAACAGACTCCCATTATTAAGGGCTGTTTGCACTGCAGAGCCTGACGCCGGGGACGGATGACGAGTGCCCAAATAAGCAACTGCCATGCCAGACAATAACTGCGCTTCCGCCAAACCGACCAGAGGCAGAGGCGACTGCTGGGGCTAAAATCAAACAGCTGTTTTTTTTTTTGAAGACATGTCCCGCAGCTCTGAGTTTGGAGTTACTCAAATTGAACATTCTAAGCACATAACACAAGCTGCTTTGGATATTTGCGAAGAAGTCTAGAAATGCCTTTTACTGACAGAATGCCCTGAGGCTGGGGTTCCATTAAAGGGAAACTACTGTCCTACATCAACCCTTCCCTGACAGAAGTCAACCAGTGACAGTCAATACCCAGCTTTCAAAAGTCACCAGAGAGCACAAGGATTGTGTGATGCAGGTCATTATAATGTTATAACTATGCAGCATGACTTTTGGCCACCTTAAATTTTAATGGGCTAAAAGATGAATAATATGCCTCTTTTAATTACTCAAATTTTAATGAAGGAAGGCTGCTTCTTGGCAACTGCGAATTCTGCAAAGTTATACTCAATTGGCTACAGCTATATTTTAATTTTTTTCTATTTTTGTCAGGGATATAGCTCATGAGCACAGTGCCTGCCTGGCAAGCTCAAGGTCTTGAGTTCTATTCCTGGTACCAAAACAACCCAAAACCCAAAAACAAAAACGATTTTTTTCAATTTTCTACTTAACCTGTTTGGTCAGACAGCACTTGGCTCGTTTCATCTGCAGATTACCTTTATAGCTACTTATTTCCCGACAAGGTGAAGGCACCGGTGGGAGGTTGAGGCTATTTTTGAGAATATGACCAAAGAGAAACACTGAACAATGGACACTCTAGGTATTTATTGTCCCTTTTGGTCTTTCCTCTTCCCTAACTGAAACTCCAGCTCACTTGAGCCTCCGCTCCATGGACATGGCGCAGATGTTTCTCCATCGCCGGTCCAGGTTTCGCGCTGCCTGCTGGATGGACTCACACTCGGCGTCGGTGGCACAAGCATCACAGTCGTGCAGCAGGACTTCACACAGATTTAGGACAGAGGCAACCCCTGTGCTGTGCTTCTCAATGTCTCTCTGAAGCTCCTGAGGAAAACAGTGCACACTGCATTCAGAAATTTCATGTATACAAGTGGGAGGAACTGCACCCAGGTTCACTGACTGCTAAATGGTGAGGCTAAACCTTGACATGTATCTATTTCTTCAATGCATGAAGTGCCGTGAACCTTGTTGATGAAATCCAGCGAGCTCACAGATCTACTGCAACAAAATGGATCCAAAAATATGTCAGCTCCATAAGCAATGCCAAAATAGAAACCAAACAAATGCAATAGACTTTTTTTAATGATTGAACAATAAATCTTGCCCTAACTCCTTTACAGAGACGTTGCTTCCATTCCAATCAATTAATAATCAATGGATATTCAATATTTATCTATTAATAACTGGTTCTCAAGAACTGGGATTTAAACTACAAAGAGCTGCAAGTTTTGCTAAATAGTGAATTCCAGTATCACCACAAGGTACCATGGTTTAAGGGGCCTTATGTTCTACATCAGGTAGGATATCGTTACTATTTCCTCAGAGTACACTCTTAGATGTAGCACAGAAATAAAAAGCTTATGATGGAAAAGAAGAAAATGAATTTCCCCAACATGAAATATTCATGTTAACTATTTCCTTCATTGAGCTTTTCTATAGTCATTCTGGAATGTTCCCTAAAGACTCATCTGGTTCTAGACTGGGTCACCAGCCCGCAGCACTGCTGGGAAATGGTGGGGCCTCATGGAATAAGTTATGTCACTGGGCTGTGTCCTTGAAGGGGATATTGAGGCCCTGGCCGTCCCACTTCCTCTTTTCCTGTGTTCCAATAACCACGAGATAAAGGCCCTGTAAACTGTACTGCTGTGGGCCCAAAGCAACAAGAACACATGACCATGAACCATAACTGCTAAATCTGTGCACCAAAATAAACTCTTGCTCTTTATAAGCGTGTTATCTATATTTTGTTACAGTGATAGAGAGCTGATATCATAAGCTTTTAACCCCATTCCATTATTAAAAGTGAGCCCTACAGGTATCGTTTTTATGCTTGTGCTACCCATCAGCATCCTTAACACATGTGCATTTTTTTTCCTGTGCAATTCTTGAGTTTGCCCAGCTTCTTTCTCTTGGTGTAGTAATTCCTCAATTTACTCACATACCTAGAATTTGTACTGTATTACTTTGCCTCTAATTTTAATGCTTAATACCATGTTCCAAGTCTGTGAAAAGACTGAATTATTGTCAGGAATAGTAAGAGTACCTTTGATCAACTCTTGGATATTTTATAAACTAGATATTAGAAGGTAAAGACTATTAAATTATTGCTATTTTAGTAAAACGTCTCACTTTTGAGCAAGGGTATAACAAGGGGTTGTTAATTTAACAATATAAAACATTATAACAATTAAAGGTAAGGAAAAAGAAATGTCTGAGGATGCGATCACCAAGTAAATCTAAGGTAAAAGCACAGGGTGTACCTTTGAAAGAATGTTAGGGACCAGAATATAATCCATGAATTTAACACATAGCATACTGACCTCACTTCCTCAAACATTCAAATTGTTCTTAAGATCCACATATGGAGTAATTACCCTAAGACTTGAAAGGTTTTGCAATAATATATAAGAACACTAATACTGATAAAGATTTTAGTCTCAACTTAAATCTCAATTGATAATATGGTCTTCAATCACTGTATAATGCCTCTGAATTCATTTTTCTTAATTATAACACAGAGGAGTTGACAAAATGCTTCCTAAACATCTCGAGTCTATATATATTGTAGTTCTGCCCAACTAAATCTGTAAGAATTAAGTACACTGAGAAGAGACACACAGAAAAACTGTATATAGGGAAGTAGAAGCAAATAAATGTCTTATCAAGTTAATATGTCCACTTACATGTTGGTCAGACTTTTTCCCTTTTAGAGGCAGACAGTTTTCTGTATTTTACAATGTGGATCCTATTGGAGTTAAGCTCAAAGTCAGTTTCACTGGCTCAGGAGGTGCCTCGGGGGTTGGAAGAGTGCACTTCCGGGTGGGTCTGGGTGGGTCCCAGAGGTGCGAGCCTGGAGCCTAGATCTGGACTTTGGCCCCGTCCTCTCTGGTACTGTCCCCTTGCTCTTGGCCCCAGCCTCCATGAAGTGAGTGGATCTGTTCTACCATAGCCTCTGCCCTGCTGTTCCTGTCTCGGAGCAAGCTCACCAGGAACTAACGCTGCTGAAACCGTGAGGCCAGTAACCCTCTCTCCCTTTAAGGTTGGGCATCAGGTAGTTCATCCAGATGATGGGACAGCTGACCAATACAGACCCCAAGTGGTGCAATTCTTATAGACTAGATTTTTCAAGTTTTTCCAGAAGAGAACTTAGAGTGTATACAAGGTCATTATAATATAATGTACTAAGCATTTCCTTTGTGCTAGGCCCTGTGCTCATGGCTTTTCTCTTTAACTTGCATAATCACACCCCGTGGCATATGTTGTGGCCACCCACATTCTATAAATAAGGAATTTGATGGTTAAAAAAAAAGATTAATTAGTTTGCTTTAGTTCATTCAGAAAAGTGGTGAGCCCAGGATGTGAACCTAGAAGTCTTTACTTTCAATCACTGGACTATAATTTTGGAACTGTAATTTAAAAGATACATACACATATATTAACGTATTAAAAAGTAAAGAAATGATTAGCAGGCATGTAGTGAAGCAGGACCCTCTCCACTCACGAGCCCTCTTCTTTAGAAGCCCCGTCTCTATCTCTGGGAACTTTTCCTTCTGGCGCTCACACCTACATTTCTAAGCCATGTGACTCTGCAGATAGCTGTTCCTTTTTTAAAATTTTAGACGTTTGTGACTCTTTCTTAGTAGAGAAGGAATAAACTTTGTCATGGATCACTGGGCAGCCACGGCTGTTGCAGCATAATTTACAGTTAGAACAACAGTCATCAATTCCATGATTCCAGTTACTTAATATTTTTCACACCTCAGCAATGAAATATGCTATGATTGTGGGGTTTTTTTTCCTAAAAAAGACTCATTTTTTTGGAATTAATTCTCTCTCCCCTCTCTGTCTCTAAATTTATGTCGTTGCTTCTTATTTTTCTCCTATAGGATTAACTTTCTTCTAGTACAGTTAAGGCTCTCTGGCGGTCCAGTTTCCCAGAAACCTCATCAAGCACTTACTCCTGCTCCGACCTGGCTTGTGCTCGATGGGTGCAGGACAACCATCAGCAGGAACTTGGCCTCACATTCACCCTGGCAGTTCCTTTTTTAAAATTCTATTTTTGATTAACATGCATTAATGTTGTACACACTGCTACGGCTCCCTGTGATAGCTCAGTACGTGTACATGTGTGCACTGACCAAACTCTGCCTCCCTGCACACCCTCCCTCTCATCTCGGCCTCGGCAGATCACTGCTCTATATTCAGGGTCTCACTTTTTTTTTTTTTTTTGGTACCGGGAATCAAACTCAGGACCTTGTGCTTCCCAGGCAGGTGCTTGTGCTGCTGAGCTATATCCCTGGCACTATTCTATATTTAAATCTACTTTTTTATTTCAACTTCCACATGTAACAGAGACATGTAGTGTTTTTTTTTTTTTTTTCTGTTTCTGGCTTATTTCACTTAATGTAATATTTTCTACTTCCACTGGTTTATTGCAAATGGTAGAATTTCATTCATTGTTATGGTTGAATAACATGACAATTTTCTTACTCCTGAGTTGAATATTATTTTTCCTACCATTTTAACTGTTAGAAAAATGGATGCCCAGAAGATAACTTTTTCGTATATTAAGTTATATAATATAAAATTCTAAATATTAAGAAATTTTCTCATTTTTTCCAAAGAAAATATTCCATTATCTTCTAGATCTTATTTATATTTAGGAGAAATCAGATCTTTTGCACCCTGAAAACCTTAGACATCATCTCTTCATCTCTCATTTTGGAAAAGTTATTATGTGGAGTCCCTGGCATGGTTTTGTTTTGTTTCAACATTTCCTACACACTTGTGAGGCTCTTATGATCTGGCAGGATTCATTTTTAATTTGGAATTGTTTTTAACATTACTATTTGATAGTTTTGTTTCCATTTTTAAAATTCCTTTTGGGGTTTTCATTGAATGACTGACTTGGATTTTGAAACTCCTGCATCAGTCTTTTAATTTTATTATAATTCTCTCCTAGTTTTCATATATGTACCTTTTTGTTTCACTTTGTGGGAAATTTTCTCAATTCTGAAAGTTCCTTTTAAAAAAGACAATGGCATGCTTTTTTTTAGTCCAAAACTTTCTATTTTTAATAACTGTTCTTCTCTTTCCACAGTGTGTTTCCTTTTATTCAAACCCGCACCCCCATGTATTTTGGTTTGTTCATTCATGGTGAAAGAATTTTTGAGTGTGGAGGGTCTTGCCTACCCACACAGCTAAGAGGGCGGCAGGGCTGGGGAGTAATTCAGTCACGGAGTGCTTGCCTGGCGTGCACAGGACCTGTATTCAATCCCTGGCGTGGCAGGGAGGAGAAAGAGGCTAAGGACTGAGGCCGTCGCGGGACGCTGTGTACTAATGTGTGCCAATCAGGAGGCCTCCCGTAGGGAAGCTAAGTGGGAGTCTTTGCTGCCTTCCCTTAAGTATCAGCACCTGCAGGTATCTTTCCTCTTCCTCTTCACAGAGATTTCTCCCATTTCAGGTTGGACCACCAGCTACTGACGTTACGGGAGAGCGGCTGAAGGAGTGGGCTTGCAGTGAGACCGGCATGGAGCCGTTCGCTTCCTCTCCCTGTCTTTAATGTACTGACTCCTGCCCTAGCGGTGTGCTGATCTCCACACAGAAAGTCACTCTGTTTTGCCTTCTGCAGAGAATGCTGCTCTGGTCTGCTGCCAGGGTGAGCACGGAGGAGCTGCCTGGCACTGTGGGCTGTGGAGGATCTTCTGCCCTGACCGTCCCCGACTCTGCCTCTGAAGGAACACTCCTCTTTATAGCTCTGTAGGCAACAGTGCCCTCTACCAGATTTCAAGTTTCTGAGCCTCGGAACTTTGTACAGGAATCAACCTTCCCCACCCTCCGCTCTGCTGAAGTCCTTAATATTCCCCTACCCACTGTCTACCTTCCACCTTCCAAGGCCTCAGTGTCACTCAGCTCTAACATTTCTTCCTCTTCTTCTCTTTGCCACTGTGGATTTTGTCCTCTGTCCCTCCTTCACTATGATTTCACTGGAGATTTTGTATTAGGTGCCGCGATAAATGCGTTTGATCCGTTTGCCATAGTTAACCAGACACCTTTGATTTTTGTACATTTGCTGAATTATAATATTGGCCATTAACAGTGTAAGTCTTATCGCTGATACACATAGTTACCATCATTATTAGGTTCCCCAGGAGAATCTGGGGAGCCTCATAATGTGCTTATCAAAATCTCAAGAAGGATCTTTCAAAGAATTTCAATCTTAAAAAAATGCATATGCCATGATAATTTTGATATTTAAATTCAGTGCCTACAACTGTACTTTCACATCTGTTCTCACCAGTTTAAATTATCTGTAAAAAAACAAGTAAGTACATTAAGTATTTTGTAGGATTTTTAGGTGCTATTTCCAAGTTATAGTGTTTTTAAGTTAAGCGACATGGCTAAAATGGCCTAACGGTAATGGAAGAAACCATAGTCTGGTTAGAAGTTTCAGAGGCAATCTGAAGCCATGGGGTGAAAAGGCTTCTTATGAGGCATTTGTGGTGTGCAATACTGACAGCCAGAGCCTGATCGGTTCGGTCGTCTTCCTTTGCTCTGCTGGGTTGTACATTATATATCCCAGTGTCACACGCTGTCATCGCTGCATGCTCAGACGAGAAATTCTAGTGTGTGCTCTGAAGGTCTTGTAATCCTCCTTTTAGAACAATTGTTTTGAGCTTTAAAAATACTAAATGCTACACGCAGAGGTAAAGGGCTCCATTACCGTAGGCTTAAAAACCCAAACCCACAAGTAAATAAATAGTCTGATGATGCTTGGGTCCGCCGGTGAGTCTCAGCCATCTTTATCATCTCCGAATGCCTCCTGGGGGGAATTCCAGCACAGCCCCTGACGGCGCAAGTATCTTTTTAAGGCTCAACTGCAGAGACATCAATTGATTTGTCCCCAACACTTCCCCACACAAAGCCTCCCTTGCCTCCCAGTCAGACGTGGCTTCCCCCTCATGTCCCATTTTGAGCCACCAAACCAACCTGCCCCATTATCCTGACGGGAAAGACAGTTATCCATTTCATTGTTTTCAGTTTTACCTGCTGTTCATTGAGCTTTCTCTGTATTTCTTCTGAGTCACAGGAATCGTAGACTATGGGCTTGGCCAGTTCTGACTCGATGTGGGCGAGCCAGGTCCTCAGGCTGCTCATGTTCTTGTCGAGCTGCTGCACAGCCACCAGTGTCTCCTTCAGCTTCTTCACCCTGTGAGCAGAAGCCAAACACCCAGTGTCAGGAAAAGGCAGCTCACATTTCCCCTGTGCCCAGAAGTGAATGCGAGGTCTAAAAGGCCAAACTGCCCTGGTCCACCCTCTTTCAGCCATTTACTGCTTGTAGAGCCTTCCTATGCCTCTGTTTCTTCATCAACAAATGAGGGATTTGATAGAGTGCTTGTGAGATTTAAGTGAGTGGATCAGGCACGGTATATTCAGTAGCTCTTAGCAACTATTACACTCAACACAGCCCTGATGCTGGCAGAAACCCCATGGTTGTCACATACGTTATTTCCACAAAAAACACAATTTATACTCCTTTAAGGAATACCTGAGAGAAGTGTGTTTCATTTTATTTTTTGGCAGTACTGGGGATTGAACTCAGGACCTTGCGCTTGCCGGGAAAGTGCTTATTCTACTGAGCTATATGCCCAGCCCGAGAAGTGTTTTTTAAAACACTCCTGACAGACTGTCTTTGAAAAGAATATGTGGCCACAGTTCTGATACTGACCAGATACAATTTGGGCACCAGTGGGTTGTCTTTCAGCACTCAGTTATGGAAGAAAACATATTTAAGATAAACTATCAGACTACGGGGGTGAGGCTCTTGCCTGGGTTCAGTCAATAACAACCCAAAGAGTAAGCTGTTCAAGAAAGGAGGTAAGTGAGAGTGATGTATTTCATGCATTCAGGCAACTTGAGTTTGGCTAAGGAAAAATCGAGTGACAGATAATCTTGACTGTCAATTTGATTGGGAAGAGACATCTAAGAGGTCAGTAAAGCTTACGTCTTTCATGAGAGCATGACCTTTGAGACCATAGCTAGTCCCTCCCGCTTCCTCTCGCCCTTCTGCCTGGGTTCTGTTTCCTGGCTCCCGTGGCAGAAGCAGCTTTGCTCTCCCACATCCTCTCACCACAGTGTTCCTCCTTGGAGCCAGCTGACCATGGGCTGAGCCTCTGAAACTATGACCCACAATAAACGTCTTCTTAAGTTGTAGGTGTTGAGGACTTTGCCCCAGCAATGGAAAAACTGATCAGCACAGATCACATTCAGGATAAGTGAAGATCCACTGGACTTGTAGCCAACTGAGGACAGAGACAAGCTCTATAACCTTCCAGTTTTCTACTTTCAGCCCTAGCTTAGTGCAGTAGCGTGATTCAAAAAATCTCACCCCACCAAACATCCACTTTCTTTAAGATCGTCACTTATCTAACAATCATAGGTGGAACCTTAGGTGTGAGATGCTGAGAACACAAAGATAAAATAAGACAAGTTTTTCTCTACCGAAATTTATCATCTCTCTGGAAAGCTGGACATGTACACAATAAAAAGTAACAGGATACGGCAAGAACTTAATTAAAGAAGCAAGCCAAGTCTCTGGTGAATAACTGCAGAGCGATCAATTCTGTCTGGCCATGTTGAAGTAATACTCCATTCATTTATTCATTGAGTATTTGGTTCTTTCTATGTTCCTCCTATAAATATTGATGGTGCTGGGAAGACATGGTGCTAATGATGCAAATATGGCAACCGTCACTATGGAGGGGTGTACACTGTGCTGAAAGAGAAGTGACACAGTAGCAGTTCCGCTGCATCTTGAGAGATGGACGCAACCCCCCAAAAGGATTCTGGCAAGGAAACAGACAGGAGGAAAGCAGAGGTGTGGGAGACAAATGGCTCATAGTACTAGTGAGGCTTGGGGTGGAGCGAACAGGAGGGGAAAGCCAAAGAGAGAGAGCAGGGTGGGAGGGAAGAAGGCTGGGGGCGCTGCAGTGAGATTATAAAGACGTTTAAGGACCTGATGGGTTTTTGTGCCGTTTTAAGGCTAATAGGAACTTTGTGAAGATTTATTAGAAAGAAATGAGATCAGTTTTGATTCCTGAGTATCAGAAAGTTCAACAGAAAGATGGCATGGGAACCAGCTGAAGGAAGCAAGCAGAATCATCCAGCAGTGTGCTTCCGAAGCCTGCCCTCGGGGAACAGCGAGAAGAGCGGTGAGGACCAAATTGCCAAGCTCTTAACGGGCATGAGGTGAGGCCAGAGCCAAGTTGGAAATGATGTGTTCTGCATTTGGGTGACCCACTGGATGCTACATGAGGGTGAGCAAATTCTTGAGATTCATTTGGGATTTGATACCTCTGAGAGACCATATAGAAACAAAGAAATGTAGTTTCAAGGTCCAGATGAGAGAAGGGGAATTTTATACCATCAGTTTAGGCTGGTTGGAATAGAGTTAAAGCTTGATAAAAAAAAAAATGAGTGTCAGCCCAGGAGTTTGTGGACTATGAAGAATGAATTTTATTTTTAATTTTTTTAAAAATTTATTTACTTCTTTTTTGGTACTGGAAATCGAACTCAGGACCCTACACTTGCCAGGTAGGCACTGTGCTACTGAGTCATATCCTTGGCCCTAAAGAACAAATTTTAAAAGGCTGGTTATAAAAAGGAGGAATCCAGCTAAGAAAAATAATCAGAAAGGAGAAACTAGGAAAGTGTAGTAACATAGACCAAAGGTGCGGAGGAGCTCAAGAAGGAATGTTAGCTGGTGATCTGAAGGCCGCCTTGACAGAATCGTCTGGCTGCCATCTGTAAATGAAGATTCCCAGACCCCAGTCCAGTCATACTGAATCTGCATGCCAAGAGATGTGGCCAAGGAATTTGCATTTTAACAAGCACCCCAAGGGACTTCTATGAATGCTTAAAATCTGTGCACCGATTGTCAGCCACAAAGCAGAGCAGTATAGTATGATGAGGCCTGAACAGAGGACCCGGAGTCTGGCAGGTGGAAAGACCCCACAGAGCTTGAGTTGTTCATAAAGGGTGGTTGAAACAGAATGCATTCCACCTATGTGAGGCACTGTGGTAATGAAAGGTAGTCAATTATTTGAAGAAAATGGCCATGAACATGAGTAAGGACTAGAATCTCTAGAATAATTTGAGTTCAAGGAAAAGCTGTATTTTTGTTTAATGTAATTTATTAGGATCAATGTAGCTTATTACTTAGAATAGCCTGTGTCTGGAGGATGAAAGCAAGAAGGGAAAGACAGAAGCAAAAGGAGAAAAACTGTAGAAGAATCTAGATGACGAGGTAAAGATTCAGAGGAGACTGGCAACAAGGTACAAGAGCAAGGATAGGTAAGTCTATCCAGAAAACAGTTTTCACATCGTGGGAAGGGTGTGAGCAGGTGATTGTGGGGGAGATGGTAGTATCTCTCAGCCCTGTTTTATCAAGTGATAGCGAGTATTGATTATGAACCCCTGGGGGAGCCCTGACGTAGTTGAGTGCGCACAGGTTGTTCTAATAAGAAGAGTTATGGCAAAGATCCTGTGATCAATGATTCCTGGTCCAGCCCTTATTTAAAACGCAGTTCCACCGTTAGCCCAGGGGTCCTCCTTTTGGTTTTGGAAACATGGTCACCACATTGTCACTCCTCTTAAAATAAGCATACAGTAGAAAAGCAAATAAAATTTGAACATTAAGGGTGTTACTTTGGCCCAAATAGAGATGTATCTTCTTGAAAAAATGTCAAGTAATGCTATTTTTAAGACTATGGGGATGTTGCATGTCTAAAGGTGGATCTGTGATAGCATGTTCTCAGAGAGTCACAAGTCACACTTAGAGTCACCAGGTACTCCTGGCTCCATGTTGCTAAGATGTCAAATAGGTGACTCCCAGGCTGGGAGACAGAACCCCTGGGGTGCTTTCACCCATGTGCCTTCTTTCTCTCACTCCAGAAGATTCTGACACACATCCCTGATTAAGGGCCCATTGCTCTAAAGAAAATGCCTTCTAATCAAAGTACTTGGAACATTTTGATTTGTTTTTAGTTCCTTATCATTGAGATCATCACTTCTGCTACTGTTTCAATAAAACATTTCCCTCTGAAATGAAGATGTGGTCATACGATAATGCAATCACTTTTCCTCCTTGTGATTTTCCTCAAAGAAATGTCACATGGCTGCTTTTAAAATGATTTTCATTATGGTCAAGTATTAATAATAATCACCTGTATTTGAGTAATTTGAGAAATTATAATTAACAGTATCTATATGTTAATGTTAATGGTTCAGTTTGTAAAAGTACTTATGTGTATAAACTTATAATTGTTTTAGAAAAAACATGCATTTAAAAGAATTATTTTCATATTCCACAATGTACTATCTGGATAGGGAATGAAAATGTGTTGTCATGTTCATTATGATGCATAATTTCAATCAAAATAAGAATATTCTAATTAGCTTTGTAAGCACAAGTTGTACTCTGTTCTTGGACACTTCATGGAATTGCCTTGAACAATATTTCCAAGAACTTTTATATACAATGCACTCATACTTCTCTCATTCATAAGACAAAATTGGATAGTAGTGAATGAATTTTAGTTTTAGAAAGGCTGCTGGGTGAAAATCTCAGAGTACATTCTGTGAATGACTATGGCATGAACATGAGCTTGGAATTTAATGTGGCCCTGGCTATAGTGCCCTCCACTGAAAGGACAGTCTATACTCAGTGGTCCCACTGGGACAGGACAGAAAAATGGCACATAACACTGAGATGTCTGTCCTGATTTTATTCCTGTAAGAACGTCTTCCCAGCAACCTCCCCAGCTGACCAGCTTCCTGTTTGCAAATGTGGTAGGGTCCAAATGCTGACTATACTTTGGAATGGGATTTCATTGCAAATTCATATTACTGAGGTTCACTAGAGGTCAGAGTACTTGTTTCCTTCTTATCCTTGTTTTAACGCTCTGATTTTATTTATGGACAAGTTGGCTTCCTCTAACCTAAGTTCTTTAAAAAGTTGGAACTGTGAATTCCTACATTTGGATTTTCCCTCCCCCTGCCATGCTAAGCTCAACGTTTTGCACAAAGCAGGACATTATTTAAATGCTTGTTAACCATGAATAATTAATATAATTAGTACAATATTTTTATTTAGTTAACATTTTAATTAAAAATTGTCATTGTCTACTTCCTTCCTCTAGGTCCAACATTTGCAAATGTTCTGTTTGTCAGGTCTGATTTTCTTGATTCAAAACCCACAAATCTGATCAAAAGATCCAAAACACAAAGGACTATGAATAAACACTGTTTCATTGGACTGTCTATACCAGCAAAATAAATTAAAGGATTTATAATGCTGAGTAGTGTTGCATGAGTTCCAAGTCCGAGTGGTTAGTATACGATATGTCAAGGGCATTGTGACATGGAAATGCTTGTTCATATAGTCCACTAGGGACAAGTTCCTTTCTCAAACTAAGGTATACATTTAGTAAAGGCAGTGGGAGCGGACATTTAAGCAGCTCTCCTTTATCAGTTTTTAAAAACTTTCATTTACTACAAAGAGCAAACTACCTTGTTTGTTGGGGCAGCTGATGTGAGCTGGGAGGAAGTGAGCACTGAAACTCCCAAGTGCTTGCTCTGGTTTATTAAACTTGATATTTGTAGGTTAGCAATCATAGGATAAACGACTCTTTGTCACCATTACTTCTTTAAAGGAAGTCCTTGGCTAAAGTGTCACAATATTTTAATTACATATCATTGTAAGAAGTTTGAGCTGTATTATTTTTGGTAGCATCCAGGATTGTAATTCAAAATAGATGCTTGTAGATATCACATCTGGGTGAGGTGCACAGGCCCAATAAATCTTTACGTCCTTGCAGTTCATGGTTCTCTGTTCATAGTCCAATGTGTATCCCAGGCACAATATATTATATTATAATATATAATATATTTATACATTATATTATATTATATATTTATACATTATATATAAATAATATATATATATAAATATTTCATGCATATATCACTACTTCCCTTCAAATTAATTTAGGATATTTATAACCAAAAACAAAACAAAACAAAACTTGAATTCTAAATATAATAGAACCAAGAATACCACTTGTAAACCCTATACATAGAAATTTATTTGGGGGATAAAACAATGAAAGAAAAACATTTTTAAAAATTAAAGAAAAATTTTTGTTGTACTGTTATTCTAACAAGGAAAAAAAAACCCAAGAATTAAATATTTCCATAACACACTAGTTACTATTTTAGATATAAATTTGTACATTGAAACCATCTATTTTATAAAATTTATATTAACAAGTGGTCAAAATTAATTGACAGACATAATCAAAAGCAGTCTTCACACAAAATCCTATAGGCCTCTGAAATCTGATGCTTATAAAGTTTTCGGCCATGGAGCTGTGAACTGGCTGAGGCTGAATTACGGTCTGAGCAAAAGCCTATCCTTTAAATAGCAGGCGATGGCCTCACTGGTCTTTTTCTGAATCTCCTTCCTGTGTCTCAGCCACTCTCCCTAGCCACCACCCTTCATGTGACAGCTGGAATACCAAGTCATAATAAAGGCCATCAGGCTGTCCATCCAGCTGCACATGCCCAGTAGAAGGACTAGACAATGAACCAACAATCACTCTTCAGAGTCCATGGCCGACAATCTCCTAACACCAATCACCTTCATCGAATGAGGCAAAAGCAAGCCTGGATTAAAGCTTCTGGCATCTACGCTATAACCCCACGTAACCCAAAAGCTATGCGCCATGGGAGAAACTCAAGGAGATGCCTGCCTGGTGACATCGCAGTTGCAGTCTGGAAGGTCTGCATCCACACTGCTGTCTTCTGCCATCCTGTGGGCACGCAAGTCCTCTACCACCACCATGAAGCTTCCACTTGCAAAAGTTAGGTCCTGCAGAGCACAAGGCTAAATCCCGAGTGGGGACGAAAGTTTCCCCTTCTCTGTGTAGAGAAGTTTGAAAATGCTCATGCCAGACAAATGGTGGTAGCCTCTGCCTGATAACATGACACTGAGCGGTGACAAGTGGTCATGTTTCTAAATAAAACCTACATTCATTAACATGTGCCAGGCTTGATCTCCTGGAATGTAGGCCACGAGGGTAAGAAGGGGAACAAGCTCAGTGTAATCTGCAGGGAGGAGGCGGCTACAGGTCTAAAGAAAGGATATCAAAAATAATGCCAGCCACAGAGGCTCCACCCTTCTGGCAGGACAGGCAAATTTCCTTGCAGGCTGTGTGCGACACTGGAAAGGACACTTGAAAAAGACAAACCACTCATGTGCAAAGTAACCAAACAAAATTCCACAAGAACAGCAAATTTAGTAGCAAAATAGAGCAACTTCTCCTTTTCTTCAATCCAATCTGCCAGCTCAGTGGTGTAAGTAGGACTGTCACAGGTTGTTTGGGAAGGGGGAGGGAAATGATAGGCTGTGGGAAAGCATGTGTGCTGTTCCTTTGGACAGACTATTTGAGAATGAACAATAGTGAAAAAAATTAGTCTTTTCTGTATGCATTCAAAATGTTTGTCCTGTTAAAAATAATGATATACATAATCCTAGTGCTTGCGAAGCAGAGGCAGGAAGACCATGAGTTCAAGAATAGCCTAGGCTATGTAGCCAGACCCTGTCTCAAAAAAGAAAAAACAAGCAAGAAAGAAAAAAGAAGAGAATAAGGAAAAAAAAAGATGGAAAGAAAGAAAAGAAAAAAGGGGAAAGAAAGGGAAAAAGGAAAGACGAAAGAAATGAACACAATGATGTAGGTGACAAACAGCATGGTTATTTTAAGATAATTTTTCAAGTCTATTCATTTGCTTGATGGGTTCCATTTAACTTTTTTTGTATAAATTTTAAGAGTTTCCAAATTTTCTTCATTGAGTATATGAGGACTATAACAAACATCCAAAGGCATGCACCAGGTTATATGACACTTTAATGAACCAGTGTGGCCAAACTTTGGAAGAGGGGAGTGTCCTGGATGAGACTGTCTCATTGAATTTGGTGTTTCAGCTGGTGGTTCACAGCTAAAGACAGGTGTGGGGGCATTTGTTCAGCCTCTGTCCCAGTAAACAAGGAAAGGGAAAGCAAATGTGGTGGCCAAGTGTCTTGGGAGGAGCCAAAAGAGAAACTGCGAATGCGGTGTGGCATTAAACACCAAGGCAAGTTGATGATCAGTGTGTTATCTGATCTAATTCTGAAGAAGATAATCGGAAATGGGATGCTATCTGTGCACAAGGAGCCTCTGTAGAATCGGCACTTAGACAAGCATCTAAGTGAGTACAGCGCAAAGCCTGTGTACCTTATATGTATGTCGCTGATTCGATCTTGCTAATGTGTCTTTTTTTTTTTTTTTTTGCAGTACTGGGGATCGAACTCAGGACCCTGTGCTTGCTAGGCAGGCGCTTATTCCACTGAGCTATATCCCCAGCCCTTGCTAATGTGTCTTTTCAGAAAGTAAATTCAATAACATCTAGAAATACTCACCTGAAAGCCATTTAGGTACATGAGCGATATACAAAGTTTTGAGGGAAAAAGTGCCACAGTCCTATGTAATGATGGCTCATAGCTGGGCCTGCACTAAGCCAGCTGCTTCCAGTTACATTATATTAAAGCTCATTGAAAATACCATTGACAGAGTGCATCCCATTCTCCATACTATTGGGTCACCAAAAATCATAAAGGAAGTTTAATGAATTTAACTGGATTGCACGGACACCCAAGCCAGTTCATGAGTCAGAATCTGACCAAATAACCCAGAAGGTATTTACTCAGTGGGAAGGCTTGCTAGCAAAAAGGTATTTATAGCATACGAGGCTTCAATTTCTCCCTCTGAAATACAAAGTTGTTATTATTTTAGTAACTGAGATGTGAGATTGATGCAGCTTTGGGTTTCTAAGCCTTCATATGTCTGAACCATTGAATAATTTCAGATGAGATGCACGTTTTTATTCCTTTATCTACCAGAGCGCTGAGCTCCCGGTTTACCCGTCTACCTTTGCGAGGCTTTGCCTTCCCGCATGAGCTCCTTGGGAAGGGGCCTCTATCTCTCCACTTTCAGAGTCCAGCAGTGGCTGTCAGCTTATGAGTGCTTTACAAACACAGGATTGGGAAATGAGATGTTCAAATCATTCGCAGTGCCTAAATTTCACTGAACTGCATTCTCTCTAACAAGGAAAAAGAAGCCAAAGAATTGCCAGGCAGGAGAACACAGCTCTTCCCATCACAGGTTGGTGAGTCATACAGTGCAGGCCCTGTCACTCAATGTGTGTGACCATGGAACAGCTTGAGCTTCCACTGGTGCATTGGCAAAATGGCTGCAGTGATAATGCCTGCCTCAGAAGGCACTGTGAATGTGTGAGACAAAGTAGGTAAAGCCTGTAGTGTGGCCCTTGGCACAAAAGAAGGGTTCAAGAAATACTGGTATAGGGTTGTCACTACACCAGTACTTACAAATTTTAAAAATTGAAAACATTCATTCCACTTTTGTTTCAGTATCGCTAAAAGAAATCAACTCAACTTGAGTTAGACACTCTTTGATGACTTCCTGATAGAAGGAAATAGCGTTTTCAAACTCGGCGTATGGAGTTGCGGTGCCAGGGGTACGAAGGGCACTACTTCATGTGCACGGGACAGCTAAGGAAAGTGACTGAGCTTTAGAAGGCATATTATGGGGTGGCCCCCGAACGGCTATAAATCAAGAGCATTGGTAACGTTACATCTCTCCAACTGCCATGATGATCGTACTACATAAATATTAAAGAATTTATTCCTTGATATATTTATCAAGCCCATACTATATTCAGTAATTTTTTTTTTTGCAGTGCTGGAATTTGAACCCAGAGCCTTCCACTTGCTAGGTAAGCATCCTACCACAAGTCATGCTGCCGGCCCAGGCACGTGTGCTTGTGAGCCACCATTAGTAACACAGAAGAACCTGCCTGATCTCATGGAGCTTGCCTTCCAACATGAAGCGAAGTGCGCCTGCGAGCAAGCATCTTCTAAGCCATTCCCTCCCTCAGCAGCAAATAACCATGCATCATTCAGTTGCACTAGAACCTGTATTGCTCCTGAACACCTGCATATCTTTCTTTATCTTGATTGTCAATGCCTTTTATTCGTGCTGGCTTCTGCAACAGAGACTGACTGTGATCTGCCTCTCAGGTATGAGGAAATACAGTTACTATTAAGGCTAAGCACAAAATTACAAGAATGAAGCAGTTTATTTTTATAGCTAAGTGGAGTGGCAATTATCAGCTTTAGCCTAAATGTGCTAACAGGATGTGAGGCCCCTTTTTTTTCATTTTCTGTTTGCTATGGTAGACAAGCAGTTTCTCCTTCTTCCCCATATACACCGCTTTCCCATGAAGTCCTGCAATAGAGAGCTTTCTCTTGAGAACGGGTATTGTTTGGATATGACTCTTTTTCTCTCTCACCTACATGCAAGTAACACTAGATTTACAAACAAGGAAGAAATTTAAAGTTCATGAAAGTGCCCTTTAGGAGAACACCATGAACGTTTTTCGAAATGGTGGGATAACACAGGAAGGAAGCAACTTATTGGGTTATTTTCAGCTAAAATAAAAGGAGGGCTAAAAAGGCTTTAAAGTTCTGTGCACACATGTCCATTGAGTTGGGTCCTTTATTACCTGGCTGCTATGAGATCCAGGAGATGCTGCCAGCGGTCATTGACCTTCCCCAGCTTGTACTCAATCTCAGAGGCTTTGCTCTCCTGGCTGGCTTTGGCAAGTCGCTCTCCCATTTGCTGGAGCTGTATTTTGTTCTCTTGGGCAACAGCAATTTCATCTTGGTAATCCTGTGTAATAAATAGCAATCACAGAGTTCAGAAAGCATATTTTTAACGCATTCATTCAACTGTTCTAGAAACATGGTAATTACAGTTTTCCACTGGTTGGAGGTAGTTTGAGCATGAGGAACACCATGTGAAAATCGGTCTATGTGCACAAGAACAGGTAGTATATACCTATTATTTTCAGAATGCATGCATTTAGTCTGGATTGAGTTTTAAAAAATTGATTGACTGTGGTACTGGGGAGTGAAACTACGGCCTTTGCACTGTGCTCCATTCCCAGCCACCACTGCCCGGTCTCTAACTTTGAGAGTCCTTTGAGTTACTAACTTGCTCAGGCTTGGCTCAGACTGCAACCCTCTCAGTCACCCTCCCGGAGTGATGGGATTACAGGTTCGCGTCACTCCATCTAGCTCAGATTAATTTTTATACAGGTGTTCTTGGAGGGATAAGAATGTGCCTTCTATGTACTTAACATGGACATTAAAGCGGTAAAAAGGCACAGGTACAAAACTAGAAGGACTTAACAGTGACAAATCATATTTTATTGCTCAATCACTAACCTGATTGCATATTTAGCATCAATCCTCATAGAAATAGTTGAAAAAACCTTATAATATAACCATTTCTATTTCTTTTCAGAATGAATAAAACCAGAATTCGTCCATTCAACACAAATGAACTGAATTCTGAGTTCTTTTTAAGTTTTTTATTAGAACATATTTGCAATATGTGCTGTGTACATCCTTGTGAGTATTTGTTCTATGACACGCCTTAAATTTCTTTTTCATCCCGTTTTCTTCTTCTCTTCCTTCCTCCTTCCTTCGTCTTTTGGTCTCATTTAAAAAGATCTGTCTCCTCATTTCCTATTAGTTATCTTTTATTTTGCTGGTTTTTATAGTTTAAGTTTCTTGTATAAGAGAAGCCATGTGACATCTAAGATCATGTTTCTGATTTCCATCCCCTAACCTTATGTCTCAAGCTGCATCTGTTTCCCTACAAATGATTTAAGTTTATCTCTATGGCACAGTAGTACTTCATTGTGTATAAAGACCACATTTTATCTATTGATGTGTTGATGGATGTATAGGCTGCTTCCAAGATTTAGTTAACATGAACTATGCTATTAAAAATGTGAGTATACATACATCAGTGTAATATGACCATGTTTCATAAAGAAAATTTCAGTTTACTTTACTCTAAGAATATTTTTCTTGTGACTCCTCTCTAGTAGTTTTATTCTCTTTAAAAACCAAAGCAGAAGAACAAAATAAGGAAAAACTAATGCAAAAGATTCTGTGCTGCAAAGATGGCAGATAATCTATTTCATCGCAAATTGAAAGTGTTCTATATATTTTGTATATAAAGTAGGTCTTCTCAAGCAAGTCTGTTTCATGTCTAAAAGATAAACTGAAACAATGTGGTGTTCTTTAGACAAGAAAGTAATTGTAAAGCCATCTTTTGCAGTGCTGCAAGGACACGGGAGTGCTCCAGAGCGTGGAAGCCTGAGCCGCTGGTACACTCACCTTCCTGAGCTTCTCTATCATCTCCTCAATGAGAATGTCCCCATTCTGAGAAACTTTGCTTTCCATCTGAGTCAGCCACTCACAGAGCTCCTTGTTCTTCTCACTGAAGACTGCCCATTCATTCAGTTTTTCACCGACTTGCTGCCGCCTTAAGGAGACCTGGAAGGTGGGAAACATGCACAAGGGAATGAGAGAGGACCCGACACCCCCAGGATAACAGCGTTCACCTGATGCTGGGCAGACTGAAATGAGCACTGGTTGTACATCCCTGGAGGACACTGCTGCCTGAAATACAGAGTCAGCCATCAGTTGCAAGTGGGAGATGCTGAACACTCGTTTATTTTCTGGAGATCTACACACACACCTCAGAATGCTGAAGGTTCTAAAAAATCCAACTCTGCAAAACAGTGGGTTCAGCTTAGCTCGGATGCATGATTGGTGAATATGCTAGGGCTAAAACAGAAGGAAGAAACTGAGAAGAGCAGGAAAGGAGAGAGGGCCAGAAGGGAAGAAAAGGGAGGAAGAAGGAAGGAAAGAGGAAATTATAAAAGAGCAATATAATAGAGAAGGAAGGGGAAGAAGAAGGAGAGGAGAATTAATTGAGCCTCAGCTATTAGGGGCTCAGGAGAGCAGCCTGAGGAGGGGACTGTGACTCCTGCTTCAGCCTCCCCAGATGAGTGCACTTTGAGACAGGTCCTTTATTTTGCTACTCTTCAGTTTTGAACTTTTATTTATTTTCCTTCTCTTTGAGCATTGCTGCTTTACTGAGATGGAATTCCCATATGAGACAGTTTATCTGCTTAAAGCACGCACATCAGTGTTTTTAGCGCATTGAGGGAGTTGCACGACCATCACCGCAGTCAATTCTAAAACATTATCTACTCCTGAGATAACCTTGAAGTCCTCACCAGTCAGCCTGCTTCCTCCCTTTCTACCTCCTAGCCCTTGTCTCTATGCGTTTGCCTATTCTGGACCTTTCATGTAAGTGGAATCCTTTGGTCTGTGGGATTTTGTGATTGGCTTCTTGGCATATCTTACAGGTTCACCCACGCTTCAGCATGTATCCATAGTTTATTCCTTTCTATCACCAAGTATATTCCCTTACATGCTTATAGAGTGTTTTATTTCTCCATTCATCTGTTTGTGGACATTTGGATCAATTCCATTTTTTTGTTTCCTATGAATAATGCTGTTACAAACCTTTAGGCACAAGTGTTTGTGTGGCCGTATTTTCATTTGCCATAAGATACACACCTAGGAGTGTAACTGCTGGGTAATACAGTAAGACCACAGACGTTCTCCAGAGTAGCTACACCATCTTACATTTTCACCAACAGAACAGTTCAGTTTCTCTACACATTATCTATACCCATTACTACCTGTCTTTTTTATTATAGCCACGCTAGTGAGAATGAGGTGCTGTCTCACTGTGGCTTTGATTTGCACTTTCCTAAAGATTCATGACGTGGACAATCTTCTCACATGTTCCTTGGCCATTTGTACAAGGTGTGCTCAAAATATATGGTAAATGTTTAAACCAAAAACATTATAATAGTAAAAGACGCATTGCCATGAATCCCCCTCAAAATACTCCTTATTTCAAATATATTTATCCCCTCATTTTTGTCGCTTTCTGAAACAGTTTTGGAAGTTCTCCTCTACGTCTTCACAGGGTGTGAGCACAAGTAGGGCAAGCGCTGCCACTGAGTGCCAGTGTGCACTGTACACACTGGATGTGGCACCACACAATTTCCATCTCTTACTCAAGGTCAAAATGTCCTTGAAAGATATAAGCTTTACATGAGTTCAAGGCATCAGGGCAGTCATAAGAGCACGACTAAAGACACTCAGGAAAGAAGACTTCAAGGACCACTTTAGAAAGCGGAAAGAATGAAGGAACAGGTCATTCAAATGAGGGGGAGTATCATGAAGGGGACTGATGGCAATATGACTTTTGCCATAATAAGTATTTTTAAAAATTAAATATTTATTGCATCTTTTGATCATACCTCATATATCTTCTTTGTAGAATCTATCAAGTTAATTCCTTTCCCTCTTTGTAAAAATTGCGTTCTTTCTTTATTATTGAGTTTGAAGCATTGCTTTACACATCATAGACAATGGGCTTACTTCTTTGTATATAGGTCTAGAAAATCATTTCCAGGAGTCTAAAATTCTGATTTCATAGTACTCTTGTTTCTGTACTGGTGGTGGAGCTCAAAAGGAATGCTCCCAGTGGTGCTAAACTGCACATGGCAAACACGATCTGATGAGTCCTAGGAAGGTTTGCAGATGGCCGTCCACACAGACCTATTAATGCTACATTCAACTGTTGGTTCTGTACCATTGACACATTCCTGTAGACTTCCTCTCTCTCTCCTCTTGATATTTTATAATGAAAAATTTCAAAACAAATAAAAATGTAAAGAATTGTATGCTAAACAACAAATGCTCTCTATACTCTAAAATTATTAATATTTTGCCACATTTTGCTTTAAACACACATTCCTTAATCTATCAACACATTTACTTCTTATGTACTTTAAGTGAATCTCCTTTTTTTAGATGAAAATGAAAGTATTTCAAAAGTGCTATATACTTCCTGGCTATAAATTCTGCTGAAGATTGGCTCTTTAATAGTGAGGCAGATAATACTTACAGGTCCACACACTTATAAATGTTCATGATTCTACATCTGAGAAAAATGTTCATAATTAGCCATGCTCCTGGCTTCCTTTATGATGACCAGTTTTAGAAATTTGAGCTGTCCTAAAAATTCATACTTTTGAGACAATTATAATTCTTTAAAATAAAAAATTCAATAA
Source organism: Dinomys branickii (assembly GCA_004027595.1). Taxonomy (NCBI): domain Eukaryota; kingdom Metazoa; phylum Chordata; class Mammalia; order Rodentia; family Dinomyidae; genus Dinomys; species Dinomys branickii. The sequence continues at coordinate 143,813 of PVLD010001011.1, read as the reverse complement.
AGTAAGTATCACTGATGAGTCCATTAAGTACTTTCCCATTAATATAATTTGGTTCACCATGAAATCTTCGAGGCCAAAGAATACAGAAGAGTCAAAGGGCAGGAAACTACCTCAGGGTAGGGACTGGTGGGAAGAGAGAAAGCTAAGCAAACACAGGTTAAAAAGTTCTGTGAACACATTTCACCTAGTGTACACTCCAAGGATGGTACTAGAGATCAGGATGGCTTAGCACTCTCACCTCTCTGACTCAGGGTAGAACGACTCTGCTCTGCGGGAATGCTAAGATCACAAACTTCCAGGGGAAGTGACTTTCTGTTTGTAGTCCCACAGCACCTGAATCAGGACTCTGACTATAACCAAAATGCTCACTCAGCGGATGTTGTAAGAGGAAACTGTATTTCCATATTGGCAATTGTTGTCAAAGGACAGGTTAGAAACATCTGCCCTTAGATTTAGGATGAGTTTGTCTGGCTATGAACAGTTTTCCCCAAATGCTCACCAGAACCCAAAAATCAATGCTGGGGCCACTCTCACCAGTATTTGCAGGGAGGAGGACTATATAATACAACTGAACATTACTTTGAGAGGTAGGCATTGCCATCCCTACTCCAGAACCAAATTAGAGACACCTGTGATGGTCAGAAAAAGCAGGCCTGGCAAAGCTCGTCTTTGATACAGATTGTAATATAATATTAGGATCCAGTATCATGATGCAGTTGAGATTTAAAGCCAGTCTCTGTCACTTAGTGATGACAGGACCAAGGTGAGGTTACTCATCTTCTCTAAGCTTTAATCTCTTTGCTTGTGAATCAGTCTTATGTTCTTCCCAAAACTCATCACAGCAAATGCATATTGTGTTTAGTAAACAGTGTTCTTCCATGTGCCCAGCCTGGTCCTATACACTAGGATACAGAGGGCTGACAGAATGACAGAAACAAGAAAGGCCCTGAAGAAAGGGGCTGGTCCACACTGAGATATGATGGTGCTGCTGTTGTTTTTTCATATTACGATTATGCATCATTTTACCTCCCTGGCACTTACGTATTCAGTATCTCCAGTAAGTACCTGGAAAATATGTTTCTACTCCTTATCACTCACCATGAAAGTTTTGCTTTCATTTGCTTACTGTTCAGATATAATTGAAAGAAGAAACAGGTAGGCTACAAGCTCTGAGTACAAACCCAGACCACAAGCTCTTAAAAAAAAATATTCACAAGGAGGATGTATTATTTGTTTTTGTTTCTATATCTAATAGTTAGGCTATATACATATATAACTATCTATTTCTTTAAATTCAGTCAAAATTCTCAAATGACTTATCAGGCTCGGTACATAGTTACATTTTCTTAAGAGCACAAAGCTGCTGCACAGCCTGCAAAGTCTGAGACAGCTGCACAGGAAGTACATCCTTTCATACTTCAAGTATTTTTACCATGACCCTTTAAAAACAACCCCCAAAGACAAGCCATTACAGAGATGTTATATATTTATATTTCAAATAGAGTATACACTGTTTGATAAACCAAGACAAATAAAAGCAAACATAACCTGTGGCTGTTCCCAGGCACAAGCTGCCAAGGGTGTCTATTTGAAAACAGGAAGCTTTGATGGATTTATTTTTTCCTGTGACATGGACTCACAGCCCACCTGCCTTGCTCTCACCGTGGTCCCAGCAACTCCTGCCTTCCTACCAACTGCATTTGGAGGAATGGAACAGGCTGCTTGCTTCTCAGCAGGACGCTATGTTCAACTAAGGTTTTTCACTTTTACAGTGAGACGTGGGCACAGGTTCGTTTCCTGTTGTGGTTTCACACTCTACACAAGTCCACCAGAAACAACTCAAAAGCTAGACACTTAGCTACAATCCTCTTTAAAAATTATATCATTGTACCTCAGCCAAATGCATGGCTAAACTCTCACTGGTTTAAATAATTTAATATACACTGAAATAGTAGGGGATGAGTGTGCCTTAGCTTGAATTATTATAGAAAGAAGAAACACTATACATTCCATCAGCTTCCTCTGCATGTTTAGTCTGTTCATAGGTGTGAGGCATTAATTCTTCACAGTGTATTACATAATCAACAGTAACTTCAAAAATGTACTTTCAAACAGATTGCTGCCTAAATATATCTAATTTTACTGGGCAATTTTATAACATATGTTTAAGAATTAGTAATAAGAATACTTTCAAGGGCCAGGGATATAGCTCAGTGGCACAGCACTTGCCTGACAAGCTCAAGGTCCTGAGTTCAGTTCCTGGTACAGAAAACAAAAGAATATTTCATGGCACTGTTACACAAGAACAGTTTTTCTGATTAAAGATTATTTAATAATCATGATTTCCTTAGCCTCCAAAATACTAAAAATATTGTTACTATTTTATCCTTAGAGGAGCACAAGTTTAAAGGCATCAAACTAACGCCTTGGTTTAATTATTAACAACACAAAATAAACACTTCACTGTTCTAGGCACTGGCCAGACCAGGAAATGGTCTTTGTATCTGAATGGGTTCATACTCGTGGAATCAGATCACAAACATTTAAAAAAGAATAATTCCGTGCCACATGATGGCACAGGCTAAAAAGGAGATGGGAATTCTCAGGTCCAAGAAAACACTGGGAGCAGAGCATTTTAAAAGCAAAAGGTGGTGGGATGTAAAAAATTCTTTCAGGAAATCACAAGGGAAGAGGTTGTTGGCTCTGGCAGGAAGGGTCTTAAGGTAGGATGGTTATGCAGATATGTAGAGGAAAGGAGCCACCTTCTGAAGTGCTATTTCTCTGACGCCTCTGTAGGCACCAATTAACTACAGAAATGGATCTTGTCTCACTTCATTTTATCTAATATGATGAACAATACTAGGATAGCAAGTAGTGATAGACTTTTCTCAAAATTAAGAAAGCTGGATGCACAGTTCACAAGGGTAAGGGAACAATGTGATGATTTGCCACCACCTGTACCCTTTAAATATCTTCCACTTGTATATCATGATAAGATCACTCCTTTATAAAATTATAAAATAACTGATTACATGGTTCTGTTTTCTTTGTATGTTATACATTCCTATGTGATGCTTTTCTTGTCTAGGTGCCTTCTCACTGCCCTTCCATCAATATTGCCCTTTCAAGTTTGCCTGGGGATGTTTGTCTCCTGCATGAAGAGACAAAAAGAGAGGGAATAAATTCTATGAAATTCTCTTTGTACACTAAATTATCTGAAATCTAAAAACAACAGCTGGCAGAGAACAAGAGTTACCAAATTGCAAAACTGGCCAAAACACTGCAAAAATTAATGGCAACTCATTCAAATACTGTAATAAGGAATTGTTTTTCTTAAGTCATTCCCCCAAAGGATAGGGTATGTAATCTGTTTTTCAGTAACTTTAGAATACTCGAAGTCTGATATAGGAGCTCCTCAAAGGTATTGTGCATACAGAAAGGGACTTAATAAATCAATAAGGAATGACTAACAATGCTGTACCCTTGTGAATACCTAGGAAACAAGTACAGTAAATCAAGAGTAACCATAATTTTTCCATGTACAAAGCCAGTTAGCTAAAACTTCAGATCAAACAATATTTCTTCACATTTTCATCGAAAAGATCACCAATATCTACTTAGCAAAAAAATCCCTACACTTGTGAGACACATCATTATGTTTGCTCTTAAAAATATTATGCCAGCCAGTGAAAGAGAAAGGAAGAGAATCCAATGTGGATGCACCCAAAATATAATATGAAGATATAGGTGTCATAATCTGAAGTACCCTGGCAATAACCACAGGGTTTTCCTTCGCCCACAAAGGAAATATGAGTTATGGGGTGCATCTAGATGTGCATCAAACATTGTGACACAAAGATTCAGGCACGTCCCACTTTTCCATCCTGGTAAGTATATCCAGGCTAAGAACTTGTCTTACCTGGTGGCACAGTTCCTCCCACTGCCTCTGCAGAAGCTCTATGCGTTCGTTAAGGATGGAGATGTCATCGGCACTGATGTAGGCAGCGAGGGTGCCCCGCAGCAAGGTCAACTCCGTCAAGTCATCTGTCCAGTTTCCAACTACGTTTTCTAATTCCTACATTCAAGTAAAAAAAAAAAAAAAAAGCCTGAATCTCCATGCGCACAGACTGTCAACAATCTCAGGGGTTTTTGAAATCTCCTTTGCATACAATTCCCTTCCCACCCCACTGTTTGATCACCTAGCTTGTGATCTGCTTTATTCGTTTCCTATCTAATCTGGCAAGTGCCAAACTCTTCTAATACAATGAGTGGGGCTGTTTGCAGAATCTCCCTTCCATTTATTTATCATCTCACTGATCTTTTCTTGATGTTTGTTCTTAAAGTTTCATTGTTGTATTGATCTTCTTTACTTTAAACATATCCTTTGAGCCTATACTTTCTTTTTATTTAGTTACTAATCATGGTAATGAATATTTTAAAGAAAAATCTCCTAAATTTAACTTTCATTTTCAAATTCTGAGTTGCTACATTTGGTGATACATATGTAGAATGTAACAGTGGAGATTTAGTACTGTTACTATCAAATCTAAAATAATTTATTGGATACATTTTCTGTACTATCAGAGATTCAAGTTACTGAAAAAGATTGTGTATGGGAAATGATTTAAGAAAAAAAAAACCTTTAACAATATTTAAATGAGTTGACCTTAGTTTTTACAATGCTTTGACCAGTTTTGCAATTTGTGTAACTCTTATTCTCTGCCAACTGTTGTTTTTAGATTCCAGCTAATTTGATGTATGAATAGAGACTTTCACAGGGTTTATCCCCTCTCCTTTTGTCTCTTCACACGGGAGGCAAATTTCTAAAGGCAAAAGTAATTAACGGTACTGTTGCGGCTAACTTTCCGGGCAATTTAGGCAAACAAGGCTTTTGCCTGAATTTCCTCAGTAATTGCTTTGTTTTGCCGATAAGGGAGGTTTGGGGAAGAGCGCCGGAGACCTAGATGGAAATGCCTTCTTTTAATCTACAAACTAAAAAGCAGGGTAATTGTCAAGTATTCTGGGACATGAAAAATGAGGTCCCTTCGTTATAGTATCTGGCTAAAAGACCAAAGCCTTCAGGTAGATTAAATATGCAACATTTCTGTTTATACTTTTAGAGATATTAAATTGTTACACCAACATAGAGATTTTCCTATTTTTGTGCTAAATTCTATCCCCCAGCTCAAGCATCAATTTTGATGTATGGGTTCAAAAAGATACAAAAACTCTATAACCAGAGGCCGCCTGGTTCAGACTGTTCACGGAGTGGTATGCTTAAATACAGGCAATACGGACAACTGCTAATTCTAAAAAGAGTTAAACTCTTAAACCATTACTTTTAGTTTTCTCCTCTGCAAAAGAAATGTAACAGAAAGCCCTTATGAGCTTGTGTGAGTAACACTGAAATAACACTGGTACAGTTACTGGCACAAAGGGAGAGACTAAAAATCCTCCTTCCGGTTTTTCAGAATTTTTTTTCCAGTATTTTTCTTCTAAGTTTACAATCATAGTCTAAAATAAACTTTGTAACCTTCACAGCCCTCACATACTCCTTAATATAATACCTCAAAATAAAATTTTGCTCAGCACCCAGGGTGCATTGTATATTCTTTTTTATTTTCCTAACTCTGCTTTTTTTCAAGTTTCAAGGATTGTCTCTGAATTTTAGTAGTAAAGGAAAAATTCTTCTATCTGTACTTTTTATGATTTCTAACTTTTGCTAACAGTGCATCTCTTTTAAAAACTTAAAACTTCTGAGTCAAAGTGAAGCAAACTTCTGGTTAGAATCCAAGTTATTCAAGTAGAGATAAAATTTTAACCAGAATTACCCTAGAGTAGTAACTTGCAAATGAGGGATTGCAAAGACGTACAATTGGAAAGAAAACCATTTATAAAGGTACTTTGCTCATTTGACTGTTGGTCAGGTCTCTACTTGGCTCCACAGGTGTGAACACAATAAATCCTACAGCTACTAAATCAAGTTGGGCATTCTGACCTGAGAATGCAGGGAGTGGTCAGTATTAGCACTGATTTGCTTCCAAGTATGCTTTGACGTATTGATTATAATCTTCAAGTGGCTACAGTCCGGAGTAATTTAAGGATTTGGTGACTCCATGTGTTAACTGAGATCAGCTATTTTTTCTGCTTTCTTTGCAGATAGGGCCGAAGGGCAGGGCATGTTCCTCCAAGAGCTACTACCTGCAGATTCTCCAGGCTGCCAATTCTTATTCGTCTTTGTAAATGAGGCCCTTCTGATAGAACAGCTTCCAGTGTGCAAGCTTTTATTTTTCTTGACTCAGCTTTTAAATATGTTTTATGCTGTGTTTTAAATTTTCATTTACTTCCTCTGGGTGGCCCATCTTTAGATCCATAAACTAGACTACAGTTTTATCAACTGAAATGAATCAGCAAAGCAAGTCCCACCTAAAAGCTGTCTGCTCTAATGTAATCCCCTAGGATCCTGTGTCTACCTGTGGACAGCCACAGGGCTTTGCTGCACTATGCTGTCACAGGCATTGCCCAGCAGAGGCTCATGGACGGGCGGTGAGGACGCTTCCAGACCCTGGCCCTTACCTTGCACCGCATTTGCTCCGCATGGAGCCCCTCGTGGTGGTCTGGTAGAGGCTGAGAAAGCTTCTTTTTGAAACTTTTTAGCTTCTCCAGAGAATCAGCTACTCCTTTCTCACATTTTTCCCAGTCCTATAAAGGAAGAGGAAAAAAATGACTTGGACTTTGCTTTCTTTTCCTTCCTTCCTTCTTTCCTTCCTCCTTCCTTCCTTCCTTCCTCTCGCTCTCTCTTTCTTTCCCCCCCTTCCCTATCTTCTCCCTCGCTTCTTCCCTTCTTTTCTTCCTTTTGGTAGAAAATGACAGAAACAAAGACAAAAGAAGTACTTTCTAAAATGTGAGAATAAAGTACTTTTTTAATAGCTGGAGAAAGAGTTAAAGTTATATTGATGAATATTAGGATGGTCCACACCCACTGGTAAGGTGGGCAGCATGTTTGGGACATAGGCGGAGTAGAGTCCAAATTGAACTCTATTTGAATGTGTGGCTTTAATAAGCATATGCCCCTCTATATCTCAGTTTTCCCTATGAAGTGGAAATGATACCAACTCTAGAATTATTGGATAACTGAAAGAAGCTGTAAGTATCCAGGCACTAAACACAATGCCCAGAGAAGCCAGGCTACTCAGAAATGTCATCGGAGTGCAAACCTCTGGGCAGGGTTGTACCAGCCTAGCGCTTTGCCTCTCCCTTAGCCTCTCTCATAAACGCCCCATGTCTGTGCTCTCCCACAAGGGGTACGGGGAAATGAGAAAAGAGAATATAGACTGTCTTTCAGGACGAAAGTACACATGAGTCAGTTAAAGGGATTGGAATGTAAAACTGCAACCCTGACTGTGATTCAACTTAATACATAAGCAGCACGAGCCAGTAGGTCTGAGTTGTCACGGGAGTGGAAACACCCAAGGGTGACATTCAATGGCTTTGACTGCCTTTGTCCTGTCAGTGCTAAGCTTAGCACAGGCTTAAGTGTCTAGCGCAGAAAACGCATCCCAAAAAGGAGTGGAGGCAGAGCGCTAATGTGCAATTAAGACACCCGTGCATCTAGCATGCGCAGTGGGGAAACGAGCGCGGGACACATGCGAGAGCAGCAGGGAGCGTCCGCACGGCATGTGGAGGTCTGCGCATGCTCACAAGGAAAGCGCTCGCCTCTGTGGTTCTGTTTGGAAAAGTTACACATCAAACTGGTACCTCTGGGGAAGGGAATATAATGTGGATGGCAGTATAAGGGGAATTTCATTTTTCATTTTTTTATTCTATATACCCCATTTATTACCTGAATTCATCTTTGGAAATTAAAAGAGAAAGTAAAAAAATAATGAAAGGAACCATAATGGAGATTGGTTCTTTTTAGCATCTCCGTAAATTAACTCATGTCGGGTGTGTTGCTGGCACTTAGAATTACATCCAACTGAACAAGTCTCCCCCCTTTTTTCAAAACTGCCTGTTTTGTCTTAATGTCCATTCCGGGTCTCCACATCCCCAGGCATCCTCCGCACATGATAAATTACTGAGTTCCCAAGAAAGACAATCGGGACAGCTCCAATTGCTGTGCAGCTGACGCAGTGCCAAGTCGTGCTACATTTTCTTTCACAGTGCTGTCTTCTCCTGTCTGCGGTCTTCCTGCCTTCCTCACTCCTGATGTCTTCTCTTTAGCACAGGATCCCACCAGTTCCATTATCACAGTTGCCTTCTGTGAAATCTCTGCTGAAAGTAGCTTTTGTTTTGTAACTGAACTGAGAATTTGCCCCCAAATTCTGATTTCTCTGTAAACCTCCTGCACAGAATTTCCTAGAGTGCAGGATCACACTCCCACTTCCTACTGAACAGAAGCAAGTAAGTGACCAAAAGCCCCCCAAACAAAGGCAACACTGTTTTTCTGTCATCCGCAGATTTGTTCCCCTTCCCCATTACTGTGTAATACCTCTGTCTTCCCAGGCTATGCTTAGTGCGCCAATGCTCAGCGTAGGCAGGATAGACAAAAAGATTCTTTTCTGATTAAACCGTACAACAGACTCCACGAAGTCAGTACATGCCCTGAAATCAGGTAAGAGCTGTTCGTTGATCTAACACAGATAAGGTCTGCCACTGACATTTTAGGACAAAATTAAGAGACGCTAATGAAACAGGAGAACAGATATGGAAATATAATGACTATTTTTGGCATGAGTCTTCAGATCATTAGGTTAAGAGCTAAAAATAGATGAGGAGAAAGGATAGCTATGGAGAAAGGATACAATAAAATGAGGCTATATAAACATTAAAGTTTAGATTCATACTTTCTTAGGCAAACAAGATATTCCAAATAAAATAAACTTTAACAAAAGAAGGCTAGGGATTTCCTTGTCCAAAGATAACTCGGCTTGTGAAGCTATGACCAAGTCTCTTTACTGCATGAATTATAAGGAAATAACTCCTTGTCATGGTTTGAAAACATCTATCAAAACATCTATCAAAGCTGATACACGAACAGACAGAGAAACAAGACCAAAAAATGCAGTGATTCAGACATCACGCCTTATTAAGTCTTGGGAATATCTCCAAAAAACACATCACAGGGAAAAATATATGATTAACATGTTTGCCACAGAGTGAGTTACAACATTTTAAATCCTTTCCTGACAGAAAGAGAAGGAAAAAACCAATCAGGCGTATTACATTTCTGGCGAACTGTGCTGTGTGCAAACAGTACTTTCTAGATTGTTAGCAGCATTTTTAAATGTTTCCTACCTGGAAGGTGATATACTATTAAATTAAATTCAGTAGTATAAGCCCAGTGGATATATAGTTTAAGTAACAAAGAAAAATGTGTTTCATTAATGTTAGTTGTGTGTTACCTTTGATTCAAACAAGAGACAAACCACAATTAATACATAACCTCATTTAAGCATTGAGTTTGAATGTATATAAAAACTTATCACCTACTGTGTTCACTTTTTAAAGAATGGCAGCTTCAACGAAGGTAATTACTACCATTTATTTAGTGCTTAATATGTGTCAGTTACCCCACAATACATAAAGCAGGTGGAATTACATGCACTCTACACATGTGACAAGTGATACTGAGATAGGCTGTATTAACCAGGTTACATAGACTTTTCTTTTACCTCTTCTTTTCTTTGCAGTACTGTTGATTGAACCCAGGACCTCAGGTATAAGTGGCAAGTGCTCTACCACTGAGTTACATCCCCAGCCCACTACGTTAACTTGTGCTCAGTGGAACTTAGGGGCCATGCCCTCTTTACACTGCCCACAAAATTGGAGAGTGAGAGAAAAAGGCTCCTTGTGGGAGGGTGGATAAACCTAAATTTCCTTAAACTTACAGAGTGATCAGTATGCCATCTGCATCCAACCAAGGGCTTTTATATAAGTTTTGGAAATTTTATTGCACAGCAACCTGTTTGGATAAACTAAGACCAATTGAGAGTCTCTTTTAAAGTTGGATTTTCCCTGCTATAAAACACAAGATAGCGATCTTGAAAACCACTTTGGGGTCTTAGGTTAAGGAGTGAAATTTACTCTTTGAATTTCTGCCTTGCTTTATAAAGTCATCACATGGCTAAGGCTTCACACAGGCCATTAATCAGAATTCATAGCTTGGATAGTCTGATTAGAGTTTAAATTACTTTGCTGGAGGATTTTCCTAAAAGATGAAGTGCTAAAAATTGGGAAACTTGCCAGTCATGCAAGATAGGACAAAGTCTAATAAAACACAGAAAATCAAGATAGTACAGAGTATTAGTGATGTTACATGATTTGATTTGCAGAAAAACAATGGGAGGAAACAGTACAACTATTAAAGAGGCCCTGTTAACTGCACTTACTTTCAACAAGAAGGCCAGTTTTTTCTTTTGCTCTTCCAGATGCAGGCTGGCAGATTTCCATTTCTCTTGGATTTCGGTGAGTTCTGCCTGCAAGGCGGCCTCGGCTGCACTGTCTGCGGAGAGCAGCAGCTGCTTGCCAGCCTCCACTGTCAGGATGTAGCTGCCTTGCTGTCGCAGGAACACTTTTTCTTTGAACTGAAAGGAACCACGTATTACTTTGTCACCTTCTTTTGATCATTTCTCCGTTAGTATTTTTAGACAACCCTATATGTTAGTGTGCACGGCATGTCCTCTTTCATCCAGGAGGTGTTTCCTGAGCTGCGACTTTGGGCATGAATGAGCTATGTGCAAGTAAAGGAGAGCGCACCAGGTAGACCCTGTCGGCTCTCAGGTTAAATACCGTCATGCTGCAGTATTAAATCTGCTCCGTAAAGGTGGTCAGGGACTACAGAGGGACATCTGACCCAGCATGTGGGGCACAGGAGTGCCTCCTCAAAGTGGGGAACCTGCCTGAAAGTCATACAAACGCAACCTGATCAAGAAGTGATGAGTGAGGCCAGGGGGGGAGGAGAGGATACCTTCCCATGGGGGTGAGGGTGGCACATTCACTGCACAAGAGAAGCACAAAGAATTGAGGAAGCAGAATGCAGTTCCCAGTGGCTGGAGTACGGGATGCATATAGGAGAGTGGCTGAAAATGAGGCAAGGCCACAGCAGTTTGGTTTTTATAGTGAAAGTGATTGAGATGTATGGAAGGATATTAAACAAAGAAGTGATGTGTTGAGATGGAAGTTGTAGGAAAAGCACACAGCAGCAGGGTAGAAAGTAGACCAGAGGAAGGGCGTGTACTGCGTATGTTAGGACAGATTAGGAAGGTGCTGTCTATCCTGACAAGAGATCCTGAGTTTCTCACTTGATGCATTGGCCACAGGGATGGAGGCTTAAAGCAGATTAGATATGGGGAGAGGCAAAGCAGGGGACAGTTCTACAGTGACTCTGAAATTCATGGACCGATAGACCAGATCGCTGGTGCAATATCTCCTTGGACTGGGAACACAGCAAGTGCAGTGTTTGGCATAGAAACAACAGCCTCTGTTAGGATACACAGGAGTCCTTATGCCCGCAACACACACAGATACAAATTTAAAAGGTGGTTGGATAGAGGAGTTGAACCTCAGCAGGCAACTATGACCAGAAATATCAATCTGCCTCTTCTCAACTGGTAGCAGTTAGCTGAGGCCATGTCTTTAGGTGAGCTTTCCCAGAGAAGGTTGAAGGAAAAAAGAACCCAAGAACACTGACTGTTCTGGGAGGTGCAGCCCACGGAGTACACTGGGAAGAGTGATGGAAGCACTGAGAAGTACTGTTCTCACGTGCTGGAGCCCCAGTTCCCAGGCTGGGGAAAGTACGGGTCAAAGAGCTCAAGGACGAAGGATTTTCCCTTGTCTGGAGTGCTTAAGTGACACGGTTAGGTGGCTCCCGAGTTAAATAGACATAATCAACACAAAGTCATTTCCTTGTGCATTCCCTTTCCCTTTGATGCTGGGCTGGAAGGAGCTGCTGTGGGCCTTGGTGTGTGAAGTGATGGAGTTTTTGGAAGAGACTGGGTTTTACTCTGATCCCTGTACTTAATATAGGCTTTGCAATGCAATTGCTTGTCATATTTAGTTGACACTGACTAACAATATTATTTCTAATTTCAATGTCACAACAGAGTCCTTTGGAAGAGCTTAAACTGAGGTCAAGGAGGCGGTGGAAATGCAGAAGAGGTTTGAGAGGTGTGTTTTCTTACCTGCACTTCATCAAAGAGCGTCCTCACTTGTTGCAGGGGTACAGGGACACTTCCGAAACCATTCATGGGTAGATAGGACACCTCCACCAGCCATTTACGCAGCTTTTCTGCCATCTCCCTATAGCGCTGCCATTGGCGAATCTGGCTGTCAATGATTCCTCTCCTCTGCTGGGCCCTGCGAATCACTCCCTGCCACTGATTACTAAGGAGGGTCAATTTCAGGTTGAACTCATCCCTGGTGAAGATATAATTGCACAGTGAAAAACGGTCATTCTGGATGTAGTAACATCAGCTACTGTGTACATTTTTGACAGCCATAAGCCCTACCTCAGAGGTGATCTAAGGCGGACTAGTTCAAATACTGTGCCAGGATCTGCTACTGGGTGTCCTGCAAGTAATTTCTAAAATTAAACTACCAGTTGTCTGCAAATGGTGAGTGTTTTCATGTCTCAGTGTAGGCTGAAAGCAAATCTCTGATGAGGTCATCGTCATTGAGCCTCTTCCTGAGTGCATGAGACACAGGCAGAGAGCAAAGGGAAGAGCTCCCGAGCTCGCGCACACCATAGCGCATCCGCGATGGCGTCTTACGCGCCCTACGACAGGAAAACACGCTGGACAGAGCGTATTTGTAAACTCTGTCTTCAGCCAGAATCAAAGGCACTGTGGATGGACAAACTGTTGTGTCAGCAAGAGATATAAGCTACTTCAAATATATGATATTACATTAAAGAGATTTTAAAAAACTGTAATTTGTAAATGTCTTAGAATTTCTCTCACAATGAATAGCTCCAATGTTTTGGCAAATTATCCCACATATTAATCTAATCTGTCCCTTCTCCATTTTACACCAATTTCTTAGGCAAATGAAAATGATCTACTCATCTTGATCTGTATAAAGGTCATTGATTGATTTAAAGATAATGAATTGTACTTGAGCCTTCTCAGTTTCAGGCAAGAGAATCTTAGGATTCTTAAATTTTATCTTCTTCCTACCTCTATAATTTCTACCTTAAGCATATATTCAATAATTTTTTTATCATTTAAATTATGCCTTACATCTGGATCCTACAGGTTTGTCCAAATGAGTTTCTTTGTAGCCTCCAGTGTTATCCATATACCAGCACAGTGACAAATTACTCACCTTCTCCTTTGTATTTGGTGTTACTTCCTCGGATATATTCCCTCTGCGGGGGGAGTGTCAAACTGAATTGAATTTATTATTCTGGACTTCTGTATTATTGATTGTTCTAATTGTCTTGGGCCACTGTGAACTTTTACCTTATAATTAGGTGTGCACTTCCAAAATCCTATTTATGATTCAGCTCAAACAAAGCACACACAATGAAAGCTAAGAATGTCAGTATTAAAAGTAAAATGTACTGAATAAATCCTAGCAAAACGTTCTTACGTTCTTTTATTTTAAAATTAGGCTGCTAACATAACTACCTACATTTTAATAACTTCTGTTTTGGAAAGGAAAGTCTTATCTATCCTCTATCTATTTGTCTGTCTATCTATCTATCTATCCATCCATCTACAGTAATGCCTTGGTTCATGAATTGTTCACAAACTGAAGTGTTCAGCAAAATTTTGCTTCCATTTGCAAACTCCACACTGGGTAATGAACACACCATATCCGTCTTCCCCAGAACCATAGAATGAAGTTCACGAACTGAGGTTCCACTGCATATTCCAAATGTCAATTTGCTTCATGATGCTTCTTAAAAGTTACAAGCATCTGTCAACCCAGAAATACCTAACTCCTGGGCTCGAGACTATCCCAGAGCATGTTGCTTTTCACAACAGTCCCTTGTCCAAGATCTCTTCAATGCCCTGTCCTCACAGGGTACAATCAGGCTGCCCCAATCTACCTGCCAATATAAGAAACTACTAACATATGACATCTCAGTGCTGAGAGCAAGGACCTGAAAAACAGAACTCATAAAGTAGCTTTTAGAATGCAGATGTATTTCTCATCTGGAACTCTCTTATTGTCAACAGGCTGTAATCTGATTTTTCTTCCCTTCTTTTTCCTGTGCAAATTTCAAATTTCTTTTTCCTCAGGTCCAATCGTCTCGTCTTCATCTCTTTCTCCCAAATGTTAGCATTTAAAATTTAACAGACGTGGATTTATACAGGAATTTTTATTTTACTTATTATTTGATTGTTTATGATACTGTGACAGAGTTGGCCAAAGGACGATAAAGCAAAAGATAAAAGTTAATTGCACTTGAATTTGTTTTATTTTGAAGATCTTAAATTATCAGTAAAGCTCACATTTAAGCTTGGCTTGCATAGAATAGAATAAATACAATATCACATTTTGATGCTCCAACGTTAACCATGAAAATCTTTCAAGTACTTCCAAAGACATGTCCACTTAAAACTGAAATAGCTTGCAAAACATTAAAACCAAAACTCTCAAATAAAAATGATTTACTTTTTAATAAGACAGTATGTTAATCATAATCATAACTACTGGTCCTACATATGAGAAAGATATACATATGTACTAAAATGAATGAAATTAAGTCCCCAAATAGCACCATGGAAAATAGACGTGTTTAAGTAAATATTATTCTTAGGAAATGTAAATACTGTATAACATGGCCAACTCACATGCCATAAATCTGAAGAGAAGCGAGATTTTTACCTTTGAGTTCATTTTCTACATAAGTGAAGGGCAAGGAGAGATTTTTAGGATGAAAACAACCTGGCTTAAGGTTGTAGATCATGTTCAAACTTGGAACATAAGGAAGATAGCTGGTATAATTCCAGTGTTGAGTATAAACCAGGCACAGAAGTGCAAAGCCTCATTCTGCTGCTATTTACTTAGGTGACCTTGGTCAAAGCAGTTCACATTTGTAGGTCTCGGGTTTTTTATCTCCAAGGAAGAGAGACAGACTAGTGATATCTAGGCTTCTTTTAGGAACAACATTTCTGTAATTGTTATAAGAATATTAGAAGCATCTGTTTACAAACCACTGATACAATTCATTCTGATCTGGTCATTAATTCTAGTCCCTACAGATGAGTAGAGAAGGTTGGCTAGGTGATTTCCAATTACTCCGTGTCCTTCATATCATATAATAGCAGTTCTCTAAGAAGATTCAATACACACTCATTTCAGAGTTTCAGACAAGCTTTCCTCCAATTACCGAGGCTCTGTGACAGTACAATTGCCTTAGGAAGATTGGATATACGCCCTCTAATCTGCTCATTAAAAAGAAAATGACTGATTTACTGAAGCCTTTCTTCATAATAATTTATCAAAGATCCCACCTGTCATCAACTTGACCTTGTTCTAGAAGACGCTGCCCATCAACAATGATTGAATGCAAAATCTGCTGACGACTGAGCATCTCAGCTTGAAACAGCTATAATTTCAAAAGAGAAGAATATACTTTATAGTTCCTCATTTCAGCGATCAGTTCTCTGATGGCTTCCTAAATAGTCTGGTTTTAGCAAGGGTATAAAATGTATTTCCAGGTAAAACAGGCGAAAGATTTATGCGATCTGAAGAGAAACCAGAGTATTCCAGGTAAAACAGAGTATGTGTGAAATCCTACAGTGTAGGAAAAACTTATCTTGAAATCATCAATTAAGGTAGGCTTGAAGGTAAAGTTAAGCTTTTGGTTGACTAAAACTAAATGACTAAAATTAGACCTATGTTTTTCTTTTTTTCGGAAAAGCACATAGTAAGGGAAGTTAATGTACAATTTGTGTTCTGGTCTTTTTGAACTCACTGTTTTTCATTTTAATTGATAAAATTATTTCACTAATAAAACACTCAATAGAAAGGCCTTTAGAATTATTTTCATTATTTTTTCAAATAGCTTGCTGAGATATAATTCTGCACAAACACACATTTAAATGTCCAATTTAATGACATTTATCATATTTCAGATTTGTACAAACAATCCCACAATCAATTTTAGAACAAATCCCCTCAAAAAGAAGCTCCACACTGATCAGCCGCTATTCCCCACTTCCTCCCAACTTCTAGCCCTCAGCGAGCCTCAGGCCTCTTCCTGTTTCTGTGCATTGCTCTTTATGGACATTTTACATAAAAGGAATCATGTAATATGTGGTCTTTTGTGATCAATTTTTTCCATTTGACATAACGTTTTCAAGTCTTATCTACCCTGTAATATGCATCAGCAACTTATTCTTTTGTGTGGCTCATGTGGTACATTTTATTATCCATTTGCTGGATATTAGAGTTCCTTCCATTTCTTATCTGTAACCAATAATGTCGCTGTAAGCAATATATTTATACAAGTTTTTGAGTGGACATGTTTTCATTTCTCGCGAGGAAATACCTAGAAGTGGAATTACTGGACATTTAGAACAACTCGGTTGAACATTCTGAGGAACTGTCAAACTGTTCTGAAGTGGTGTCATCATTTTATATTCTCATCAGCAACGTCCTCGAGCTCCAATACCCTACACCCTCCCCGCTGCTGTCTTCCCCACTGTAGCAGTCCAAGGGCATGGGAAATGGCACCTCACTGTAGTTTTGATTTATGACTTTTATTTGTCATTTGTCAGTTTAGCAAGACTGGATTTAAAAAACAATCTTTCACAGGTTTAAGTTCTACATTGTTGAAATTTCAGCAACATGTTTTAAGATTTGTCTTATTCTTCAGTTTTGATTTTTTTTCCCCTTAGTCTAAAGTAAGTTTTAGAGCTCTGTGTGCCTTTCATAAACATGCAGAGCAACCTAGCTCTGCTCATATATAGCAAAGCAGAGATAAATAGCTGGTAAATTAATTTACTGTTTGTAGATTGCATTCTCTGTGTTTCTCGAGAAATAATTATAATACAGTTGGATCAAGAGGTATACTTGGAGACCTGATATCTTGATTTCCTTGTATAAAATTTGTATTTCCTTTTTCGTGGTATTGAGATTGAACCTAGGCCTTTACCACTAGGCTATATCCCCAGATAATATTTTTAAAATTTTGAGGCAAGGCCTCAGTCAGTAAGTTGCCAGGTTGGGGGCTTGAATTTGTGATCCTTGTGCCTCAACCTCCCAGTTGGCTGGGGTTATAGGCATATTTCACCATGCCTGGCTAAAAATTCATTTTTTTTAAAAAAAAGAACACTTTCATTTATCAAGGACTTTTGATCAGAGTATAGTGTCTGAAGCAATTCACCTTGGAAATGTTAATGTAGGCTACAACGCGTTTCAAAAATTGTCCAGCCCCCTGCACTCCTTCTACCTCTCCCTCTCACCCAAGCCATGACAGCAAAAAACTTTTACTGACAGCTCTGGCACCAGACATTGCAAAGTATTGATACCTGACCCACGTCTATAAATAATGATGGCCCAGGGAACTGGGCATATTTTTGTAATGAAGATATCAAAACCTCAAGCTTAAGAAAGTTGAAATGATACATTCGTTTGAGCAGAAAAGGTATAGTGTTTGGTTTTTCCCATATGGCATTCTATGGCACCTCCCAAAGGCCTGCATTATTTTTATTACTCTCAAAGCCATCAGCTCAACTTACCTCATGTGCTCTTTGCTGTTCCAGAAGATGCTGATAATTGCCCGAAATCTCTACTGCCAACTTTTGCTCCGTTTGTACCAGGAATTCCATCCATGTCTCACATTTCTCCAAGAACGTCTGATGCTGTAGCAAAAATGACTGCAACTTGCTGACAGAATAAAGGGCAAAGGACCACAATTATTTTGATGTTTGTCTATGTCTCTACCATTTAAAACTAGATTAAACATCCTCTTCCTCCAATTCTGATGGAAGAATCTCAAAGCTTTCAGGCAATGGCATGTTAGGTGGCAACATTTAAAAGAAAAGGAAACTGGAAAAAAGTAAAGAGTTTGAAATGTTACATTTGGAAGTAATTAAAATTAGGTGTATCCCTCGAAAATTCCCACTCAAGCTTATTTCCTAAATATGAGAAATTACATTGCAACTTATGTTTCCCATTCTAGTTCAAACTTAATTTTGTATTATGGGAAAGACCTAGAATTTACAAATACACACAAATGATGAACTTGTACTCTATGGATGTATTAGCGCTATGGTTTGAATGTGTCTGCTCTAAAATTTAGGTGTTGAAACTTAAAGGCTAATGTCCTAGTATTGAAGTAGAACTTATAAGAGATGATTAGGGTTTGTGCACTCTTAGAATCCCACATATGTGGGAGGACAAGGCAGAAAGACTGCAAGTTTCAGGACAGCCTAGGCAACTTAGCAAGACCTTGTCTCAATATAAAATTTGTGACAGGGATAGATTCACGATAGGATGCTCGACAATGATGCCCTGCTTCAGTCTACGTTACTGCCAAAAAAAAAAAAAAGAGGCAGTTAAGCCGTAAGAGCCTCATAAATGGAATTACGGTGCTTATGAAAGCATCTTCATGCAGCCTCCAGCTCTCTAGCCATTGGCCTCCTTCCACGTGGGAACCTGGTGGCTCCTCTCCCCCAGAATGCAGCGAGAAGGTACTATCTTGAAAGCAGACAACAGCCTTCATGTGACAACCAAGCCTGTTCCCCCTAACCTAGGGCTTCTGGGACTCCAGAACCACTACAACATAAGCTTCTTGTTCTTTGTACGTCACTCGGTTACTGATATTTTGTTATTGCAGCAGAAAGCAAGTGGAGACAACTGGGGGGAGCAAAGCGCCTCCTGCTGACCTGAATCTTTCTGTAGTCTGAGAGGAGGTGAGAGACCAGAGACAGTTCAGATTCTGCATCCTCTTGACTTCCTTGTCATTCAGGGGCAGCCTGTATCCCAGCTCATTGAGACGGTCTAAGTCTGGAGCCATGCTGCTGAATTTTAACATCTGTCCCTGTAGGCAAGATTGAAGAGCAAGTTCATGGGCACCACGGTCCGAAAAGGCAGAGCATTTTAACATCTGCACAGTGAATTTCCGATTTCAGGAAAAAGCTAGTCTTTGACCTAATGTGCACTCTGAGGCCACTCATAGTCTCCAGGAGTGCAGTGAAAGAAAAGCCGTTTTCAGTCTAAATTGCTGTAGATAGTAAAGCTACGCAGTTACTCATTACCCATCTCTGCATATAGGCAGATTACATGTATTATCGCATTTATCTGATTTATTTACTCATGTGTAATTCTCACTTGAATTGATAAAGAATAAAAACTATGCTGATGAATAAAGTCTTATGCTATATTTAGTTCATTCACTCTAACACGTTACTTTACTATTCAATAGTAATAATGGTTACAACAGGGTTGCTAACATTTGTAGAGTTCCTATCATGAATTAAAAATTGTTATAACAACACCCAATAAATCTTGTGAAAACAGCACATAGGTTCATCTGTAGATTAACAGAGGAAAGCAAATGTGCTATATGTGCACAGTGGAGTCCTGCTCACACTCACAGGATAAATTCCAGTCACTGGTAGGGAAAGGGATGTACCTTGAGACCAGAACGCCAAGTGAGACACATCAGACACAGAAAGCTAAGTACTGTGTGTCTTTCTTTTAATCTACAAGAAACCCAAAGTATAAATCATTTAAAACACAAAATGAAGGGAGATGATATGAAACTTGGAGGTAGACTTTTTGCCTACGGGAAGGGGTTTTAAGGGTGAAGGACAAGGGGGTACGGGGAGGTGAAAGGGGTTACAGTGTGTGCTCTACACAGCAGCTCAGCACCGTGAATTTCTTATATATTACGAACATGCACTAATAAGGCTTGTTGTGCTACTCTACAAGCAATCGTTCATTCTATCCTCTGAGCAGTCCCATGAGGAAAGGGGAGGACAGAAACTAAGCACATTGCTCAAAGCTGTCCAGCTAGTATGTGGTAGAGCGAGGTAAAGTTTCTGGGCTTGTGCTGGAGGAAATAAGATTTCATCGAAGTTTAAAATGACCTCAGATTGCCATTACTGAGAACATCAGTCTCAGGCCCTTGATCCAACCCCCAAGGGGGTGAGTCTCAACGAAGAAACACAGTCCATGCTTTCACACGTTTCCTCCCTTCAAATGCAGGGGGAAGCTGCTCATTCTGGGTTTCCCACAGGCGTTCTTAAAAATAGGCAGGGAACGGCTCTGAGAAGGAGAAAGCGTAAGTACACCTTTAGCTCTGCCGTAAAGAGCTGTTTCTAATTTGTATGCTCTGCAAAAAGTCTTATGATACCTGAGGAAAAGAAATCTTCTCACGCTGGGTGCTGTGTGCATAGCTGTAATCTTGCACTCTGGGAGGCTGAGGCAGGAGGACCATAAGTGTAAGCTCAGGCTGGGCAATGTGGCAACTTAATGAGACCCTGTCTCACAATGAAGAATTCCAAAAGGGCTGGGGTATGGTTCACTGTGGAAGCCCTTCAGTTCAGTTCTCAGTACCACAAAACAAAACAACTCACTCCATTAGTGAATTTAAAGCCCTAACTGTTAGATGGCAGAATTTCCACAAGTAGGCATCGGCACTGAACAAAACTGATCTGACCCTGTACTTTTCCTCCCACCCACAGAGGCAATAGGACACTATTTCGACTGTAGAAAGCACAGTAGGAATCACCTGCTCCTAAGAACAGAGCTGAACGTCATGATAAGGCACAGAAGGAAGAGAACAGAAATACGTCATCAGAAAGCCAGACACTGAACAGTCAGCAGGAGCTTTAGGAGAGCAACACTAAACAAAACAACCAGGGATTTATTCTTTCTTGGGAGGGGAGGAATTGGTAGAGATGAGACTGTAGGAAGGAGAAATAAGCGCACACACCCTAGGCAGCAGTGTGACCGCCCAGGGGCGGGTGGAGAGAGGGACAGCAATGAGAGAGGGGATTGCGAGGGAAGTCAAGGCAAGGCTGTGCAGCGATCGGTGGCTGGGCCCGCTGGTTTTTATCCTAAGAACAATGGGAACTCGCGGGGTTTTTAACCAGATCGATAACATGATAAAATTTGCCTATCTGTGATATTCTGTTTTCTACGCTACTAAATGTTTAAAATTTTTAGTAATTAGGTAAAAACTTTCATTTTCCTTTTTAAAAAAATATCGAGTATTGCTAATTGACAAATCATGATTCTATACAGTTTAGGGGCACACTGTGCTTTTTTGTTTGTTTCTTGGCAGTACTGGGGTTTGAACCTAGGGTCTTTTTACTGAACAACATCCCATCCCTTTTTAAAATTGTTTATTATGAGATGGAGTCAAAATTGCCCATGCCTGGGCTTGGATTTATGATCGTCCTGCCTCAGCCTCTCAGAATGCTGGTATTATAGGCATGTGCCTGCATCCTGGCCAGCTCAGTGTGATGTTTTGGAATATGTGAAATGCTTAAATCAAAGTAGTTAAATAATTCTATAAAGAAGTAACTTGTCCTAACAGAGCCAGCAGGAGGTAGGAAAGGGAGGGGAAGGATGTAAGATCTGCAGGAGGCTGTGGTGTCCGGGAAGATGGAGTAGGAGGAACCAGCAGGATGCTGTCAGGGACAGGTGGGAGGTGGTGGATTAGCAATGGGAGGGACCAGAAGTGGTAAAAGGAGTGAGGTGGTTTCTAGGACTGGTCCTGGTAGGGCTTCCGCCAAGGGCAGGGCTGCCATCGAGCACAGGGCGCACTCCTCTTAGGAAAGAAGGGAGGCAGAGATGCTGAGAGTTTCCCTAGGGATTCTAAAAGAAGTCAGTCCACAGTGGCTCGAGTTTTCCTTAAGATTTTGAGTACAGAAGCTGGGAGATCTGGGGAAATATGCAAACACACTTACTTTAAGTTCTTCCATCCTTTCCACGATGGTGGAGAGGTCGGACGAGTGGGTGGGGTCCTGGCCTTGGAGCACCTCCTCCGCTTCCACTATCCAGGCCTCTAGGCCTTCCAAACTCCTGGCAAAGTTTTCGTAGTCAACAACTCCAGCCTTCAAGCACAACAAACCATCAGTGTTTTAGTGAAATCAGTTGGTATTTTAATGAAATCTAATGACATGGCAAAAGGATATTGAAACTACTTTCCATATTCTTGTATCAAATTGCTCTTCCTGAAAGATGCTGTTTCTAAAACAAAACCACAATATAAAATCTCTCTTCATTTATATGAGTTTTCTGAAGGACAGATTTATTTTTATATACTATTTGTCAACAACCAACAATGTTATTGAAATACATCATGAATTTTATCTTTAAAAATTCAGGGTTTGTTTGCAAAAAGTTAAATAAATATTAATATTAATGGCACTTAGTGTTAATTAATCGGCTGTACCATGGAGGTTGGAATGGTTTGGGGGTTTATCTCCCAGAAAGATCTGAAAATTACACTGTGGAGAACAGTGCAACCCCCTTACCATCCCCACTTGTCTCCATTGGAACTTTGAAGTTTGCTTTGTTCTCGGAGGAGGCCTGTCTCACTAATGAAAACTGCATTTCCTGTGTTTGTGCCCAGACAGTACATGAAACACCCAGTTTACAGCACACACTGAACATGAGGTCTGTACCTGTAACACTGTCTGTTGTTTGCAAAGAGCTTGCTCCAGGGTACACAAGCGCTGGCTCAGGGAGAGCTGATCGGACTGAATGGCCTCGGCTGCTGAAACATCCACTTGCTGCTTGAGTTGTTCACCCAGTTCACGGAGAATGAAAAGGGAGTCTTTAATGGTCCCAAGGCCTTTGAGGAGGTCCTGTAGGAGACGAATACATGTGCGCTGTGAAGTAATCTGTGAAGTGTGCTACGCAGTACAATTGCAGTGAGAAGTCGGCCATTCACGTAGGCACAGAGATTCCTGCTCGTTATATTACTAGGCTACATAACTTCCACTTGCAAAAGAATGATCAAGAATTTAATCCAATTTTTAGAAATATTATCTACATGTATCACTATTATATAGGTGTATCATATATCCACAAAGATACACACTGATTACATACAGATAGTACATATATTCACACATGCAAATACTATGCATAAATACTCTTTTGATAATAAAACCAACATAGCTTGATCGTGGGGGAAATGGACAAACACAGACATAAAGAAGAAAAAAAATCCACCATGATCTACAAGTGAAACCAGATGTTTTGGCATTTTTTCCTAGCTCTTTATATAATGGGTATCATATTAAAGACACTTCTATATTTTACTTTTCCTACTCATTTCTATTTATCAGGCCTTACTTTGCCCATGGCATCTTCTATGTGTGCTGTTCTGTTCCTGTGGTTAAGACAACTCTCGATGTCTGTGAGGGTATAAAACCCATGGACAGCTCAGGTACGCACAGGTGGTGGGCAGCAGTAGTATGCAGTTCTGTTCTTTCCACGGCATCTCCTATTGCCACGTTTTGTGAAACTCTCTCACATGCTCCAAGACACAAGCCCATGGAAATCCCCTATTCCTGGTGTGTAGCCACTACTAAGTGTCAACATACAACTGCTGCCTCTCCCTGCCCCTGGGGCCCCACCTGCACATGATGGAAAGCACAGGGCCTGCTATGCTTACAGAATGATGGCTGAAAGAGAAAGAGACATGGGGGTCCTTCAGTCTTGGAACTGGCAACCACCAAGATGAATTTCAGATGAAAATGGTGGCTCTTTTGAGGATAAACTATGTAGACACACACACACACACACACACACACACACACACACACACACAGCAAAACTCAGATCTTACTATTTTTATTAAGTGTTCATCTTTTGTGTTAAAGTTAATAGTCAGGTTGAAGTTATCAAGATACCTTAAACTTTTATTTACATAGCTTTTATAACTTACCTAATCCTCATAAACTGAGTTGAGAAAGTTTATAAGATGATTTTTTGTAACAAGTTAATTGAAATAAAGACAAGTAAGGATAAACAGTAAGAGCCATGTAATGGATGAAATAAGAGCAGAGCCTTTCTTGAAAACCTTAAGTAGCTTACTGGCAGCTACAGTGAAAAAGAGAATTATTCAAAAGCTATTAAAAAGAAGTATAGCAATAAATCAAGACAAGAAGGACTTTTTTATACCTCCAAATTCTTAGACAAAACTATTGTAGATGTTTACACAGGAGATAACAAATCTAAGTGGATGAAAACTTTAACAGTTGATTTCTTAACGATGTGATTTGATACTTCATGAGGTCATTTTTTTATTGACCATCCCAGTAAGAACAGATAATCTAAGTCTTTCTCATGGATTATATTCCATTAGTAAACGTGAGAAAAATAAAATAATGGGAGGGGAACTCGTATATCTTCAACATGTGTTCTGCAATCGTAGAAGACACTTTAAT
Organism: Dinomys branickii; assembly: GCA_004027595.1. Classification (NCBI taxonomy): domain Eukaryota; kingdom Metazoa; phylum Chordata; class Mammalia; order Rodentia; family Dinomyidae; genus Dinomys; species Dinomys branickii. The sequence continues at coordinate 119,442 of PVLD010001011.1, read as the reverse complement.
ATAAGACAATACTTTTTGGGTAACTGTCACAGGGTGAGACACACCCAAGCTTACACACATTAGTACGAGCCCTGCTAAACTCTCACAGTCGAAGCATGGTGAGTTGGAGAAATACGGTCGTTCCTGCACGTACATTGCAATCTTGAATCCATGTAGCAACCTCACTGTCAGCGATGTCCTTGTTAGCTGCTGCCTTCAACAGCTCATTGGCGCGTTCCTCCTGCTGCTGAACTGTGGAGGCGCACTGACTAGAGTAGTCCTTGTATCGCTGCCAAAGCTGAAGGAGGGCTTTGCTCCAGTGCAGCTGCTCGGCAATCTCTTCCAGCAAGTTATTCCATCTGAGAAGAAGAGCCAACACGCATGGGCAGACCATCACCTCTCACCAAATGCTGTTATTTACTATTTTACTTGTCATGATCAAGGTTCATGTGAACATGAAACTAGTGCAGCAGTAACTCATTTCTATTTAATGCAATAAAAAGTAACAAGTCACAGTCGTATTTCAAAGGGGAGTCATCTTTGGGAATATACCAGTTCTAATTATTCCTAGTATCTTCACTATGTGTTTGCCATCGCATTCATTTTAAGAAAATGAAAACATTAATTAAAGTAGAATCTAAAGAGCTCAAATTCAAAATGTCAGAATGTTTTCATTATATTTACAATAATGTTGGGATACAAATAATGTGTAAAGTTGGGAGGCTGAGGCAGGAGGATTGTTGCAAGTTCGAGGTCAGCCTGGCCTACAAAGTGAGCCCAAGGCCAACTTCAATGGCATAGGGAGATCCTGTCTCAAAAGCCAAAAAAAAAAAAAAAAAAAAGTATGTAAAGTTAGCATACTCCATACCTCATATTGATGTCTTTCAGCATATTGGTGAGGGTTTCTGTCACAGGTGGGTGACACTCTTTTAATAGTTGGTTGGTGATGGCTCCAAATTTCTCTAAGATCTTTTCCTGTTTTTCTAAATCATCATGAAGATTCTGCCCAAATAAAAAGTCTCACAGATGACATGACAGCATCTAAATTCTAATGAGCAAGTTTCAAAGAATTTACCAAGTTAGATGCATGCATGACTTTGCTCTACTGCTGCAGAAGCTTTCCTTAGATCGTCACTTTTTCCTTTCCTGTGGTTTTGTGACTCTGATAAGAGAAGCTTGGAAACTGAATGTTTTTAAAGTGGTGCCTGGGATTCTGCTGGAAATGACCATAGCAGGTACCCTTCTCCAGTGTCTGGAGGGGAGCCAGTCACAGCGCAAGTATGTCTGGCTTGCTGTGGTTGCCACTAATGCTCAGAGCAAAAGGTCAGCACACAGGTACAATGGTTCTTCCAAAGCCTCTCAATAATTGAGATTGTAAGTCATAGGTTTTCTGAGTACCACCTCTACATTTTATCTTTGAGTGTTCTTCTTGGCAAAAATTTCTAAAAATTCCTTGCATTTTTAATTGACAAAAGTAACTATATATTCATGGAGCCCAGTATGATATTGGGGCATGTGTTTACCTGGTGGGGTGATTAGGTTAAGCTAATTAACATATCGCCACCTCACCACTACTTCTTTAGTATTGTCTAAAAAAGCTGAAATCACAGAAAATGGGAATGGAAGGGTGGCTACCTGGAAGCTGGGAGAGGGAAGGAGAGGGTTATGGTTCCAGCTGGGCAGGAGGAATAAGCTGTGGTGACCAGTTGCACAGAATAGGACCATAATTAATGATAATGCACTGTGTATTTCAGCACTGCGTGGGGCCAAGTCTCTGTCTAAGGAAGGTTTTGTGGAATCTTCCATCAAAGACCAGGAGGGAACTAGAAGATGATGTTTTCCTGGAAATGCTGCCAAAGTGATAGACTTGAGCTCTTAGTAGAACTCCCCAGGCAAATTGGGCTCCAAAATCCAGCATCATTTAACATCACTATCTGATTACCCTTAAATCGAAATATTCAAGGGAAGAACTCTTAATCTTTCCATCTCTCAAGACAACTCTTGCAGGTGTTAGATAAAGAATATGTTCAATTACAAAGGACTTCTAACATCCTCAGAGTTTCAAAATGTGCTCTTATATTTATTGTGCTCAAAATGAGTTGAATTCTTCTTGGTAGTTGCACCAACTGTTTAAAGTCAAAAGAACTTAAGTTCACACATTTCATCCTTGCCCTCTCCACCTCACCCCAAAAGATACACTGTCTGCAGGACGAACACGCAGGAACTTGGCAACACACCAGTTCGGAGAGCCAAGTCAGGAAGTGAGCCACAAGAACAAAGGACGCATGCTGGGCTCTCGGGGCAGCCTGTCCCTTGAGGGCTGGCACTGCCCAGCCCAGGGTTTGTGTTATCAGTCAAAAAGAAAGAGCAGTGGCAAGTGAGTGTGGCCCAGTGCCCACTAAGGAAGGTTTGGTGAAATCACACTAAGGTGTGCAAGAAGTGAGGGCAGCAGAGATCTGAGGACAGGGGCCTGGGGTAAGAGCTTTTGCCACAGTTAAGAGAAAGAGAAGCAGTGAATTCCAGACCCAGGCAGAAGGGAAGCACAGGAAAGCAAGCAGTGAGCGCCAGAAAGGAGGACCGTGGACACACTGGACAGCCCGCTGCTATGACACTGAATTAAAAAATAACGTAGTGCTTTAAACATTTACCACTTTTGCTACTTTTCTCTGTTTTCTTTGAAATCCCTCAGAAAGTGCTTGGAAAGGCAGGGTAAAAAGAGAAAGGGAAGACACAAAAGGGAGTGAGGATGGATGAAGGAAGTTGACTTGGCATAAAATCGCTTCATTAAACACACCAATGCTGATACTTACTCTACAAGAGGACATTTAACATCACTTAGCTAATACAGCGACTCATCTGGAGCTTGGTACCCACAGGCACATTTGATTAAGTCACAATAAAGCAGGTAAAATTTAAAGATTTTTTAAAGTATTAAATGTAAACAACATACTGGTAAGCTTTGCTAATTATTTGGTCTTCTCAATAAAACGTAACGTTGAGGATGCTTTAAATGCATGCCTTACCTGAAGATTGTCTACCTGAACCTGCACAGCTTCTAGGGAGCCGGTCAGCAGTCGGAATCGGGACAGAGAGTATCTGGCCTCCATGAGGTAACTGTTCATTTCATCCAAGGCCACTTTGTGATGGCTCCACTGGTCAAGCACTGACTTTAACAGTACCTTCAGTTGCCCAGCCTTTTGCAAAATAGGAACAATTGTAATTATGCAATATTTAAAATGATAAAACATATACTCATTGAAGGAAAATATTAGCACCTAAAAACATCAGGGTTTCAGGCATTATAAAAAAAACTGAAAAAAATATGTGAAAGGTAAAACATAGCGACTTTGAAATTTATGCCTTTCCAACTATTGAACACTCAGTCTAAATATAAATGCTTAAAGGGTGATTAATAAACATGCATTTTAAAGACAGAGGAAGTAAGTGCCTCACACAAAGCCACTCAGGGAATATATTGAGTATTTTCAATGCATTAACTCATTGGATCTTGATAATAATCTTATTAGGTGGGAATAATCACTATCTTCATCTTATAGAGGAGGAAACTGAGGTGCTGAGAGGTATTGGAAATTATCTAACACAAGCTGGGTGTGGTGGTGCACTGCTATAATCCCAGCACAGGAGGCTGAGGCAGTAGGATTGTTGCAAGTTCGAGGGCAGCCTGGGCTACAAAGTGATCTTAAGGCCACCCTCAATGGCATAGCAAGACCCTGTCTCAAAAAAACCAAAAAAACTGAAAAACAAAAACAAAAACTAAAAGAAAAGAAAATTACCTAACATCATACTGTTAGAAAATAAGAAATCCACATTTAAAATGATTGTCAGGTCCCAAGAAATGACGTCTGTATACACACACACACACACACACACACACACACACACACTCAAATGAGTATCTTAAGGGAAAACATGTAAAACCATTTTCTATATGTATTTGTATCAGAAAATGTTTTACTTTGGCCTGTGTCACTTAAGAAGATATCTACTTTGGACCTCCTGGTTGTCAACACTAATCTAAATCTAATGCTCTGAACACAGCGTAAGTATGGCCATGATTAAGGAAAGAGACCAGGGCTGGGGATATAGCTCAGTGGAATAAGCGTTTGCCTATCAAGCGCAGGGTCCTGAGTTCGATCCCCAGTACCGCACAAAAAAAAAAAAAAAAAAAGGAAAGAGACCGTATAAATCAATTTGCCTCTGCTCTCTCTGCTTTTCTTCTCTGCACAGAGGGAAACTGCCACAGCCCATCAAAGTACAATGTGCTGGACCAAAGGATGAGGAAAGGGTTGTATCAACTATCAGGCTACAAAAAGGTAAAGAGTAAAATAGATTTACAGTCAGGTTTAAGATAAGGTAAACGTAGGGCAGAAAGCCGAGTCCGGAGGTCATGAGGAGGGGTCTCCCATCTCCTCTGTGTCTGTACACAGCTCAGGAGAGAAACCAAGTCTGGAGAAAGATGCTGAGATTTATCTGGGCCTCGATGGTGTCAAAAATTATGGGAATGAGTAATACCATGTTTCTCAGAGGATGCATGAGAAGACTTTTCTTTCTTTTTTTTAAATTAATTAATTGATTTTGTACTACGAATCAAACTCAGGACCTTGCGCTTGCCAGGCAGGCGTTGTGCCACCGAGCTATATCCCTGGCCCAGACTTTCCTTTTTGAAAAATGGTTAACGAAACAGACAACAGTACAAAGAGTGATACATACATACATATATATGTATTTGGCAATTAATTTCAAAGTCACTTTAAGCAAATTAAACCTGGGAGGTTGGACAAGAACTAGCAAACAGCCTTGGAGCTGAGCTCCATGAGCAACATTACCATGTGTTCTAAATTTGCCCAGGCCTGGCTGAGCTCCTGCAGCGTGCTCACGACGCTGCCGGTTACTTCTTCTTTCTTGTTCTGAATCAGAGCAAGCCCATTCTGCTCGATTTTCTCTACTTCTTTTTCTTTTGCTTTAATCAAATCTTCAAGATCCTGAAGGATTTAAAAAATAATCATTTAAAATTGTTCTATTACGGAACCCTGAAATTGCGCTACAGTGGTTTTGGGTACTAAAAACCTGGTTGTAACTCTAAATGATTACCACTCTCGAAAAAGTTTCTGCACGATAATATTTCTTCCTACATCTTAATGCACAAAAATAAGTCTTTGTCTAATCTATTGGGGAACTAGCATAACTTCAAAAAATGTAAAGTCTGATTATCTACTAGAGAAGGAAATGGCATCTATAATTTTTGTTCAAAAAGTTACAAGGAAAAATATGTCCGAAATGGTAAAATGATTTTAAAAGTCCTATTGCCACTTGGTATTTCAAGAGTCACACAGCCCATCTGCTTGGAAGAAATAGGATAGGGCAGTGTTTGCGGTCCAGAAATGTGTCTGCTGCTATTGTGTTGCTTTGGATAAGTGAAAAACGCGCACTAGGTCTCGGCCCCTTCAGATGAGGAGCCCGAAGGTTGAGAAGGATTTCCCATTATCTTCCTTCCTTTCCAAAATACTACGATTATATGTGATTCTGAAAGGTTAGAGGCTTTTTCTTCACTCAAATCTTCATTTTCTTCAAGATGTGCATTTATAACTATCAGATAAAATGCTCACGAAAGAAAAATAAGATGAGGAAAAGCTCTCCCGTATGACAGTCATAATCCAACATAGATAGTTAATGCCATTTCCAAATATGAAGCTCCATAAAGCAGGCTGAGACAGATATGAACATTTAATAGATAAAGAAATGGAAGATCAAGTTATCCAAGCTGGCTGAGGTCACAGCGCTAGTGAGGGCCAGAGGGGGTATAAAACCTAAGCACTCTCAATCTCCTGACTCCCAGGCCAGTGCGGGAGGTGAACTGGCTGAACCTAAACTGCTCAGAGGTGCAAATCCCATGGTGAGTGTTAAAATTAGCCAAGTATTAAGACACGGTTACTTTCCTAGGTTCACATGCACACTTGTAGAAGGAAAAATACGTCTGAAGGTACTCGAGGTTAGAAGAGAGACAGTCTCAAAAATACTCTTAGGTTTGGATAAAGTCTCAATTGTGTAAAAATGACTTCCACCCCTTCTCGTGATCCGCATATGTAGGTCATAATATTAGAATTTGGTAAGGTGATACGGTGTTAAAGCTCAGTCTAGGATCTGTATGTTAATTACTTTTTTTTTGTCTTTTTGAGGCAGGGTCTTACTATGCAGTTCAGGCTGGCCCTTGAACTCACTTTGTAGTCCAGGCTCGTCCGGAATTTGTAATGATCCTCCTGCCTCAGCCTTCCAAATGCTGGGATTACAGGCGCGCACCCCCACACCCGGCTTGCTGTGTTAATCACAAATTATATGCCTTTTATTCTTATCCTTCATTGCCTTCTCTTGTGGTTCAACTTTCATCTCTCTCTACCTCATTTATAAAATAAGGACAGTAAAATATTTTCTGCTTACATAAAGATATAAAGCGAGGTAAATGTATATTCAATTATCTTCTGATCTGTTAAAAACTAACCAAGTATAAGATATTATATTTAGCCACTTAGCAGTTTGCCATGCTTGTATTTCAAAGTAAATTTATTCTTTTTTCTCCTGAACAACCACTAAGCTATTTTTGTCTTGCTGCAGTTAATTAGAAATTCAGGCATTTAGGAGTTTAAAGAGATCACCTTTGTTTTCCTTATTAGTCTCTCATTTCCACTTGATAATTCTGTCAGTATGATGACTGCTTTGACAATTACTAGAGAAGGAATTAGTGATTACTGGGACTGCAGGTCCTTTATGTAGTATAGAAAATATAATTAACATTACTTTTTACAGCTTTTCTCTTTGTTACTATAAAAACACACAGCCATACATCATAATCCTTTTACATTTGATAAATAATATATAATGTATTTATTGACGTTTTTATGTATAATAAATGACTATAAATAATCCTGTCAATATGATTCAAAGATTTATCCTCTTTTATCCATAGGTGTTAACTATTTTCAGTGAGAAATATTAAAGGGATGCTCTTCTGATTAGAAACACATCTGAAAAAAAATGTCCTGTACATGTATCCTGGCATAAGAGCAAAACCCAGGAAGGGAACAGAATTGAAACACACTTTTTGTAAAATAAAGGTGTGTTTTCCTTTCCTTTCAATAATAGTGAAAAGATTATTCTGCTTCTGATCAATGAAGGGAAAGCCAAACCTAACATTTTTGTTATGATAAATCATTCTCAGCTTGGTTTAACTCATAAATATCAGTTTTTACATTGCTTTAAATTAATAAATCACCTCTAAAAGACTGGACAAATATTCAAGATTTTTTTCAAACAAAATCCAGCCCGCAGCCAGTTGCTGATTTAAGTACACTGGCTTGAATTTTACACTTTGGGCCAAAGGAACAACCTCTCAAAAATGACAATAAATTTTATCAAGGTCTGTGATAATGCCAAATAGAATCTGCCAGTTAGGCCATTGTAATTTATGTGTAATGTTTCAAAATAACAACATAGTAACTTTCCATGACTTTGTTTCAGAGAAGTGACTTTTCATTTGAAATTGTAAATCAGCGCTAATATAGAGTTCTCTAAACTACAGTACAGCCTTCCTCTCTGGACAGGGCCTGAGCTGACCCTCCGGGAGACCGGAACTTAGGTCCTGGGGGTGGCGCAGCTTGGCCAGCCTTCTGCGGTAGTTTCCAGGTAGTAATGTGTCTCTAACACACAGAGGATGCACAGAGGGAGAGAAACGCAGGGGCGGCGACAGGAAAAGTGCATTAAAGAAATGGAAAAAAAATAGTCAGAAAGAAAAAGAAAAGGAGAGAGACAGAAAAAACAAGAGAAGTTATATTACTGTAGTATTTCAGCCTTCCGGTAGTCAACTCATCCCAATAATGAAATAATGAAACACTCACCTTCTAATACTAACACTGAGAACTGCTCTTTAAGATTAGTGGAAATCTTTAACTAAAACTCAACAGAAATAGGCATGCACAACTGATCAAACAGTTAAGCACTCTGTTCCTTTCAATAAACTAAAAGAAATTAGTAGTACAATTATCATAGCTATCTTGAGTGTGTGTGTATATATATATTTTTTTTTCTCTTCCTTCTTTCTTTCTTTCTTTCTTTTCTCTTTTCCCCCATCCCAGTTGTTCTTTCCTTTTCAGCAGTTTCTTTCCCTTTCACAATGTCTATTGTACCCTTCAGATTTTATTTATTCTTTCAGGTTCTTACATGAGGGACACAACATGCTATTTACACATGTGGGTGTGATTTATTTCACTTATGAGTATGATCTCTGATTGCACCCATTTACTTATAAAAGCCTCAAGCTCATCTTTCTTTATAGTGAATAATACTTCATTGTATAAAAATACCACATCTTTTTAATCTGGTAATCTGAGCAACTAATGTGAAGATAACAATATGTAATATAAAAACATTGTTAATTTCCTATCATCTTGTTTTGAAATTCTGTATCATGTTTATTGCTTTTTAAAAAATTTTCTTTAAAAGAAAAAAGAAAACAACAGAAGATATGATTTTTCACCCTTAAGAATAAAATTTTGAAATTCTGGCTTATTTGTAGATGCTAAGATTTATGGCCTAAATTAAAACAACTACTGGCGCTTGGAAAATTTGGAATGCAGTGAGACTGATGTGCATTTTTGGTTTTTAGGCTTTTGTATGTCCTTCTGATGTGAGCCATTTTAAAAATGGTTACTGCTCAGCATGGTGGCACATGCCTGTAATCCCAGCACTTTGGAGGCTGTAGCAGGAGGATTGTTGTGAGCGTCAAGCCCAACTAAAACATGTAGTGAGTTTAGGGCCAGTCTGAACTACATAGTTACTTTTCTATTGGATGTTTTTCTTTGCCATTTTTAACTGTAACCCATTAGCCATGGGCCTGGCCTTCCGAGCAGGTGATCGTCCTTTTCCAAACTCTAAGTCTCTGACTGAGGGCTTTAATATAAGCTCTCTCCTTATATGTGTCCCAAGTAGAAAACATACTGATGGGAGAGGAGATTTTTTACTCAAGTCCTTTCTTCTTGAAGTCTAAATTAGAAAAACAAGATTTTGGGGAGGGAGATTTTGTGGGGAACAATATAAAAGAAGAGTCACAGCTAACCTGCAATAGCGAAAAGCATTGCACTTTTTAAAAATGATTTTTACCACAATCAAAGCATTAACAGGAAGATCTCACATTTGTTTTATATATATATATATATATATATATATATATATATATATAAGGAGGCTGTGTGAGGAAATTACGTGCTGCTAGGTCCCTGGAAACATCCGGAATGTGCTCATTCCACCCGAACCCTCGACTCTCAGCTCTGAAGGGCTGAGCCTCAAGGAGCTGCTCTATGAGACAGAACAGGAGGGAGCACTGTCACCCGGGAAGTAGTTACCCCAGAGTAGAACTGGAATCCAAACCAGTCATCTCTGCAGCGCTCCACTCACAGGGAGCACAGAGCAGAGAAGCAGTGAAATGACCCCGTAAGGAAAGGACCTGACCAGGCTGGGCTGGAAGGTGAGATCAGCCTAGTTTCTGCAACAACTTAGTCGTATCAGAAAATATTACAGAATTAAGAACTCTAATGAGTAAATGTAGTACACAGACACTTGAATTTTATGTTGAATTAAAAAGTTTTTAAAACAATTCAGGAAATGTGATTACGGCTTGAATGAAATAATACTAAATCATTGTTATTTTTTGTGGTAATATAATGGTTGCATAAGAAAATATCTGTTTCAAAGATGTGTATTATAGTGTCGAGGGATAAAATGACATGATCTCTGGGATATACTATGACACCTTTAAGAAAAAAGAGAATTCAGGTGAGTGTATCTAAAAATCTTATAGTTTAAAACCTAGTTATCAGTACATAGGATTTACTGCACATTTCTCTCTACTTATGAGTATGTTGAAAATTTGCATAATTTCAATTTTTAAAATTTTAAAGATAATGAAAACAATACAGAATTTCAAAACAATATGATAGAAAATTAACAATGATTATTATATTGCATATTGTTATCTTCAGAGTAGTTGCTCAGATTACCAGATATAGGCAGGTAACATTGATTGAATAATATAAACACTAACTGTTCCTTTTAATGAACTAACAGAAATTAGTAGTGCAATTATCATCTAAACTGGGTGATACACGCATGTAATCCTAGCACATGGGAGGCTGAGGCAAGAGGACTGTTGCAAGTTCGAGGCCAGCCTGGGTACATAGTGAGTTCAAGGCCAGTCTGAACTATATAGTGAGACTCTGTCTCAAAAAATAAATAAATAAATGAAAGCAGCTGGAAAAAACAAAAAACTTGTTAGACACATACTTTGTTACCAAATGCAAGTTTTGATAATTCTTTGGCTCACAGCTCCGAGAACTCTTGGAGCTTGTACCTGAGATTGTGAGACAGACACACGTGTGTGAGCCTCCTGGACCAGTTACCTGACAGTCTTTCAGCGCATTCTGAACAGAAACCTGGTCTCCGATTTGATACTGTTGTTTCAATCTCTTTTCCTGGGTTTCAAACCAAGTTTTCAGACACTGTACAGTATTTTCATATTCTGACCAAGATTCCAATAAGCCTTCCAACAGCTGGATCTGAACAAACATAAGGAGATGGAATTTGCAATTTTATTTTACAAGGAAATCAGTGGCAGGCAAATTGTTTTAGCCACTATTACCTCCCAAGTGGAGACTTCCTAAAATACAGTCCATTGTATACACAATTTAAGAAATTAATTTTATCAAGCCTGAATTCATGACTCTAATTGGCAAACAAGAAAGAATTAAAACAACAGCAAGAGAAATTAAGAGGTGTCTTTAAAAGCCTTTAAAAAAAACATGAAATATACAAAGACAAAATAAGAGGACTGAAGAAAGTTTAGAGCCAAGCTTCGGTGAGTTACCAGAAGCACCGCTGTACCCTATACAGCCATACTACATGGGAAATGTGTCTGCCTGGCAGAATGAGCGTGTTCCAGGGCTTCTGGTAAAAACAGGCACCTGGCTTACCTTTCCAGTCACGAGACCTTGCAGGATTTGCCAGCTTTTATTCATCGCTCCAAGCTGCTCGGCAAAATTGGTCTTATCACTCCTTTTACTTTCCACATCTTGACCGCTGATTTGCAGCACAGACTGGTTCACAAAATCGACCGTTAACTGTTTACAGTTGATGTCTATCTTAAAACCCTGAGGAAAGAAAGGGGAAAACAGGAAAACAAGGAGGCGTACAGAAATATCTTATTTTATCAGGAGTTGGAAACCCTTAGATTACCTTACTATTACTATTATCATTTCCATGACTTTGTCCAAATGGCACAATTTGTGCTTATTCCCATGGCCTACTGCTTTCAGATGGTGAACATAGATATGGATGCATTATATAAACATACATATGCATGTCTTTAGACAGAAGATGCAGAACTGGTGAAATTACATAATTATTTATAAATTGTAATATGTATTGTTTCACTACTATTATTTCTCAAGTAACAAAATTATTCTCAGCAAGGAACAAACTTTCTAGGTCTGTAAGTAGGGACGCAGCTCTCCTGCTCCTGAATTCCTATGTGGTCATCATGTATGGGATATATATCCCAAGACCTGGGTTCCACAAGTTGAGTTTATGAGTTCTTTCACATAAAATACCCTAGCTGCATGAAAAATTTAAAATAAAAAGTGTTCCCTACCTTGTACTTCTGAAGGTACCTATGGATTTCTTTGTAACCTGTGGCATTCTTTATATCCTCTTCGTCCTTCTGAATGACACTTTCCATTAAAGAAATCCAGCTCATGACTTCAGAAATGGCATGGCGGGAAGATAGCTTGTCCATTTGGAGCTGGCCCAGTTAGAGACAGAGTAAGCCCCAATATTCAAGCCAAACCCAATTTCTAATCACAGAAGAACAGCACTGTAATTCATACTAAAGTAGCAATAGAAATATTGTTTCTTAGTGACATGTTTGTGATCTTAGAAGCTTGAAACACCAGGAAAACACTGAACAATACTAGTCATCTTATGTTCACTTGACATTTAATACTGCAAACATTATATAAATATTAACTAATTAGTCAAAACACCAGCAAGAAAATATTATTCTTATTTTATAGCTAGTCTTATGCGTTTTAAAAAACCTAACTACAAAACATTCAACAGATGTATTTCATTAATTATCTTGTAAAAATCTCTGTGTATTATGACTCAGGAATGTTAAAAGGAAGAAGAAAAATACCACACTACAAACTATCATTTTCTACATTTTTTTGGCACTCTAATATTTATTCCTAAGAGCACAGCCAACTTCCTGAGCCTTGAGCTGAAATATATTGACTTCTGAATTTTACTTAATATATCACACAGTTATAAACATATATATCATGATGACTTGTAAGAGTAGAGGCAGTCATTTAAAATATTTATAGATCAACTCCTAACATGGTGTTGAAAAGGAGAGATGAATGTAGGATTTTTGTTCCCCTCTAGAAATGCATAACTGCTGATTAAGAGAGAGGGGGTGTGTATAGTAGACAGAGTTATCATACAGAAAAACAGAGACGATAGGGAGAGAAAAATGATGAAATGATCTGCGGTTGCAGGGGAGTGAGGCCTATTCCAGAGAAGAGGAGGACAGCCATGCACTGAATGATGATGCTTTAGTTATGGACGTGTATTATGGTTGCCATTGCACTGCCTGGGTGATATTGTAGACATCTTGGTTCACGTGAATATACTCTACGGTGATGACAAAATGGCCCGAGGATCTATTTGTTAGAATGGATCCCTGTTGTTAAATGATACGTGACTGTGCCTGTGTTTACTCAATTCCAGTTGTTCTCTTATATGTGAAATAATAGACCTTTTACCATAATATATCATGACGCTCCATAGCTACTCGCTGTACATAAGTGCTCACATCGTACCCATTAGAAAACAGTTTTAAACAAAGCTGAAGATTCTGATGTGTACACATAAACACACATACACACATTAAAGCAGCTTTTGGAAGTGGCGCTGTCTTGAGTAGGGCTCTGTGGAATGGTTCATTTCTACCTTACAATATAATGTGAAGAAGAGAAGGCAAATTTCTGAGAGAGCTGCTTTAAATTTATGAACAAAAGTAAGTTAGTACAGTTTTATGTTTAATATGGCTCAAATTAGTTACTACCAACTAAACTGGGCCTCACTTCCATACCTGGTGGAGCTTTTCCTGGACAGCTGGAATATTTGTCAGGAGGTCTGCCCACTGGCCATCAATGTGGGACAACTCAGAGCGCAGGGCAGCTGTGTCCACCTTCTTTAATCGAAGAAGCTGATTTCCAGTGCTCAGAACGGATGATTTCAGGGAAGATTTAGCATCCACTTCTTTAGAAAACTCCTAAAAGAAGTGGCATTATTCAAATTAGGATTATGTAGCCAGATCTTTCATTTAAGGATAGAGATCAATTTAATGCATAGGACAAGCTTCCTCAATATCTTCAAGGGGGTGCTAGCTTGGGCTCTGCAGAGGTGAGTGAAGGCAGCACATTGTAACACTCAAATGAAGGCCAACCGTTACCTTACAATTACTGGAAAGCGACCATGTTGAGCATAAGCAGAGGCGAACCCTATCGGTGCACATAAGACATTCAGTGTCTGTTACAGTGATTTCCTTTTTGCAGGTGTATGGGTTAGGCCTTACTTACTGGCTTAAAAAACACAAAATTGAATCAAATGCCTTAGGTTACCAGACTTACCAGGAAAGCATTTAGATGATCACGGACCATTTCCAGTTCTTGTGGGACTGTCACAGATTGCTGAGTCCAAAATATCAGCCTGTCTTTTGCAGACTGTAACCAGTGAATTAGATCTGCAGATTCACTTTGATATCTGTAAGCATATAAAAGAATCAATTAAGTAAACATCCAACCCCTGTCTTCTGCTCAGTCATGCCAAGAGTTTTACAAGAGCCTTGTTAGTTTAGAGGGAAATTGTGCTAGGTTGGTGCTCTGAAATTGTCCCTTAATATTTATACCTTGAACAAGTCTGGGTCTCTTTCCACTTTCCCACCTATAACCTGAAAGCCAAAAACAAATACCTTTCTCTTCCTTCATGTTGATTCTTAGAAATAGTAGATGTTTATAAAAGTTCTTTTAAATAAGAATACTTCATCACATAAAATCAACCATCCACCTCCAAAAACTTCCCATTGCCCTTGAGAAGTTCCCCTTAATCAACATGTTCTCTTTTTTCTCTACTTCTTATGGTTTTATTGGGACCACCAGGTACAGTCATTAGGCAAAGAAAGGTGACAGCTTAAACAAAGGTAAGTTTCAGTATGCAACTCTCTTCCCACCCAGCTTAACTATATGTTCACACAAAAATGTAAATATACAACTGCAGACTTTCTGTCTGTCTTTATTTTCCAAATTAAGCAACCTGCCAAACGTGTGTATCTTTTCCAAGTCCAGTACCCAGTAGTGCTAATATATTGCAGCAATTATTAAAAACATACCAGATAACCATGCTATTACCTGGTCCAGTGTTTCAATATTGTTTCCAGTCTGTAAAGCTCCTTAGACACTTTGTTGGTGTTACTTAGCCAGCGCTCTCCAAGTTGATTTAGTTGGCTTTCTAGGTCTGAGCAGCTGACAGATATCAGAAGTCGTTTTCCATCCTCTAATACTTGATATAACTTGGGCTGGTATTCATTGAGGCTGGATTTTAAATGCTAAAATGATTGACAATGTGGGTTCAAAGTTTGAATAGTGTATTCTTTGGCTGTGAGAACTGTAATGTTTTACGGCATCCACAATGTTCCCATTATCCGTTATTCACATATAAACTATTTACACCCAAACGACATTGAAGAATTGAAAATAGCCCATAATAGTTCCTCTCTGTCAGAGTATAGATGTTCTGCTTTTCACTTTGCTGGTAATATTTTTAGGTTTTAATTAATATGTCATTAAAACTGCTAAACCTAATTATTTCAAGAATAGTGGAATATACCAGCATAAACTCCAGAAATTCTTTATGAAGCCTTAGTGAAAATAATTGGAAAGACTTTTTAAAAGAGCTCTTATATAAAAAATACTCATTTGTGCGGTTCTAGAGATCAAATCCAGGGCCTCATGCATACTAGACAAATGTTCTCCCACTGAGCTACACTCCCAGCCCAAGACCTAAAAAAAATGTTCTACTCTAAATAACACAGCACAAGGTATCTGTTTGTAACAATGTCCTTACTTTAAAAAGAAGTAAAAATAGTTTATACAACATTTTATCACAACTGTATTTAGATTCTATTAATACTACTAGAAAGTTTTTAAAGGAAACATAGCCATTCCGAATACCCAGGTGCCCTAGGGCGCCTGACCTGGTAGAGGCTGGTCCGTTCGAGGAGCCTGTCTTCACTCTCCTCCACCAGGCCCACACTCGGGATGCTGTTTTCCACCACCTCCAGCTGTCTGCTGAGCTCCTGCCGGTCCTCATCCAGATGGGACCATGTCTAGAAATGAATGTTAGTCTATGAGCTCAACAACGCTCCTTAGCGAAGAATATTCTCGCTTGTGCACAAAATATGCTCTTGTCAGGGTCTATTTCAGGTAGTGCTGGGAATGTTTAGGTTGGGGTTTGCTTTGGGAAGGGAAAATGGCTTTAAAGCAAGGACTCAGATGGTGACCTTTAAAAACATTGTGAGCGGGTGTTAGCACAGCAGCCTACTAGGTGTGTGGCTGTGGCTAAGCGGCTGAACTTCATTTCTTGTGTAGAATGTCTTTTCATACTAACGAAAAATACCAAATTTGGTTTTAAAAACTAGAAAAGACCTTAAATATCAGTTTGAATACTGTCCAATCACGTATAGCAAAGGTCAGAAGGTTTTGTTTTCCCATGTATATTTACTTTACTCTGCAGAAGGACTGACAACAGGGCATAATAGTAACAAACCATGTTTTCTCCAACCTAAGTAGCTATTGCTAGGCCCCACTGGAGGCCTAGGGATCTGACAGTGACTAAAACAGAATACACGAGAAAAATACATGCATTCTAATGAGGGGAGACAGGCGATACACAGTAAACTAGAAATTGGCAAGCAAAGAATAAATTTCATGGTTTGTGAAGAGTTCTTGGGCTACAGAGGAATTAAATTGTGCTGAGTAGGGAATGAGGGAGTTCCCAGCGTGTGCCTGATGAAGTCGCAATTTGCATGATGTGGCCAGGAGGACGGCATTCACAAATGCACATTTCAGCCAACGAAGCCAGACAGGTGTGGTGTAACTGCCAACTCTGCTACCAATTAATCATGTGCTATGGCAACATACTGCTCCCAGTTCATTCCTACACGAGAGATTCACGGTATATCCCACTCTGGGTGGATCCATGCAGGTGTAATACGCGTAGTGGGGAGGCTGACACATCACTAAACAGTAATTGTTACTACAAGGACTTGAAATATTAAAATTTCTCTCCAATTGTACCATACATTGGGGAACACCACGTCTGGAGTTTGGGGAGTTACTTAAGTATGACAGTGTGGGCTCATGGAAGAAGACGGGACATATAAGAGGGTAAATATGAGTGATAGGTAATCCAAGCAAGGGTGGCAATGTCGGCGGGTAGACAGGGAAGACAAGAAAAGGGAGAGAAATGTAACCCCGCAAACTGCTGTGAGAAAGAGTAATGCAAAAGCTAGAACAGTTCAGGTCAGCTGCTGTAGTTACTGCATGAAAAAGAAGTGGGCTGTCACGTCAAGGAGGCCTCACATTTACATAGGGTTCTACGGCTCCTCTAATGGGCACCTATTTCCTCTTCAAGGTCATATGCTTCTGGTGAAGCCAAGCCTGGCTGGCACCCGAGCAGAGGCCTACAGACTTTTTTCCAGGTGAACGAGAGATGAGATTTCACAGTACCCTTCGTGACAGGCAGGACAACAAACGCAGACCTGTAACCACGGTGAAGGCCACAAAGGGATTCTACGATCTGATCCCAGAGTTTCTCATTTCCAGCTAGTGCTCTTTGTCTTATGATCAATGGATTCTTTATTGTCTGTTTTCAGAGTACAAAGACTGGGACCCAGGTATCTGTGCTCTGGCTTCTAGATCCTAGTGACAGGTCTGGCCATAAGAGCGCTTGCACTGGGTACCAAGCCAGGGGATACACTTTACATTTTTCACGCTCTTAATTAGGCCTCTTTCAGCTTCAGTATCAAACCGTCATATCTCTTCACGCAGTGTCTGAAGTCAGCATCCCGGCTGACTTTCAGTATAGAGCGGCGCCTACTTAAATGGAAGCAGAAAATAAGGGGCAGAACAAGTGGACACATAACCACAGGGAGAGACGGTCCTGAGCCAGGGAGCACACACAGATCCCCGAAGGCAGAGTGTGTGACTCAGGAAACCCCTCTCGAGGGTCTGCTTCGCAGCGGAGGGTGCTGCCCTGCAGCCTCACCTCTAAGACGTACTCCAGCTCCACGCCCCTCTTGTGGGCCTGCTTCAGCACAGCGCATGCCTGAGCCATCAGGTCCGTATGGCACTGGGTTTCCTTTGGGACTGCAAAGCTGATGATCTTTCTGAAGAGCGTCTCTGTCAAGATCATATGAGATTCCAGGCCCTGAAAGTATTCCTGAAATGTTGCAGGTAGAAAGAGGTCAACAACTCATTCAGATAAGACTTCAAGGTAAAAATTGCTTCACACGCAAAAGCTGTTGGAGCTCAGGGATAAGGGTGGTATGTTTAGCTTCCGCCACTCTCTTGTCTTACACAGGCATCGCACTGCGCACACAGGCTTTCTGCACAGACTGTCACCCTGGGCCCTGAACTTGTCTCCCCATTTAGCCTACACACACTGCTGTGCTGCCGACATGATGTCCCCAAGACAAAGCTCTGCTTATGTGGCCAGCTTCTAAAAAAACCTCTTGCCCTTAATATGTGCCCCTTGCACTCTGGTCCTCCTTTCTTCCCTGACATGGTCTTATTAACCCCACTATACCAGGGGCAAACAGTTCCCACATCCCCTGGCCAGCCACTGCTTACACCCTTCTTAAGGTATTTGCAGGTAATACATTCCCTGGCTTTCTTTCCTCTGTAGCCAGGCTTAACCCCTACTTTCGGAGCTTCTGAAGTGTCGTCATTATTTTTCTTCCTCTCAAGAACAGCCTAATTGATATTAATAACTTAATTTTGCATTAAATATTTTTAATTGCCCACAAATTTTATCTCAGTGCAACAGAACTATAGGCCTTGCATGACCCTGTATATATTTTTGAAGTGTCACTTTTTACATGTGATTGGTCATGGGGGATAGAGATAGGCCCTATTCCATTCCTATGCCCAGCACCAGAAACAAGAGCCAGTACTAACTGAGTAGGTACTATTTGCTGGGCACCCAAAGACTCCTTATCTGACTCACGTCATCCTTATCCCAACTCTGCATCTCTGTGAGATAGGTAGTGTTACCTCTCATTTTATAAACGAACACACATCTGTGTGGCTTGCCCAACATTACACAGCTCAACATGGCAGAGATGGGTGTGTGTGTGTCATAGGGCTATATCTGGGCTTGAACCCGTCTGAGAGGGCTATATCTCTGCCTGCCAACAACACCGCAGCATAAGCTACATTCATCACTTCTAGAAGACAATCATTTTACCTTCAGATTGGAAGAGAGCTCAGAGATCATCTGGAACACTGTGCAATGAGAGCTGAACTGCCACAACCCCTCCCTGACAGACCGCCCCTGGGCAGAGGGACTTCTGTCCCACAGCAGCCTCCGCCTTTTCTGTCGTTGTTCAACTTTATTGCTTTCTCCTCACTACTCACTGACCCTAGTGTCCCTTCTAGAGTAACTCAGAATGATCTTTTATTGCTCTGGTCAGATTTGAGAAAAGCCAGCTGTGAACTTTAAAGCAATGCTTACTCGCCAGTTGATAAGACTTTAATAAACCATGGTATTTTGGAAAAAATAAATCTCTGGAAAAAGAGCAAGAGAGAAAAAAATCCTTCCCCCAAACCTATCATTATTAGCTACCAGACAGCTACATAATGGGAGAATTTATTGTCTCTCTATCATTCAGTGGTACTTTGTTTGTTTGTTTATTTGTTTCCTGACAGGGAATTCCCATAGCCTGAGTAGCTTTCTGGACTGGTTTTTAAACTTGCAAAAGTCATTGCTAGAAATGCATGTGGTGTGTGTGTGTGTGTGTGTGTGTGTGTGTGTGTGGTCAGTGCATGTCAAACAGACATTTCTTTATTAAAAATAGGATATCCAACCTGAGCTTGGCTTCAGCACACACTGACGGACTGATTTCCCGCCTTCCCAAATCTGATTACATAGTAAAAGGACAGTGTCCTCAGGAAAACCCCTGCAGCTTACACCAATGAGAGGAGCCTGTGCTTAAGGGCCAGAAGAACCAAATGGCACATGCAGTGGACATAAACCCAGTCCCAGATCCCAGTGGGCAGCTCTGCGTTCCTGAGCAGAGGACTGCTTCCTGACCAGGATAAGGGGAGGAAAAGAGAGCACCCAGGCCTAAACAGACAAATGGCCATAAAGGACATCGAGAAAAATCATTTAAAGAGGAAGCTGGCTTCTAAAGACAGTCCTTGAGTTTTCCCTTGACTACAGATTCCATAAGAAGAGAACTGGTTCATGCCAATAAAACATGGATAAAATTAGTGCTAGAGACATATATTTTCTTGATGCATAGAGGTATAAAATTCTATGTTATAGAATTATAAAATTTTAATGTATAGAAGTATAAAACATGTATTTGGGCTATTAAACACCAGTGGTTATAGATCTATTAGCCATTTTAAAGAGTAAATTGTACAAGTAGAAACTCAAACAAAGATGATAGATATCATGGCCTGAGAATAACTTTCACAACTACATCTCCTTTCTTTTTTTTCTTTTTTACCTTGTGTTTGTCTAGTAATTGTTGAATCTCCTCTTTGGAAGACACGATGATTTTCTGATCTCCTGCCATCTTCTCCCGTCCAGTTTCTAGCAGGTCTGCCAGATCTTGCAGAGCTCTCTCACACTGACTTTTAAGGATAAGGTTTTGATTCAGGCCACTCCTTTGTGAGCCAATGGTCATCATCAGTTCATCATACATGTCCTAAGAAACAGAGATGTGACACTCACCCTCAGTTCAGAATCTCGCACCTCCCCAAGAGCACATTACCTGCCAGGCCCCCCCCCAAGCCCGACACCTCCTGGTAGTATGCCCTACAGGGATTCTCTCCAGCCAAGTCCTTTGCTTTCCTTTCTTGGATCCCTCACTCTGAAAACTTCAAGAAAGATAAGCTCTAGGCCTCTATTCCCATGCCTGTAACCTGTCATGCACAGGACTGTGGCTTCACAGTGGTCCAGGCTCTCTCATTAATCTTGTTCAGTATTCTTATCTGTTCTTTTTTGTTTTAAATTTCATTTTGCTTTTGACAAATAATAATGCACAGAAGAGACACTGAAGAGAAAGAACTACACTACAGTGGTACCTTGGCTCCTGAACTTACTTTGTTGCATGCTTTTAGAAAGGATGGCTGCATTTGTGTTTGTGAAAGAAGGCCAGTTGTGTTTATCACTTGACGGAGAGTTTACAAACGAAAACAAAGTTTTGATAAATGCATTTGTTTGCAAACCAAATTGTTTGCAAACAAAAGCATTCCTGAACTGAGGTACAGCTGTATATAAGAATTTAAGGATGGAGTCATTGGAGCAAAAGATAAAACATTAAATAAATAATGTGGAGACAACTCAATTACTTGCGAAAAGGTAAAATTAATCTTATTTCATGCCAAGTCCAAAATACAACTAAGGTTGATTTGAATACAAAAATGTAAATAAAAAAGAAAAAACTTAAGAATCTAAAGGAAAACCATCTTATGAAAATAAGCTTAATCTTTTAGGAGTCAAAATGATATGAAGCATTTCCTAGAAATAGCATATAAAGTAGATTTGCCAAAGTAGAGTTGAGAGGATACTTTCAAAATACTACTGGTCTATGTTAAGATGTGATGTTAAAATGGTGAAAAAAAATGTCCATGTTGCTAAGGAAGATGTCACAGAAAATGCACCTCTAATTTGATAATGTTCTCAGCATTTATTTAATGTTAAAGTCATTGGGTATAGTATGCTTAATATTTGTGTCTGCTAAATAATACCAGAGTTTGGACTATTTCTCAAATAAAGAGCTAGTGAAACAGAGAAGTTTGATGTGAGCAAAAATACTTAAGACTTGAACAGGCTATTTTTTTGCCAAGTGTCGTGGAGCAAATAACTACTTAATCTGGAAAGACAGTTCAGGAGATGGTGACACACCAACAAAATTTACTGGAGGCATACGGATCTCATTAGCTGATCATATTAAGGTTGAGCAGGCCAAAGTGGTTCAACCTGGAAAAGTTCAACTTTAATACCTATTTACAGCTATGACGTTTGACTCTTACACCTGATGCTGATGTCCTTTAAAAATGATGCAAAAACGTGCAAGGTGGGGATTACGGGCTTGCCCCATGTGAAATGCTGAAGGAAGAGACTTAAAATAGAAATGCCCTCTCATTTATAAGAGTTTTCATTAGGAGCTTGTGACCTTGTGCTGTGCACAGTGGTTCACCATCAGAATAATAATAAATTTCAGGAAAAAAATGCATCTTAGAAGCATGAGAATATATTTTACTTTATTGTACCATATATGGTAATAACAGCATTTACTAAGTTACTTAGAGGAAAAGCTAGGAATATGACACTGACTTTATAAAGAAAGCCAAGGAAATGTAGAAAATAACTTGTTCTGGACTTTGAGTTAGGATGTCCCCACGAAGCTGAATGGTATTGGCTGGAATTTGTACCTGGAGCTTGGAGAGTTCTTGCAGGGAAGGCTGCTCAATCTGCAACTTGTCACCACGTCTTTTTAATTCTGTGATTCCTGCATCCAGTTCCTTTAGTCCCTCTTCAGCTTGCTGTATCGCCTGGGTAAGATTTGCAACATTTCATTGAATCTCTTAGGAATTGTCTCCCCCAGAGAATGTGGTTGCTGTGGGTCTCTTTTGTACGTCCCTCCTCTCTTTCTCAAAAAATACAAAAATGGTCACTTGAACAAAGCATAAAGCCATAGTTAGACATTACACAGAAGAGAGAAGGCCCTCCTGTGTTACACTACAGATGTTAGAACCAAGGCTGTAGGAGAGAAGTAGGGTGGGAGAGGATGGCTTCCTTAAACAAATGAGAGTTAGTAGTAGGCATGTACAGATCAGAGGGAAAGTGCAGGATGTGGTTAGAGAAGTCTGCTTGTCTGAGATCCCCATGGGGACTGTGTCTGGTTTCTTGAAATGCAGCTAGCAGTGTCTTTGGAGAGTTTCAGTGGGACAACAGAGACACGCATGACAGTCTAATCAGAGAATTCTTGCTAGTAGTCAGGAGAGGGAGAATCAATCAATCAAACCCATGAACGCTCAAGGGCCTGTCACTGCTGAGCCCTGTCTGCCCCGTGTGAGGTCTGTAGAAGCAGCATTAGATCTTATCCTGCACTTCAAGGAGCTCACAGTCTGGTCAGAAAGCCAAAGGAAAACAAAGCAAGGCTGGACACAGTCAAGTGCTAAATTTCAGAAGGATGGGACTCATGGCCGTGGGAGGTCTGGACAGGGGAGGAACCAGGCCAGCAGATCCTGGGCTAAGCTGGCTTTTGCATGAAGTGCAATCTCTGTTGTCCTTGAAAGATGAAAAGAACATCCAATGTTTTCTTTCTCAAAGCCTCTCTGTAACTACAGCAAATGCTTTGCTCGCATGTTTGGGAGTGTTACTCCTTACATAATTCTTCCCAGGACAGGCAGCACGGGAGAAGGGAATACCAACAAAATCCTGGGAGCTGAATTCACAATCCATGGAAATGGACTCAGGAACCTGAGAGACCTGAATCCTAACTCTGCAGGGGATGTGTATTGCCACATTGACAGCCACAGGTGTCTTGGGAACGCAGGGTGAAGAGGGATAGGTGCTGGTGAGGGAAAGCTGGGGAAAAGCTGCCATTGTACCCAGGTCCTGTTCCTTTCTGCACACAGCCCCTTTCCTTCCCAGTGAAAGACTGAAAGGTTACTTTCCAGAGAAGGTGAAACAGGGAGGTGGGCTTAAGTTAAAACGGGAATGACTGAAAACGGGAAAGAACTGATGGACCCTGCACGAGGGCCTTACGTCTTTACCATTTCAGAACGTTCTGTGGCCAGGCCTCTATCCTCTAGGCTAAAGAAAGAAGGTCATTTAAGACCCATAGAAATGGCCTAAGTAATGGGCATAAAGATTTTTTTTCCCATGAAAGGCTCCCACATACCACCTGTCGGCCTCTCAAAATTGCCAAGCTGCCTCTTTATATAAAGTTTCCACTCAGCTGCCTCGTCCCCTAACCTCAAGGTAAATATACAACACGCCGGGAGTGGTGGTACATACCTATAATCTCTCAGGAGGCTGAGACAGGAGGATGGTTGCAAGCTCAAGACCAGCCTGGGCTACAAAGTGAGCTCAAGGCCAGCCTGACTGCATAGTGAGATCCTGTCTCAAAAAGATTAAAAAAAAAATAGATAACATGTCTATGTCTATGTACCTAAGAAGAACTTCCAGCGTAAAAGACAGAGACTAATATATATAAGCCCATAAATCAATTTGGAGAGAAACAGATTGTGCAGGAAAAACAAATTTCAACTGAAAAACCATTAACACACTCAGATGCAAAAGATAAAGCAGCCATTGAAAAAAGAACAGTGTACCCCCAGAAGCAGATCACTTGGAGAACTGAAGTGAGCTTGGAAAAATTAACCACAGGAGAGCAAAAGTGCAAAACTCAGTTGAAGAGTTGGGAGTTGAAGTTAAAGAAAGGTCCCAGAAAGTAAAGCAAAAAGGTGTAGAAGGATCTCTTTATGAAAAAACTAGCAGGTTACTCAGCCTTTGATTGAAAGGTACTTCAGAAAGGTTACAGATAAAATAGAGAAATGAAAACTATTAGTAAATTATTAGAAAATTTTCCAGAATGGAAAGACAAGAGCTGCCAAGTAAAAAAAAAACCCACTGAGTTCCCAGCCCAGGAGATAAAAACAGACCCTTCCCAAGGCATGTGATGGTGAAATTTCAGGGCACTGGGGACTCTTGGGAGTTAGAATGATCTTTAAATTCCTCAAGTAGACTTTAGAAACCAAACACAATAGAACAAAAGCCTCTAAACTCTAAAACAAATTGATTTTGTGTTTCTTTTTTTTTGTTGTTGTTGTTGTTTGTTTTTTTTGGCGGTACTGGGGATCGAACTCAGGACCCTGCGCTTGCTAGGCAGGCGCTTATTCCACTGAGCTATATCCCCAGCCCCTTAATTTTAAACTAAGAGTTGTATAAAGAGCCAAAGCAATCCACAGCGTGTGAACATAGGATGTGACTATTTTCATATATGCAAGATCTTCAAAAGTACATGTGTTGTGCACGCTTTCTTAGGAAGGGTGAACACTGCCAAACAAGCAAGCAAGGCAGTCAAGAGAAAGACTCGGGACTCAAGAGAGGCAGAAGTGAAGGAAATTCTCAGGACACTGGTGAGGAAAATCCCAACACCAACATGCACTGGGTTGACGGAGCAGGTCTGTTCTAGACGGGCACAGCATGACTCAGGAGTCCCATCCAAGCACCGTCATCCTCACGCCTTCTGCCGCTCGTGTCTCCTCAGCCCAGGGAAAGTGGAAATGGAATTAGCACACTGAGTATTGCTTTCCAATTATTCAAAGAAATAACGTAAGTGCTTTTTCCTGGGGCAGTAATTTAGTCATTGATTAAAACTAGAAAAAGGGTTAATTGTGATTTGGGGACTATAGATCTGTATCTATCTAAATCGATATCATCGATATCTATCTGTTTATCTGTACCTATTCCTACACTTCACTTGGGAAATCCAAGACACGATATCACAATAGCTGTTCAAGTTCCCATGCATATTATCAGAAGAAGCAAAAAAAAGTCTCCTGTGGAAGACAGAACATAAAAGAAGTATTTTTTAATTGGGATAAATGAGAAATCTCTTGAAAAAGTGGATAAAATTATGGTCAAGGAGAATGCACATTCACGTGTAATGTCCCTATAACTCTGCGGACTATTTTAGGTGACTTTCTGTCTGGCTGCAGTGTAGATAAAGGTGATACAGGTACACAGGCATAGATATAGATACACGTACACACTGGGGGGGATCTCTCTTTCAGGTGATTGTCTGTGGCTTGCCCGTAGATCCCTTTACATCCACTGAAATTAAAAATTCTACTGAAACACGTATTTCTCATAATTTTGTAACTGATATCCTGAGACCCATTCTCCCCATTTCTCTTTCCCTCCTATTTTCCCTGCCACTGAACGTACATTCTCAGGCTCCCCCAGACGCAGCCATTGCCCGCCCGAGCTGGGTCTCCCAGTCCCTGCCACCGCGGCCATTGTGTCAGCCTTCCAGAAGCAAGATCTGGAGCTGACACGCCATCTCATCCTCAAAGCTCCCCGTGGACTTTCCTCTACGAGGAGTTCCCAAGGTGAGTACAAGTCCCCATAAGGGTGCAGGATGATCTACCTAATTCACTTATTCTCAGCCACATTCTCCCTCAGTTTGCATTTGAGTAGATCCTTTATGAGATAACATCCTGCCTTCTTCTAAATCATCGATAAGTAAATCACATATATTTGTGCTATATTTACTGTTAGCTAATGGGGTGTATAATCAGTAAGGTACAGAGGTTTCTAGTTTGCACAATGAAGCCCAAGCTCGCTGACATTCGTCAGGCTCCACAAGCTTCAAACACGCCCTAATTATATTTGTTCTCAGGCACTTTCATCCATGCGAAGTTCAGCTGCACAGGATGATCTCTATCCTCTGCAAGTGCTCGCTCTTTTCTAAATGCATGCCTTCGTTCTTGCTGCCCTCTCTGATACAGTTCTTGGGTCTCTGTATGTCCAGATTCCCTCTCTAGTCTTTCCTGATGCTACCCCTGCTGGAGGTCATCTGCTTTCTCCTGAATGCTCACAGTGCTTCCCCTGTATTTTTCTAAGAACAATTCGGCATTCTGCGCCACCCCTGAGCGTCATGCCTGTATCACTGCTGGGCAGCCACCGCTGAGTGGTATCTGTTACTGACACTTCCTAGCACACATTTCTTAATTCCATGAAGAAACAGGTGGCAGAGTCGATGTCACCCTGCATATTATTCCAAGAAACTGTCCAAAATCAAAATATATAATAAGCAAAGATACTATAGGAAAGCCATGAGTCTTTCATCTGCTATCTGAAATTTCATAATCAATGGGAAAGCTATGCATTTGTTTCTCTAGGAAAATGCAGCTTCACATACCTCTATCTGTTCTGCTACAGGCCGCTCAAACACATTTGCCAGTTTCTGCAGAATGATGTATTTGTTGTCAGCCAGTGATGTAAACAGCACCTTCAGGTCATTCTAAGAAAGAAAGCAATAGGAAGTCTTAATAATGGGAAATTCAAAATAGTTGTAAATATAACACAGGTTCTTACAAATGATACAAATCACCTCTGAGTACCTGTGGGAGCTAGTTTCAAGACTCCAAATAATACAAAGTCTGAGGATGCTCAAGTGCCTTATATAAAAAGGCCCCGTATGTGTATATATACCCTTGGTACGTCCTTCCATATACATGAAATCATCTCCAGATACTGACAGTTCCCAGGACAGTGTAAACCTTATGCTTATACTTGTTGTTTTGAATAGTCCAGGGAATAATGATAAGGAATATGTAACGATCAGCACACATGTATTTTTTACAAATACTTTCAATCCGTGGTTGATTAAAAATACGGATGTAGAACTGAAAGGCATAGAGGGCTGGCTGTAAATGCGAAGGAGTTTGATGTTCAGGAGAAGCAGTGCTGCTCTAGAGGAAGGTGAAAAGAGGTACCGACGACCTGCCCAGGTGCTACAACCAAAGTTTGAAGAATGTATCGCACAAAGCATTTTTCACATAATACAAATGCAGTTGAAACATAAAGCAACACTGCTTACCCTGATCTTATTATGTCTGAAATAAAGGGGTACATGCAAACATTTCAGCACAAGCATCATACTAACAAGTTTTATCTATGAAAACAATCTATAGGCATTATCTGATTTGGGGAATAACATGGTTTTTAAAAACATCGTGATTCCCTTTTCTCTTTTCCCTCCTCTTTGCCTCATTTTCTTCTCCTCCCTTCAAAGAACTTGCACAACCTTATAAAAAGCCTTCAAGAAGTTTAGAAAACAATTATGAACCACTAATGCTAAGAACATGTGGAAACACAGAAAATCTTAGCTAAGTCTTATTCATATATATTATTCATCTAAATAAGGAGCTAGCTATCAGAATTGTCCAACATTGTATGAAAAGGAGCGAATTATCAGAACTGTAAAAAAATTGTACAAAAAGGAGCTAGCTATCAGAATTTTGGTGCTAAATTCCAAAGGAGGTAATGAAGAAAAAAAAATTTAGATTACAACACCTCAGTTTTTCTCAGAAGTACCAGCAGCTAAGTTCTATTTCTTATTTAGCCAGACAAATGTGTCAGAAGCCGGCTGGTCACAGACTAAAGCTAAACTCATGATATTCTCTTTACCAAGAGCTGATCATGTACAAGTGCACATCAGTGAGATTAAAACATTCTTCCCATCTTTTAAGGAGCAGGATGACTCACCAAGGAAGAACAACTTTAAGGATGTGCGGAAGCACAATAGTGCATTGTAAGGCTGAAAAGAAAAATAGTGAGTGTACAGAGGGCCTGGGGTATATCTCAGTGCACTGTTGCCAGCACATACCAAGCTCTGAATTCTAGCCCTGGTACTGAAAGAAGAAAGAAAAAAAAGAAAAGAAAAGGAAAAAAAGAAAAAAAAATGAAGGGAAGTGAAGGGAGGTGAAGAAAGGGGAGGGGAGGGAAGGGAAGGGAAGGAAAGGAAAGACTCTTTGAAGCTGTGAGTAAAGAAAAAAATACATTTTTTGAAGCTTACAATCCCAGCACTCTGAGAGGTTGAGGCCGAAGGATCATAGGTACAAGCCTAGGCTGGGTAACTTAGACCCTGTTATCAAAAAAAAATTTTTTATAAATGGGTGGAGATATAGGTCATTGTGAAGGCCTTAGGTTCAATCTCCAATAATAAAAAACAAAAACAAAAAATTAGAGATGAAAAAATAGTGCCGAACGTAAGAACTGAAAGCGATAATTGGCACTAAAGTTGAAACCAATTTGCAAGCCTAGCAGGTGAGTAGGAGATTGTTTCAACAGTACTGAAAACTAATGTCCATGTTACTCAAGAATGTCCATGGTCAGGTCATAAGAGCTGTTAGCAGTATCTCATGTTTATTGGTGAGCACAGTAAAAGATGTTTCTTATTATTTGAATAAATTCAAAAGCAAAATGTCTCCATTTCCTACACAGATTTATAGCATCAGTTTTATTAATCTAAAAGGTAGCTAAGTACAAATGGCACAACGTGTGTATATCTCCTGTGTCTGATCTTTAGATTTTTAATAATATGTTTTCTCTTAGGTATATTCTACTCAATATAATACAAAATAGAGTTCATATTTCTAAAAACCACACTAATTATTGGGAAAGACTAATAAAGAAGATAATAACATGATTGATTTGAAATTGCTATCTCAAAATCATGAAGAAGTGCTAGTAATATTATACAGTTCTGATATTTTTATAAAAATAAAAATGTAAAAGATTTATACACTTAATAAACTTGTAACATAGAAAATTAGTGAAGGTAACTATATATGTTTATGTATAGACATAATAGACACCACAATTTAGTTTTCTGGTAGTCAGTAGAATTATGGTAAGACATAAAGTGGGAGGATTCTACCCACTTGAGGAATAGATCCCTAGAAATCGCTCCATTATTTAAAACTAGTTACTCTGCCTCACTCTTTTATTAAAGAATTTTTTTCATTCATTTTGCATTTTTAAAAATAACTTAAAATCCTTAATTACATGTCCACACATTTATTTGGGATTAAGTCTGTGGGTAAAGACTAAGCATGCAGAACAGTTGACAATGGACTTAATTATGATTCCACATATATAGTATACACAACATGCATGCATCTCTCCAGATAGTCTTTTCGACATAGAATAACAGTAATGGTCTGGCAAAAGCTAGCAGGCAAGGATTAGATAGGAAGGGAAGACATACTACCCAAATAACTATCAGGCACTGACTGCAAACCAAGTGCTCAGTACAAAGTAACATGAAGGATTTTATGGCTTGATCTTCCATTATATTGCTGGAACTGTTTCAGTGAAATTGGAACACAAACATTTGAGTTGCCAGTATTTGTTTATGAGCTGACCACCAACAAGTAGAAACTGGTTGGCAAAAGAAAAATAGAAATGACTTAGGAAGAATTTCACAGTTAAATATTCTTCTCTCAGTCCCCTACAAGAAAACAATTTGCAAAGTAGTATTCTTAGTTCATATTTTAGCTGAGTAGCTATAATTACGATAAACATAAAAAGTGCCAAAGACCCTAACACAGTAAGTGAAATTCAAAAAAGAGAAATACATCTTTCAGGGACAAACACATTTGTGCCATTAACCTACCACTTGCACAAGTGTTAAACTAGAATGCTCATCATTTGGTGTGTTATTTCATAAAAGATGAATGTTCAGTTAAAGAAATAAATTTTCATAATTTGTACAAAAGCCTTGGTGACTTTAGACATACTCAGTATACATGTAGTTAAAAAGATCTTCACTCAAAACAAAGAAAATTGTGAACATCTACTTTTCTGACTCCAAGGGAAATTTTCTTTCCTCACTAGGTATTACATAAGCTAACAGATGCACAAGGGGGTGTCCCACGTAGACCATTCCTCTGACTTGCGACTGAGATGTTTGCTATGACTCTCCCTGTGTGTATCTTAACTCCACCTGCTCTCCCAATCCATGGTACCAGTTCAGAGTCTCGGCCCATCTTGGAAGCCCCACTGTCTCTCGTGCTGCAGTGCTTTCCTACTCTCTCTGCCTTCACAATTTATCTTGCGCTGATCTACTTTCCATTTCTTCTGCTATCACTTTGATACTACAAAGTACAGAACTCTTGGAATCAAATCCTGCTCTGACTCCGAATGGCTGACTATGTGTGAGGTGATTTAGTACTGCTGTTGGTTTCAGACTCCCTCTCTGTTATAATATTGCTCATAATTATAGCAACAACAATAATAATAAAATTATCATGACGTAACTATTAGAAGTGTGATTGTATATGTGAAGGTTACTAAGCCTCAGAAAGCAAGGAGATTATACAACAGTAAGTGACAAAGCCAGAATTTAAATCTAATCTGGAGTGATGGCTTCAGAGACCATGGCTTTCATTTTTCCTCTTCTGATTTTGCAAAGTTAGAACAATGCTTAAGCAGTAGGGATTTGGTGAAGATTAATGACAATAATTCAGCTAAAATTTTTGGTGAATAAAAAATAAAATAGAAATGTTTTCATAATTTTATTGTATAGTTTTAAGTATGGCGACTACCAGAAGTTAGTGGTAATTGTCCCCCCAAATGTTGCATGGTAAACGGATTATATATTTGATACTGCATAGGTTTTTTCTTCAAACCAAAGATTTATATATAAAAAAAAAAAACGACAGCCAGGCATGGTGGCTTATGCCTGTAATCCCAGCACTCGAGAGGCTGAGGCAGGAGAATCATTGTGATTTTGAGGCCAGCCTTGGCTACAAAGTGAGTTGAAGGCCAGCCTAAAGTACATAATGAAACCCTGTCTCAAAAAGACAAAAAAAAAATTACACAAAAAAAACTCTTAGTGGGAATTATACATGAATCATGAATGTATATTTTGTAAATCTCCCATGTTTGTTAAAAATAGGATTTAATTAAACATAAGCATTTCCTGAAGGGCTTTTCATTAGGAATGAAAGAAAAATCAACATTAAAAGAATTTATAAGTAGCTTTTGCATCTGTTTCTGTGTACAATCATATGAAAAATCTCATAAGCAGAGAAGTATCATGTGACAATGGAATACTAACATGGGGCCCATCTGTAGTAAGTATGAGGAGCTAGGATTAGAAGGTGATGTAAGACATTTTAACACAGGTGGAAAAACTACAGTACAGCCAGCTTTAAAAACTGTTGGCTACTGGAGTCTGGGTCCTTTCTGCTGCATTCTAGGACTTCCTGAATGTTCTGTGGTAATAAATATTAAACTCAGCTACTAACAACTGGAAATTATATTTCTAATAAATCATAAATTTGACTTTTATGGGTTGAATTTAAAGTTTTATCCAGCCCTTAGCTTGACCTAGTGGTTTCTTCTTCCTTCCATTTCTAGAATCATGAAACTTTTAGTTCTCTAACCCTTTAGTTAAAACTGCTTGATTTTCTGCAATGCCTTTCCCTTCATTATACATTTGGGGTGGACAAGGTTTATAACACAGCTCAATAAGTCACCCTATTGACTTATTATTGACTGCACC
Source organism: Dinomys branickii (assembly GCA_004027595.1). Lineage (NCBI taxonomy): Eukaryota > Metazoa > Chordata > Mammalia > Rodentia > Dinomyidae > Dinomys > Dinomys branickii. Next base: position 87,956 of record PVLD010001011.1, on the reverse strand, counting down.
TTAGCAATGGTCAAAATCCTTTGGAACTATCTTATTTACCTGGAAACTAAGTATTTGCTGAAGTCTTTCTTTCATCTGGTGACACCGCTGATCAACTACTGAGTCCAGCAAGGATAATCTGCCCAAAAGACAGCCCAAAGTATCTTCAATAACATCTCGGTTATCACCATTCTCTGGGAAAGTTTGAGAAAACAAGTTCTTGTTCTTATCCATTTCTTCAGACATTTCCTTAATGTCTTTGGCAAGAGCCTAGGATGGATGAAAGAGAAACGTCATTTCCATATTTAGATCCAAGAATCAATATGCAAATCACGTCTTTTCCTCATAGAAATTCCATTATGTCTCACTGCTTAGCAATAACTACACCTAAGACGGTTGAACCTCTTTCACATGTATCTACACATTTCAGGGAAATTTGGTCTGGAAGAGATTTTTCTCAGGAACTTTACATCAATAGCTAATAATAATATACAATGATAAAAAATGAGTTGTGTAAAGTGCTGCTTAGAAATTGAGTACTTGTTTTGAAATTTGTGTTTCAAACATGGAAAAATTGTGATATACAACAGTTATCTACAGAGTTCTCCATTTTTTCCTCCTCTTACATAAACAAGAAATTAAAGTGCAAAGCATAAATAACTTTGAAAACTTTTTGTATTTACGTAATTTTGTTTTATCCTGTACCACCTAAATACCACCTAGAAATGTACTTTTGTACTTTATTAGATCTGTTTTATGCTTGATATTCTTTATGTATGAAATTATGTATCCAATCTCAAAACTTGGAGTGCCAACTGCCAAACTTACCTCTTGGTTGAAGAGACAAGTTTCTGTTTCTTCTGGTAAAAGTGCTGTGGCAACAAATAACCGCTCTTCAACATTGTCCAACCAAGTGGAGGTAGCTGAGACTCCATCATATAGCTTCTGCTCCAACTGTATATTCTGAGTCTTGGCTCCTGCACCCTGGAAAACAAACACACACAAATACAGGGATAAAGAATAAATTACAGTGTTTTGATGAATGAAAAATACTAGGCTGGCACACCAGGGACAGGAGCCTTTTATTCCAGGGCTCATTGCTAACATCAGGTTTCAACTTTCATGAAAAGCCATGGAAACCATTAGAAGAAAGACAAGACAAATCCAAACCAAGACGGTCCCATGCGTAGCACAACCCTGCAACTCTACCTGGGATGAAACCTCCTCAAAGGCCTGGTTCAGTCCGTCCAGCAACGATGTCACTGCGGATTTATCCTGTGTCTGTCCTTCGCCTTTGTACAGTGGCACACCTGACAGGTGGCGGTTTGGTCTACTGTAGAGCTGCAGACAAATGGGGCAGTTTATGGAACAGTGTTTGTACTGTATATCATGTTCTTCATTTGGACGTGCACACTACGATGGATACTGCAAAACATGTCCTTAGGAAAACCTCGTCTAGAGAAACATGGCTTCTACAACACAATGTATCACTGAACATGGTGGCCAGATTCAGCAATGGCAATGTTTCTGTTGACTAATTTAAAAAAAAATTGTGGGAAAAAATGTTTGAAATCTTATAGCCTTCCTTCCGACTTCTCAGTCTTAGCACTATCTTGGGAGGGGAAAGAAGCGGGGAGGGGAGGGGGAGGAGAGGTGGAAGGGAAGGGGAGCATAACAAAAGATATTTAATGTTTTCCACTTATAATCAAAAATGGAAACGAGTCATGAGTGTGATTTCAACTCAAATAACTCCCCAAGACAGGAGCAGTTAATGGGTGAAGTCTGTGACAAGAAATAAATGTTGCAGATGCTGTGAATTGGATGGAAAACAGGTGCATTCGGGCTTGGGTACCTGTCTAAATAGAGAATAATAGATCGATGTGGTGTAAGTAAGCACAAGCACCAGAAAAGCCCTGGGTTTATCTGCCTTAGGACAGAGAGTAAAGACTGTAACCCTCTGACTCAGGTTCATACCTAAGCCTTCTCAGCAAAGGAATGGGAAAACACATGACGGCAATAGGGCAACGAAGTCCAGGATACCTGTGACAGAAATCAAGAGTTCAAGGCCACGCACGTGAGGGACATTTGATCGGGGGGTGGGGGAGTAAGGAAGGATTAATGCAAAGGTAGGTAGGTCATCCATGCAAAAGATGGATTTGTTAGGATGAACAATGGCACTCCTATCATTTGTTAGGATGAACCATGACTCTGGGGTAACTGCTTCCAAGAATAGAGTGCTTAAAATTCCCCAGGAACAGAGCTAAAACCATTCCTGCAGACTTGCTGGCCTGAGGGATGGCAGCAGGGCATGGCATTGGTGTGGTTTGCAAAATGGGATAGAAATACACGGCTCTGGAGAGCCACGAGGGCCCACATGTGAGGTGACACATTGTGGCCCTTTGACCATCTCTCCTTTCAACTGGTCTTGTCAAGCCATGTCCCTTTACAGTGCCCACTTGGACGGCCACTGCCCCGTTCCCCCAGATGGCGCCCAGCTATCGACCCCCTTCATTCCAGTTTCAGTCTCCCTCAAACACGAAGTGAGAAGAGCAGCCTGCTCCGAACAACATTAGAATTACCCTGATGGAAAAGCCACTGCCCTGGAGTGAGCCTAGGGAGACACTGCTAGGGGCATTGGCCTTTAGTCCAGAACACTCTGAGCCATTGCCACGGTAGGAATCCCAGGCCTGCTGGGGACCCTGGCTCTCTCACCAGCCCAGTGAACTTCCAGATTCTGCTGACTTCCACGGACCTCCCAGCTGCTGTTTAGAGCGGACTAATAGAAATATGTACCTGGAACCTTCTGTTGCCTGGAACCTTCAGTTCCCCTCGATTTGGCATGGCTGGAGGAACTGAACACAACATCACACAGTCATCTGTCCTGAGAACTAGCCTTACCGGTGGGTCAGCAGCCAGATTAGCTGACCACGGGCTTCCCTTCTTGTCAGAGGGCCCAATGCGTTTCTCATTAAGATCTTCTGAAAGTATTAAATATTGGAAGTAGCAATGGAAAGTAAGATGACCTGACAATTTAGGTCCAAATCTGTGGAATTCCTTTTACCGTACATGTGTATATCCTTGATTTATATCTGTAATTTTCAATGTTGAAACAAGATTTAAAATGTAATGGTTTATGCTTCTTATGAATTAGATACTAATCACCTTTGAGGAAAAATGTCAGCTGGAACTGAAAATTTCACCTAAGAATGTTTGTGACATGGGTTGTTTAAGAAGAGTATAAGATGAGTAATTTATGTCTTAATATGGCAGTGATCACGAAAATACAGATTACTGCAGTCATATTTTCTTGGCATAAACTGTGTATCTCTTATATTAGTTAATACATAAAAACAAAAATGTTTGATACCACTTGCTCCTGTTCTTGTTCCAGGGCACTCTGCAGTAGTTTCTGCTTGGTACTAAATTCCTGATGGAGGCTCTCCCACTTCATTCTCATCTGGTCTTCAGCAGATGCTCTCTCCCCTTCTAGCCCCAGCTCTCGGGATAACACATCAGCTGTTTCACTATTAAAAGAATCAATAGTCTAAGCTCACAATATGTACAAAAAAGGCACTGAGATAGATAATTTACAATGCATACTAGACCTGGGCTTGTTCCAAAAGTGGAACAAGTTTTTAGTCATTAGCTTATACTTTAAAAATATTAATTAAAATATAAAATTTGAAGCTATAAAACAAGTATATTCTTACTACATTATAAATGAACCATGAACAGAAGGACTATTCAAAAAATGTGTTGATGACAACTCAATATTAAATAAAAATAATTACAAATTTAGAATCAGAAAGTCAAGTATGATTAGAGGCTACTCTCCTTTGACAGGTAGTTTGCAAGCTAGTTCAAAACCCTGAAGATGTGACTTTGTCTACTCAGGGTTTTCATTACGAGTCTGGAGGATATGCAGGAAATAGATGCTCAGGGAGGGCAGAACACAGCAGGATGGGGCAGTGTGACACCTGAGACACAGCTTGGCTTTCCCAGTGACAAATTAGACTCGTGACACTGAGGAATTTGGTTTGTTTCTCTGAGCCTCCATGTTTTACAAAGATAGCATCTACCTTACAAAACAGTGAGAACAATGTACCTGTGCTTCTAGCCTCTTCTGGCTAGTAACAGCCCCTTGGTAAAGGGGGCTAATAACAGTAACGGTACCAACAATAATCCAGGGAGCCCTGGTTTCAGAGGCTCTTACTGGGTCAGGAATTTTGAGATCTTACTTAGAACCATGTTAACTGAAAGGCATATTAGATGTTAATATTCTGACACAGTGCTTGTTATATCCCCCAAGGCCATGACTGGAAGGCTTACATGCCAGCCTGTGGGACTACTAGGAAGTGCTGGAGCTTTTAGAAGGTGGCTCCCAGTGGGACTAAGTGAGGTCCCCAAGGGCTGCCCTTGAAAGGGACACCAGGATCCTGCCTCTCCTCTGCTTGCTTCCATAGCACCAAAAAGTAAGCAGCTTTGTTTCACTATGTGCTCCAGGCGACGATGCCCTGCCCTGCACAGACCCAGAGCGATGAGGCCAGAGGTCTGGATGAACTACAATCTCTGAAAGCAGGAGTGAATAAACACTTCCTTCTTTAAAGTTGTTTATCTCAGTTACTTTGTCATAGTGGTGGGAAGTTGACTAACACAGGGCCTTTAGCTCAAGTGAGAAAAAAAAGGACAAGTTCATTGGCAGGATAATGCTATACAGTACTCCAAAGCCAAGTCTTTCCAAAATATGCAACGCTGTCTTTTGTGAGGCTTTTAAGTAAGGCTTAAGGTTTCAGTAAGCCTAAGGTACTGAGATTCCACTACAGGGATTCACTTGTGGAGTGGCCCCCATCTGGTAGAGACAAGGTGAGGCTATTTTCAGCAATGTTTGTGAGAGAAGAAAGAAAAGGAAGGAGGGAGGGAGGGAGGGAGGGAGGAAGAGAGGAAGAGAAAGAAATTGTTATGCTCAAAAGATAAAATACTATCAAGCAATTAAAATGAAGAGCTATGTCTATAAGGATGGGGGAAAGGAAAAAAGAAAGAAGGGAAAAAATATATATATACATAAGATAGCTAATATAATTATACTACTAATTTCTATCGGTTTATTGAAAGGAACAGTTAATGTCTAATTGATGAATTTTGCAGGTCTATATCTGGTAATCTGAACAACTACTCTGAAGATAGCAATATGCAATATAACAACCATTGTTAATTTCCTATCATTTGTTCTGATATTGTGTATCATTTTATTGGTGTTTTAAATTCTCTTAAAAATAAATAAATAACTAATAATAATAATCATAGCCTTGAGTGAAAAAATGCCAAAGTAGAATTAATACTTCTAAATGAGTTATTTGTTATATTAATCTCAGTATTTTTCTTCTGTTTTTAAGATCCTTTCAAATTAAAAAAAGTTTTAACGTGCCTGTGAAATTAAAATACTTTCTTGTACTTTCTTTTGTGTTGGTGAAATGTACTGTATTACTTTAACTCACTAGGTTCACATAAAATTGATTCTAAAAGAAGAGAAGTATTTAAGATGTATATTCTTATAGTTAATATAAAATGGTAGCAAATTAGTTTAAAATTAGAATTTTAAACTAATTTTTCATCGGTAAATAAAGTTTTTCATTAGTCTTTCATTCCCAGTGGGCAAAATTTCTTCTTTCCTTTCATATTTATATTAATGAATCTCCAGTTGGTTTTTCTTGGCAATCTTGGAAGGAGTCCTCCACCCACCCAGTCTCTCTTACAGGTATTCATTCTGTACAGAGTAAATCTGTGTAAATTTATAAATATCTGAAACAAATACACCATTGTCATGGGGATTTTCTTACTTAAACCAATTAACATTTGATAATCTTAGGAACTCAGCTAATAAATCAAAGGCTGAATATATATTTTCCTCTCTAGCAATGCTATTCTATTTTCATAAAAAGTATATATATTTTTTTGAGCTTCTAGATATCACTTAATTCATAGTTGTTTGCTTGGTACCCAAAGGCTTGAAAAAAGTGGGTGAACTGGAATCAACTATATTCAAAGGTAGATACAAGAGGTAGACATAATGTTTATACAAGTCCTTATATTCTTATACCTGTGTAAACTTTATATTCTTTATACTTGTATAAACTTTATAACTTGTATACAAAGTAAAGAATTTATGGCTAGGTGTGGTGGCACACACCTATAATCCCAGCATTCAGGAGGCTGAGGCAGGAGGATGGCTTTGAGTTTGAGGCCAGCCTGGGCTACAAAGTGAGTTCAAGGCCAGCCTGAACTACATAGCAAGACCCTGTCTCCAAAAGACAAAAACAAAGCAAAACAATACAAAAAACATTTAAAAACTTATTTTAAGTCTTTATAAAGCTAGTGTTATACAGAAAGCTGGTATTGCACTGCAAATGTCCTTTTCCAGTATTTTTGCATTTCATGTTTACAAAAGCAATTCATAATTGTTTGTCTGCCATCTGGGTTCTTTCCACAGTGCAGGCTAAGGAAAGAAAAAGGAAATCACGGCAAAGGCGCTGCAGAGGCTCCCAACAGCTCCCGCTCCGAGGCTTGGCTGTAGGATGGGGCAGCCACGTGCGATGGGCTCTTAGTAAAAACAGAGTTGAGCAAAAAGGTGCAGACGGCTCTGAAGGCAGAGCAGACACGTGAGAGGAACTAGAAACAGAAAATGCGAAGTGAAGGCAAAGCTCAGCTCAATCAGTGTGAAAGACTGCAATGGCGCGCACGCTGGGGTCGCTATGGTTACACATTTACGTCTTCTCAGCATTCCTAAGCATGATGGACTAAAGAGATGTCTTAAAAGTCTGAGAAACTTTTAAGACCAGCTTTACAGTTTTAGGATTATTTAAATGCAATTCATGATTACACAGGTCATAACTGTTTTCATTCATATTCTTTTAAAGTGGTATCTGTTAACTGTGTCAATATTTTTACCATTTTTTGCTTTTTAATTTGATATCTCCCTGCTATATATATAGTCTGTCACCATACTGTCCTTGAAATTCAATGTATATATATCTTCATCTGCATATGTAGCACTTTTAATTCATTGATGTTTACATAGAACGTTTTATATAAAACCAGGGTACTACTTAATATCCGTATTCTAGAAAAATACCTATTCTACAGTCCCTCTCCCTTTCTCTCTACATGATCAGCGCTAGCGTCATGTTAGCAACATTATGTCAGCATTGGTTAAAGTTACAAAATGCTTTACAAGCCTCCAGCTCTGCCCTCCGAAGTCGGTATGGTTCTTTATGTCATGTTGTCATTCCTGTCCACACACATATGTTTATTTCATATTTTCTGTGGTTGTATATACACATTTTACAAGACATTGTCCATAATCTTTATTCAGGTTATATACACAGAAAGCTTTTCTTCAGATTTTTAGACTCCTGAGCATGTCTGCCTTTTCAGTTATTCAGTGTTATAAATAATATTTGAAAAGTCATCTTCAGGATACATATTCCCTTTATCACGTTATTCCTTTTGGGAGAAAACATTCAGAAATGGGACACAGAGGCAAAGCTACTCCCAAGTCATAGCCTTTAGTGGTGCACTGAACACAGCGGCTTCACTGGAATTTTTTTAATGTTTTAGAAGTTTAAAGAAGGTTTTCCTATATACCTTCTTAGTTAACGGTCACCATGTTCACACTCTTGCCATCATGGTAGTTTCTTATTATTCTGACTTTACCAATGAGGCAGCGAGCACAGAACTGAGTGACCTTCCCAAGCTAAAAGCTATGGAACAGGAATAAAATACCGGGCTATTCCAGTATTCTACACTTCCTTGACCTTCCTCCCTTTCAAAGTCTTCAACGTGAAGATCTTTCAGCTTCCTTAATTTCGTTTTCAACACTCTATTTGTCTGTGTGAGTGATTTTCAGTCTCTACTCTAGACCAGGATGCCAAGCTCCATGACTTTGCATTTAGGGATGAAGGGGAAGAGACTTGTCAAGAAAATTCAAGATACTTATCAGGCACACATTTATTTTTAGAATAATGTTATGGGAAGGTGAGCTCTTGAGAGGGAAACGCTCTGCAGTTAGATATGGTCGCTGAGTCAGCAAGATTATGAATCCAGTTCAACAGTGCATTTCCTAATTCATTTAGAAAATGCACTCAGGAGGCCCCTCCCCGACAGATACGCTGAGCACTCTCGAAGGTGGGCGCACAAGTTAGTGGGACGGTGGTGAGCAATGCTCGTGCTATGCAATGAAATTGAGAAAGCAAATAACTATACTTGCCATAAATTAATTGCATGGATTAAGATTTTGAGTAAGAGAGTTGCATTTCTTCAAATGGCAGAGAAGTATCATAAGAAGAGAGAGTTGGAATGTTTTGTGACGTACCCTAGGCCGCCAGGGGTTTCTGCAGCAGACTGTTGGGTTAGAATCTCCTCCCCACGACTGGCTACCGACTGGAGGAGGCTCTTCTGCTCGGCTAATTCTTGCTCCAATTCCTGCTCAAGGAAAAGAAAACAAGCAAACGTCTTTGTCACTTCCCAATAATGGTCCTCAATCATGGTTCCATGTCTAGAAAATTCTCAGAGAACTTTGCAGTAAGATTTACATTCATACATTATGGAAAAGGTAGAGTTTAGAGTTGCAAATATGTCTTTAAAATTCTCTATAGCTTCCTTTTGCTTTGGTAAAGATATTTGAAAAACCTGGGGGTTGAGGAGAAAAAAAAAAAAATCAATGGGAAAAGAAAATTTTCCTGGGCAATGGTGCCCTCAAGTGGTTCAAAATGTGCTCTGACTTTTCAAAATCAAGATTGTACTAACTCAAGACAAATCCTTGGAAGCAGCTGGTATCCACATTCCTTCCCTTGTTTTATAAATTACAGTTTCAACTGGCTTCTTTGCACCTTTTCATTATTTGTAGTACATGCTCTCACTCCTTGGGCAAATAAGGCCTTTTTATGTGTCTTTTATACAAAATTATTGAAGAAAAGCCATTATTACGAATGAACTCATTATTTTACTGGGAGTATCTTACAATCCTGTCTTGTGATGGTGCTTACTGATAGTAAAAACAAGCTGCACTTCTTTAAAAAAAACCATGCAGTTCTCTTTCTCCAGTTCTCAGAGGCCTTTGTGAGATTTTATTGATGGATGCTGGCCTCTTGCCTGCTAGGCTAGCCCCTTGCCATTGAGCTACACCCTCAGCCCAGATTTTATTATAATAAAATAGACTCAGCTGAAGGCCAATCTGAAGGTAGAGTAGGTATCTGGATGAGATGAATGAGGTCACTGGGTTATGCTAGTGGTAAACTTAAATGTAAGCTTTTCTTAAAAGACTGGACCTTTTATCTAAATTCCAAAGAAAATTATTTCTGTTGGTGTACTTTAGCTATACGTAATGATCATACTCATCAGAGGGAATCTGTACCTATACTTGATATAACCTGATTTTTTTTCCCGGTCCCCTCTGCTCCCTTTAAATGATCCCACATTCCGGAGGTCATGAGTAACTAGTGCATCAAAAAGGAACAGCACATCCCATTTCATTGAAAGTGAGGATGAAAGGGACAGCTGATGGCAAAGAAATGTGTCCTTCTGAGCCATCTTCCTGGAGTTCTTCCTGAGCAGATCCGTGAGCTGAAGGGCTTACTTTTTGCTGTTGGAGACTGCTCTGGCGCTGGTGGGTCCTAGTGGTGCGAGCTTGAGCCAGCCATTCCTGCAGGCCGGGACTCTGAGCGGCCGTGAGGTCAACATCGCTCTCCTCCTTCTCTTGTGCAGCTCCCTGCTTTTAATGAGGCAGAAATCAAGAATCAGACAACCCACAGGAAAACCCTGACCGATGTGGAGGGAAGGCGCTTTAGCTGCGGTCTGCATGGTAACACCAAAGTAGCTCCATCTGGATGGGAAACCGCACTTCGAAAAAGATGGCAACACAAAAGCTGAGTTGTAGCATTTTCAGGGCTGAGAGTAATAAACAGATTATTATGCCCAGAAATATGGGAAGAGGAAAACCATCTATTTCTACTGTGGTTGCCAGATATTATTCCACAGTTTTTCCACAAAAACATAATGCTAGATCCTTTCATCAGTATTTTGTAAAGTCAAACAAAGGTAAAATTTTGTTACTTGAGAGGTCATTACGTGTTACTATCCCTCCTGTAAAAGCATTATCCTGCCACCTTCTCTGTTCAGGTCATGCAGTAGATGCCAGACATGTGCAGGGTAAGTACTTGCTTCCTAAATATGCTTCTAGGAGGCTACTAACCAAAGAGATCTTAGTGTCTTTGCAAAGCACCAAGTCCTTGGTACTCTAAGGTAGGCAGCACACTCTAGAATTCAGGAAGAGCCTAAGTTTGACCTTCAGTTCCTATGGAAGAAAATTCAGTCTCTTATAGGCAAATGGCCCCTTACGGTCTCTTACAGACCTTCCTGGAGACTAAAACCCTGTCCCAGACTCCACGCACCACAGCCTTGGACTCTTGTTTGCAGGGCTGCAGGATGTGGTCAACCACAGAAACTCAACTCCCAAAGCACGTCACAGGCCCTGGCCCTCGATTTTAGAGTCCTTGCTTGATGTTCACCCTCTGTGGGCCCTAGATTTGACTGACTTCGACAATTGCCTGCTGGCTGCACAGCTATGTGGCTATGTGTACAGACAGTCTTGCATAGCAGATCCTACTCAAATATGAGAAATCTTTATGTGGCTCCTTTCAAAAATAGCACCATAAAAAAGTTAAGCTAGGTGTGATGGCTCATGCCTGTTCTCCCAGCACACAGGAGCCTGAAGCAGGATAATCATGAGTTCAAGGCCAGCCGAGACCACAAGTGAGATGTTGCCTAAAAAATATATAGATAGATAGATAGATAGATAGATAGATAGATACACACACACACATACGTATTATATATATATATATATATATATATATATATATGATGGCACACTGGGTTACCATTTTACAAATTCAAAAAGGTAACTGTGCATTTAGATTTATGTGGCATGACAATTAGAACTGAGATTTCTGGAAAGCTCAGCTCTTCACCATCACACCCAGCAGGCTGGAAGTTTTGGTAAAGTTCAGGTAATGGGAAAGACAAACAGCAGTTCTGTATCACTCGGGAGAGGCGGCCCTTTCTGCTCCATTATGCTAATTGAATGAGAAAGGTGCTGGCATGGTTTACATCTCAAATGACCCCCATGGTCTCATGTGTTTGCGGGCGGGATCCCAAGGGGCGCTGCGCTCATTGGCGGATTAGCCCCTGGGTGAGGTGGGGCCTGGCCAGAGGTGATCCCTGGGCTCCCTGGGAAGGGTGTTCTCCTGTCCCCAGCTCCGCCCCCTCTCTGCTTCCTGGGCCCCGCGATGCAAGCAGCTGTCCTTCACTCTCTTCTCACCACCTGTTTCTGCCTTGGACCCCAATAATTTGCACTGAACCCACTAGAAACTACCAGCCGAATAAACTTCTCCTCCTATAAATTGTGGGTGTCAAGTATTTTGTTCCAGAGATGAGAGGGTGACTTACGCATCTGTTCTGGGGTTAATTCTGAATGAGAACCTTTGTCCCTATATTTATGTGCCAAAGGATAAGCGACATGATTTTAATACCGCTCAGCCAATAAACACACATGCAGCGTCAGCCAGTGTTCTAGGAGCTCCGAGTGCTCTGAAAAGAAGTCAGACAAGGGCTTGGAGGAGACACAGACGCTAAACGGACAAGAAGGGCTGAGCTGGAGTTAAGGCTGCAAGGCAAGGGGCAGGAGGGGACGGGGCTGGAAGTGAAGGGAAGGGGGCGCAGGCGGCCAGAGAACATGTGTGGGAGAGGTAAATGGCTTGAGTTCTGAATAACAAGACACTGTCTGCCTGGCATAGATCTAGGGGCTGGCACCCAGGGCTCGGCAAGATTGGGTACAGAAATCGTACAGAGAAAGAATTTGGCATTGCAGAGAGAATCACGGGGGTTCGGTGACGCAAGGACGCAGCGAAGGCGCTGGTGTGGTTGGAGTACGGCAGGCAGGGAGTGAGGACGTTGCGCAAGGGCTCACCCTCCGTCTCTTCTCCGGCTGCCACTGCCCTCCTCTTTGCTCTGTGCCAAGTTTCATCGTGGTGGGATCCACCACCCCACTGACGTCTGCCTTTCCCACTAACCCTGGGAGTTTCCCACTCTCTATTCAAGAGAAATAGCGTTTGCTTCGCAGTTGGCTTCCCTCACTGCCATCTCGTGAGAAAAGCAGAGAATGCTGGACTCTACTTCTCTGCACCTTTGGCATCAGTGCTGGCAGCCCCATGAACCGAAGCAATCGCTGAAACCTACAGGTGATATCATGCGGCCACCCCTGTGGCTTGGAGCTCACCTGCTTGTTTTCTTCTTTCCCCTTCCTCTCCAGCTGCCCAACAAGGGAACGTGCCTCGTCCAAGCGGAATAACAGGGATGCCCTTTGTCTAAAACACACTACTGTATTTGTATTTTGCTGTCCTGTGCAGAATGGGTGACTGTCACACCCAGTTCCCTAAACTCCCCTCTCACCAAGGCATATCGCTCAAAGATAAGCAGTGCTTTGCCTGAAGGGAGGTGGTTGGAGTGGGTGGGCATCCATCCAGCCCTGAAGCCCATGATTATCTGCATGTAACAGAGGCTTTGCCGCCTAGGAGGGCTCCATCTTCCCAGATAGGATCTAAGAGATAATGGCTCTTCCAGGCAAGGAAGGAACAGCAGGTCACATGGCTTCTGCAGAGTGATGTGGATGGCCATGAATGTATGAGTCTTCAGTTGTCTCCAGTCAGAGCTGTTCCAGCTAACAAAATAGTGGCCTTGGCCAGGGCCTGTTGACTTTTCTTTCTGGGACCCAGGCCACTTCCTGTCTGCTGTTCTCTCCAGCAATTTTTTTTTTTTTTCAGAGCTCAGTCTGAAGATCTCTTTGGAAAGTTCTTGAAGCCCTCACTACCCACTTGCCCTTCTCAGGTTCCAATCCTTGGATTGAGAATATTACTTTCAAATTCCTCACACCAGATTTGTGCTTGTAAAAAATAGCAATTGCAATGCCAGCCCTTGAGAACAACTTGCTCACTTATACACACAGAGAGACATTTCGATTCCAAGACTTGAACACTAGGAAGGGGACCTTCTCTGACCAGCAGGGTCCACAGGGTCAGAGATAAAGTATATTTCTATGTGGTGACATTCAGTTTCCACTCAATAAATTACTTTCTGGCTGATTAGTCATTTTGAAACCTAGACTATAGGGAACAAAGAATAATTAAGAATCCAGTTCAAGGAATACAAGTCTGGTGATTACTTTCTGGGTGGTATCACAGAAGTTCTCTCTCTCTCGGGAATAGGAAGTAAGGTGGCTTTCAACACCATGGTCCCACTGGGTGGGGCTATGTAAGCTGCTGATTTTGGAAATGCTAGAACAGCAGCCACTTTTGCCAGGAACATTCTTTGGAAGATCTGTGAGGACTGAGAAATGCTAAACATTAAATAAAACATTTCTTCATAAAGCATTTTATTATTTACACAGGACAAACTCTCTGCTCCTTTGATAGGTGATCATGTGTGCAAATGGCCTATGCCCATGAAGAAAGACACTCATATTTCAAGAGATATTTTAGAGATACTTTACATGCCCTTAAAATCCATACTTCTTCATGTAGAGATATAAGAATCTGGCTATTGACTGATCCTCATATAAGTTCAATTAGCTAAAACAGTAAGGTAGTAGTTAATCCCCCTGCATGGGGACAGCAGCACTAAGGACTGTATATTAGGGCTGGGGGTGCGGCTCAGTGGTGGAGTGTGTGCTTCAACAAAGCTCTCTTTTAATCCCCAGCCCTGGAAAGGAGGAAGGAGGAAAGGAAGAAAGGAAGGAAGGAAAGAAGGAAGGAAGGTAAGGAAGGAGGGAGGAAGAAAGGAAGGAAAAAAGGAAGGGAAGGAAGGAAAGAATTGTGTACCAATATTTGCATAAGGCTTATAAAGGTATTCTAGTTAAAAAGTGCAATGTCACTAATTTCTGCATTTAATGGAAGATTTTTTTTCCCAACTAACTTTAGTTCATTGGTTTTCTATGTGAGTAGAAATGATCCTTTTCATGACAGAAATAATGTAAGTAGGGCTTTTTTATCCCCAAAGATGAAAAATAATCTCCTTGAAAAATCTCCTAATTATGTTTTAGATCTCATTAATATCTCATATGTTGGAAACTCCATTAGATGGAAGATGTTAGAATTTATATATATTTTTAAAGTATCCAGTGAACTCTGCCGTGGTGGCACATACCTGTAATAGCACTTCGGGAGATTGAGGTAGGAGGACTCTCTTTTGAGTCCAAACTGGCCAATTCAGTGACACAGGGAGACTGTCTCAAAATAAAAAAATAAAAGGCTGAGGGTTTAGCTCAATTCAAAGATGCCGGGTTCAATCCTCAGTATCGGAATTTAAAAAGCCAATTTTGCTGTAGTAAAATATTTTTCTGTATTTAGACAGTGTTACTCAGGAGCATGCTTGGAAAGGCTAATGCTTACGGCACAGTCTAAACTCTATTCATTTAAACAATTCCTGTGGCCGCAGGCAGAATCTGCTGGTGCAGCCCACGGGGCTGTCACGCCCTCAACCTGGCCAGTCTCAAGCTGAAACTCTGAGTGTGTCAGGAGCTCTTTTCCTCCCAGAAAACCGGTTTGGGGACAGCGGCTGCTCCTGTCACCTGCTCTGACTTCAGGTGCTCTGAGCATTATTTGCATTCAAATTCTTGGGATGATTCTTTTAAGGTGTAAATCCTGCAGGCCCTTTTGTTTTCACAGCTTCTCATTCTGTTATTTCAGTTACCAGCAGTCAACCAACACCCAAAAATATTACTTATCCTGACTCTTTCAAGACAGAGAAACTTGAAAAAAAGTCACATAACTTTATTAATAAACTTTATCACTGTAATAATTCTACTTTATTATTATTGATGTTAACTTCTTGTTGCACTTAATATAAAATGAAACCTCATAGGCAGCTACACATAGGGAAAACAGTACACACAGGGTCCAATTACAGGCCTCCACTTGGCTTCCTGGGACCTGTGATTCCCAGAATAGGGGATGCTGCCGTATTACTATTATTTCTGATTTACAGATGAGGAAACAGACCTGTAAGAAAGCTGCAGAAAATTGAAGAACCCTGACCCAAGCCATCTCATTAACAATTGGTGGGACAGGGGGCAGCTGACAAACGACGGCCCAGGTACCATCCGGCCTGGTGCATATCTTTCATTTGACATAAAAATTATTTAAACACTGTAGAACTAAATGTCAGTGTTTACAGATTGGAAGATTTTTAGAATTAAATCCAAATTTCCTATCTCTTAAGAAACTGGAAGACCTAGCAACGGCGTCTGTGAATTCTTAGACACTGAGAATCGGGACTGTCTCTCAGAGAGATGGGAGGCCCAGCCTGACTCCAAGGCCCAGGGGTTGTGGCCTTCCGTGTTCTCTGCAGGTGTCAGGTGAGGAGCACGCTGCCCCTGTTTGCTCTGCCTGCCGCTAGCAGTAGGGCATAATGAGAGCTTTGTAAATGACAGCTGCTCCACATACAGGACTGGAAGCGTTGCCCTTCATTTTAGATTTCTTAAAGATTAAGTTCAATCACGGACCACCAGTGAAAAATAGAAAGTGTTGTATATGATAGACTTGGAACACCTTTTGTAAAACTGGATTTCTGTGCACTTTTAGAGTTATAAATGTCTTTGGTTTGATATAAATATTTTTAACACTTTTGCTTTATTTTCATTGTGGAGTTGGATTGTATTTTTTTTGTTTTGTTTTGTTTTGCTTTGCTTTGTTTGAAGTGAGGTCTTGCTGGGATGCCTGGCTGCCCTTGAACTCACAACCCTCTGCCTCCATCTTCCTGGTACTGGGATTACAGGTGTGCACCACCACACCATCTGCACGCCCATTTTAAAGTATGTAATTTTAAAGTAAAACCTTGCATTTTGTTTGTAATGGGATTTGTTTGTGCAGTGGAGAGTTTGAAGGCCTTTCTACATGTTTCTTGGCCACATACCCCTCTTTCCCTTTGATATATATTACCCGTATTTCTGTTAGGTAATCTCTTTTTTCAGTACTGGGGTTTAGATCCAAGGCTTTTGCACTGGTCTACATCACCAGGCTTCTTTTTACTTTTTATGTTGAGACAAAGTCCTACTAATTTGCTATGCTGCCCTAGCTGTGAAATCCACCTGCCTCAGCCTCCTGTACAGTTGGGATTGCAGCCATACACCACTGCAGCCAGTTTAATTTTATAATATTGAATTTTAACACATAAGGCTAATAACCCCTCATAACTCCTCATTTTCATAAATTATTGCTCTTTTTACATGTTTATTTCTTCTCAGATAAACCTGGGAAATAATCACTTAGTATCATTTTGTGACTTTCCAAAACTATGCAGAGAGTATTTTAGTTGAGAACAACTTAAACCAAAATGTCAATAAATGAAGAATTGGCAGCTTTAAAATCCAACAATAAACTCTGTCCTTCCCTTTTTTCATTTTGATTCTTAAATTTTAAAGTCTTAGTCATCTAGATTTCTTTTGCATATTTCATTGATATTATACACAGGAAATTATTTTATATTATTTCTCTAAATTGGTTTTTATGTGTATAAATGAAAATTGCAGATTCTTGATTTATTTTTGTAGTCCTGAGTTTTTTTAAATAAGGTAATTGTCTTCTTAAGAGTCTTTTATGGCTTCTAATAGTTTTAAATTGATTAGGTTTGGTTTTCCACATCGTATAATCACACAATTCAGAAAAAAAAACTCTGAAAATATGCACTGTCCTTACACTGAGAAAATAAAAACAATCACAGTAAATGTTCCTGAAGTTTTCTCAGCAGTAGTTGTGTCCCACCTCCTAAGTCCTCAAGCGGCTGCCAGCAGGGCTGCAGCCTGGGTCCCGCCCCTGCGTTCCCACTGCTCCTTCCTAGTTAATAGGGACCGCAGACTTCACCTGCCCAGACCACACTGCAGACCTGGCCCCTGCTCCCCACACCCATTATGCAGGTGGTCTTCATCGTGTCCGTTATCCAGAGCCTGACAAATTCTCAGTGCAGCTACCTCTGTGCTTTGACTTCTTTTTCCCTGGTCCCACAGCTCCTGGGTTCCCAACAGTGGTTCATCCTCTTGTTACTCCTTGTCCCAAACACTCCAAGAACATCTCAAAATCCACACAATACCTACAAGGTCTTCCAGTCCCAGGGCCCCTCTACCTGTGCTTACCTATGTCTATGGTCTGAAGGCTTATGTCTTCCCTGAATTCATATCTTGAAACCTAATCCCCAGTGTGATAAAAACCACTGGAAGGTGATTGCTGATGGAATTCTCTCTTATAAAAGAGGTTCCAGAAAGGACACAGCGGAAGCAGTGAAAAGACGCCATCTCAGAGAGACAGAGACAGAGACAGAGACAGGGCCTGCTGGCACCTTGAGCTTGGATTTCTTAAATTCCAGAATGAGAGCAGTAGATGTCTGTTGTTTCTAACCTATTAAGTTTTGTTCCAACAGGCTGGAAAGGCTAAGCCTAGGTCGGCTTCATGGCTGCCATTCTCCTGCTTGCTCCTCTCCTGCCCCACTGACTTTGGACAGAACAGGGCTGATCCACCCAGGGATCCTCAGAACTTTTTCCCTGTGCAGGGAACTCGTTTCCTCACACCCACACTTTTCTCCTTCAGTGTGAACTTTCCCAGGATCCCTTGGGTCTCCCGTCTCTTGTCACGCTAGGTATAGTTCTTATCATTTCTGTATATAGTAATGTATTCTAATTTTATTTATTGCCTTTGTGAAAACTGTAATCCCTCCAAGATAGGAATATGTGATACACAGCTACGTGTGGGTGTTTTCCATGTCCCTTTACTCTATCACATAGAAGAGCAGCTCCCGCATAGTAGTTTCTCAGTATTTGCTTAATCTTTGCATAGCACTGTACCAGGACTTTATAGTTATTAAAAGAGAGTAAAAGTCCGGGTAGTATGCAACCATATGTGCTCAAGGTACACAGGAGAAACTGAGTGAGTGAGTGTTCTAAGCACAGTGTATTGATCTTTAGAGAGATTAAGATGTTAATTTAGGATTTATTAGGTGTGGGGCCAGGGGTGCAGCTCAGCAGCACAATGCCTGCCTCACAAGCACAAGGCCTTAAGTTCGAGTCCCAGTAGCAAAAAAGAAAAGAAAGAATGTATTAGATATGCTGCTGAAAAGGAGGGGATTAAAAACAAAGGCACTGGGTCTCTTTAAAAAGACAAAGGTAAAAAAAGAACAGAAAAAGCGGGACAAAAAATAGAAGATAAAAAGCAAAATAAGACTACCCATATCAGTAATCATAATGAATTTAAAGGGATTAAATTTTAAAAGAAAATCATTCTCTGACTAAATAGATGCTTAAAACCAGTGAGATGTAGCTAACTCTTATTTATAAGGAAAAAACATCTAGACGACAAGCACACAAATCAAAGGAAAGTTAAAGGAAATCAAAGCAAGGTTGAAAGACACGCCAGGTAAAAATACTGTTCAAAAGAGCTCTAGCGATCTAACATGGAAGTTGCCACTCACGAATGTTAAGGTCCCTACGTGGTAGTAGCAGCTCAACTGACCTGGAATAGACAATAATCCTAGCTTCCTCTCTGGAGAGTGAGGCAGAGAGGATGGAGCGCAGAGCCCGGCGCACGCATGGCAAGTGCTCTACCGCTGAGCTACTACCCCGGCCTCAACCTAGAATTCTAAAGTCTAAACCCTAAATATAGCACTCTGAGAACACCTAAAGAGTAGAACACATAAAAGAAATGCAAGTGCTTCCTAGCTCTCTTCATTTCTAATGTCCATTTAAATTCGTAACTTTTCTTTTGTCTTTTTGAGGCAGGGTCTCGCTATGCAGTTCAGGCTGGCCTTGAGCTCACTTTGTAGCCCGGGCTGGTCTCAAACTCACAATGATCCGATCCTCCTGCCTCAGCCTTCCGAGTCCTGGGATTACAGGCATGCGCCAGACAACCAGCCATTTAAATTTGAAGAGTCATATTTTTCTGGTCTTTTCTTTTCCTGCCGCGCAGTCCTCAGATCTCTGGTTCAAGAAATGCTCACAGAACATAGTTGGACATGCATGCCCATGTCAGAGTGTAAATTAACACCTGATGCTAGAATGTGGGCAAGTGCGCCACCCCCCACCGTCTTCTGGGGGCTGCACACAGAGGAGGCAAACAGGGCCTGGCCCTCACCTGCATGTGCAGCTGCCGGTCGCGCAGGGCGCTCTGAAGCTCCAGGAGGCTCCCCTTGAGCATCCTCAGCTTCCCAGCCAGCTGCGCAGCCTCATCCTTTGTGTGCGCCTTGCCTTCCAGCAGCAGGTTCTCGTTGTGGAGGGACAGCTCGGACAGGGCCACCACCTTCTGCTCGATCTCCACCAGCATGTTCTGCAACGGCACAGACAAGGATGAAGTCACACGTGGGAACCGGCCTCTGCCAGGTCTGTGTGTGGTGGCACATGCTTGGAATCCCAGCACTCTGGGAAGCTGAGGCAGGAGGGTCACGAGTGCAAGTCCAGCCTGGGCAACTCCACAACTTAGGGAGATCTTTGGGTGCCACTATGCGTAGGTAAAAGGCAAACTTTTTGAAAAGCTAAGCCCCAGATTGAGTTTGTTTTAAGCTTTTACAATGTCTTGCTTCTCTGCTCTCTAAATACAGAAAGTTCATAGGCTGTAAAAAGTCACACACCCACACCAAGAAGCACGTCTGCTGTGTGCACATGATGTGCGCACGGGCCCTTTTTGTACCTGGCAGTCCACCAGCTGGGCCTCCATGTCCATTGGCTCCGTGGGTGCGCCGAGGGCGACATCCAGGGTGGCCTTTGTACTCAAGAGCCAGTGGTCCAGTTCGTTGGCTTCACAGAGATACCTCTGCAGGGCCTGCTTGTGCCTCTGCTCCTCCAGCTGCTCATTTAACTTCTCCTGAGGAGTTTGGCAGAAGGGGGCATTACAGAAGGCAGAACCAGACAGCTCTGCGCAGGAGCAGTTTCAAAGCCCGAGCTGTGCGCCCAAATCACTAGGAAATACATGCTTAGGTGGCAAAGCAGGGTGGGCTGGGGACAGCTGGACCCCAAGATTACTGTTTTTTACAAGATTCCCAGGCAGCCGCCACACATCTGCGATCCTAGCATTTGAGAGGCTAAGTCAGGAGGTTCAAGGGTTCAAGGCTAGCCTGGACAATTTAGTATGACATGTTTTTCAAAAAAAACAAAAGGATGGGCCGATGTGGTGGCACATGCTGGTAAGCCCAGCACTCATGAGGCTGAGGCAAGCAAATTGCTTTGAGTTCAAGGCCAGCCTGTACTACATGGTGAGATCGTGTCTCAAAAAAAAAAAAAAAACCAGAAAAAAAGGTGGGGGTGGAAATGCAGTCTGTGGTGGAACACCCCTGGGTTCCACCTCCAGTACCAACGAATATATATATTTTTCCCCCCAGTGATACTAATGAGGGGTTGGGGATACAGCTCAGCAGCACAAGTGCCTGTCTGGCAAGTGCAAGGTCCTGAGTTCAAATCCTCTTACCAAAAAAACTGAAATCAGATACTAATGTGGCTGAGAGCTGAACATAGCATCTTTACATAATACATCTGTAGGGACAGGTAGTAACAAAAATGACAGAAATTCCCCAAGAATCACAACCAGAAACTGGCATAAGGCATGCAGCAAATGGCAAAAGGCATTTGGCCTCAAGGTCTGCAAAAGGGCAGGGAGTGTGGCAGCACAGCAAACCGGAGAGTTCGGCCCACTCAAAGGGCAGCTGCTGCAACTGACCCACAGAAAGGCAGCCCAGGGCTGCTGGTGTCTCAAGCGAGGGCAGAGCGCCAAACTGCTAGATCAGATCTCTGGGACTTTCCAATCCTTGAAAATCATTTGTGTTTTAAAAAAAAATTCGGGCCCACACTTCCTGTTGATACCCCACTGAGCTTTCCTAGGGTAAGAACAATAGAAAGTTAACTGTTAAGGTTCTCTAGATATTTTAGTTTTTTAAAAGTACATACTTAATAATTGTTACTTTAACCCTGTAATGTTTACTGAATTGTTTATCATGGGGATTAGTGCGTAGAGCAGACACAATGATTTTAAATTTATCCAGAATAAAATATAAGAATACAAGACTTGAAGCTGGGCATGGCAGTGCACATCTACAATCCCAGCGCTCAAGCCTAACTTTGGCAATTTAGGAACTTAGGGAGATCCTAGCTCTAGACAGATAGATAGATAGATAAGGCGAAGGATGAGAAAAAGAATTAAGATGTCTTATATATCCGGGCATGGTGGTGCATGCCTGTAATCCCAGCACTCAGGAGGCTGAGGCAGGAGGATCTTTGCAAGTTCAAGACCAGCCTGGGCTACAAAGTGAGTTGAAGGCCAACTTGAACTACACAGTGAGACCCTGTCTCAAAAAGACAAAAGAAAAGACATCTCATGTACACGTACCAACTCCTCATGATAAGTGTAATCATTAGGTACTGCAGACATGAACTAATACATCTTTTTAAAAACATTTAAAAACAGACTAGGGGTGTAGCTTAGTGTGGAGGCCCTGGGTTTAGTCCCCAGTACCATAAAAAGAAAAATGACTGTGACTAATACAGTAATTAAATTTAGAAACAGCCTGTACGTCCACTAATAGGGCCGTAGTTAATAGAATTATGGTAAAAGCGGCAGCAAAGTGAAATGACGCTATCATCAGAAAGGCATTGAGAACCAACTGTATGCCAGAGGAACCACAGGATCCTGAGAGCCAGCAGTCAGACGCTGTACGCGCCCACGGCAGGGAACCTCCCGACCCACAAAGCCAACACCTACCACCCTGTGTGCCTAGGACTAAGGCCTATAGGAGAATGTACAAAGAATAGCTGATTTCTTAAGCACGTACATTGTTATTGCCAAAATTTGTCTTTATGCCAAATTATACTAAGCAACGTAGAATCAGACTCTCAAGAGTATCTTCAGGAATCACCACGTTTGGACTGGCTACCAGGGGGCAGCGGGGGTTCTTCTTTACAGTCTTAGTACCATCATCCATCTAAAGCTCTTATTGTGCAAATCTTCTATAGCCCCTAGTCCTCAGCACCTGCCTGAGAGGCAGAAGGATGGATTCAGGGCTTTGCACTGACTCACTCTTTACTCCCTGAGGCTTCTGCACACAGCGCGGGCTTCTCGGGGAGGGTGACGCCCATCCCACGCAAACCTGTGAACCCCGTTTGGAAGAGAGGGCAGGCGCAGGTGCCTGGTTACCTCCAGCAGCTGCCGTTTGCCCGCGGCCTTCATGCGGATGGTGGACATGCGCTCCGCCAGCACCGTGAGTGTGGACTGCAGTGCCAGCTGCTCAGCAGGGTCCGACTCCCGCACCTCGGACACCAGCTCCTCTGCCAGGGAGGCCTGCAGCGCATTGATTTCATCCTGAACCATGAGAATCTCGTCCATCAGCGCCTGCAGGGAAGACTGTGGAATCACGCTCATGTACGTATCTCCTCAGTGCTCGCGTCTCATGCCCACAGAGGCAAGCAGAAGACATTTCAGGTGGAAGTTGTTTAACCAGAAATCGAGGCTTCTAAACTCAGCTTGAAAATGAAATACCAGATGAGGTCGGGGATTTCTGATCTTAATATTGGGAGTGCTACTAGAAATCACTTTGAACAAATTGATAAACCTTTCTGGTTTTCAGTAGGCTCATCTGTAACTCAAGGGATACATGTTCAATAATGTCCAAGAGCCTGAGTCTCAACTGAACCTAAAATTCATCACTGTCAACTGGGAGGGGTGGCACAGCCCTGTAATTCCAGTGCCCTGGAGACTGAGGCAGGAAGACCGTAAATTCAAGCTATTCCTGAGAAACTTAGCAAATTAGTGGTCTCTCCCCTGACAAAGGCTTTGGGTGTAGCACAGTGCAAAGGCTCTGGGTTCAAGCCCCACTACCAGCCTCTACCATATTTATCACTTTCACACTAAATAAGACCGGAAAATTCTAACCTGTTTGTGTGTTCCGCCATTGTCTTCATCTCCCCCCTTACCTGTCCAACTCTGAAATGGGAAGCTTTGCAGGGCTGATAGCCAGACCCTCTTTTCTGTCCTCCGACTCTCTCCCAGGCAGTACCTATTCCCAAGGTTTCAACTGCACTCTCACACAGAGTGCTTCCGAAGGCAGGTCCCTAACCCAGGCATCTGCCTGAAGTTTCAGGCTTTGTGTATTCAAATGGCGTAGGTCATGGACGTTCCTGCCATTCTAAGTATTGTTAGGTAAAAATTACCACTGGCCATCATTTTGGACTGGGCTCTTGCCCTAGCCGCAAGGGAAAGCACCCTAAATCCAAATGGGTGACCCACAAATTCCATGTTACCAACCCTAAGCTAGGGAATTGTCTGGCCTTCTAAGGAGCCAAGAAGAGACAACAGCCCAGTCTCCCGAACGGGCAGGTTTCAGTCATCGTGAGAGCTGGATGATCTCTGCTTCAATTCCGTCACCACAAAAGCAACTTGATGCTAACCAATCGGTTACTTCTGTTTCCCTAGCCTTACAAGGAAAGTGGCTTTGACATGACCAATCTTGTTTGACTGATTTCTGCCTTTTATTTTTCAGCCTTTGTCTGTCTATAACACTAAACTCTTCGGTTTTGGTTCCTTTGAACACTTTCTGTATTCAGTGAGTGTTCCCGATTCTAGAATCAAAAATAAAGCCAAGTAAGAGCTTTAGGGTGATCTGTTGTGACTGGCTGACAGCATGAGGCCTGCCTCACCGTCTCCCCCCACCACACCCCACTGCTCAAACTGCAGAAGAAGGAGTCAGGCTGCCTCACACCACCCACCACCCCACCTTACTGCCCCAGGTGTGTCCTAGAGAGCTGCACCTGCCAAGCCTGAGTCGGCTTCCTCTCTTGTCAGTAGCCGAAATGGTCTCCTGATGGGTCTACCTGTCATACTCCTCTCTGTCCAGTCCATTTTTACAAAGCAATTACAGAGACTTTTCAAAAATACATGTGAGCACTTTTCACACACACCCCTTGCCCACTTTAAAGTACACACTGGTTTCTCGCTTGTAAAATAAAATATAAACTCTTTACTTACGGGTGAGGTCTCTTTCTTCCTGCCTCTGGCGCCACACTCCCCTCTTACTCTGTTTCCGCCTGCTCGTTTACCTCCAGGACCCCCAGCCCTTCCTGACCTCAGGGACTTCCCGCATGCGTTCCCTGAGGCTGGAACTCTCCTCGCCCTGCCTGTTGCCCCTGTTCATCCTCAGGCTAACGTTAACGCCACACCTTCAGAGGCCTTTCAACCTAAGGGCCTGCTCGTTCTGCTCCCACAGCACTGTGTTTACCACCTACCACAGCTGCACACTGTTTTCGTTTCTCGCTTGTCTTGTTTTACGCCTTGATCTCTCCGTGGAATATTAGCAGGGAAGTTTTTATTCAGGACTTGAATAGCATGTTACAAAAATGGGCATCACAGCAAGACATGGACCATGACCGAGCAATGTAGCTTAGGCTCTGTGTTGGTTAACATTCATGGTTTCCAGTGTGTTTGCACTGCCAGGCTTCACTGTAACCACAGCACTTCCTCAGGGCACGCTCAGTGCTAAAAACAGATAACAGCAAAGCACCTTTCCTTCTTCTGACATCTTGTGGGCCCAACCTATATTTTTTTCTTCTTTTGATACAAGTTTTTGGTATGTACTCCTGGCTGGTTTTGAACTTGAGATCCTCCTGCCTCAACCTCCTGAGTGCTAGAATTGCAGGCATGAGCCACCACACTCAGCTTGATTTGTAAGACTATTGCAGTGACGCTATCACATGCATCCAGCACACTGCATGAACTACACGTGTGAGGCCCTATTAACTTTCACAAGCGGCACATACCCTCTTGCTGCAGCCTAGATCAAGGAACAGAACATGGGCAGGACTCAGCTCGGCCCTTGACCTCCTCCCTGTGGCTACTCCCCTCTTTCCCAACACTGCATTGACGCATAAACAGATAACTCTGTTCTGTGTTTCAGCTTTATGTAAAAGGGAATCGTACAGTCTATGCTGTTTTGCCTCTGGCTTCCTTCATTCCCTACCATCACTGTGAGCTGTTTATGTTGCTGCATGGAGAGCTTCTCATTTTCGTCCTGTATTGTATTGCCCTTTACCCTGGTTTGTGAATCTTCTACATTCAGAAAGGGATCTCAGTCCAGTTTTAATATGCAGGTCCCTGAGAGGAGGCGTGGTTATCTGGCATTATAAATATTCTAAATGAATTATATACTTTAGTGTAATTCATCTTATGTCATGTGAATTTCATATTAATTAAAAAAGGTACCTGAGCCAGGCATGGTGGCGCACACCGGTAATCCCAGCACTCAGGAGGCTGAGGCAGGAGGATCTTTGTGAGTTCAAGACCAGCCTGGGCTACAAAGTGAGCTCAAGGCCAGCCTGAAATGCATAGCAAGGCCTTATCTCAAAAAGACAAAAAAAAAAAAAATAGATATCTGATCATCAAACATGCCTTCAGCCTCAGCCTCATAATTTTGAATGCAAGAGCTGGTGACCAGCTCTTCTGCCATGACATCTGATTCAAAACTAAGGGGAGGGCAAACAACTGCTTCTGACTTGTGAAGAGAGGAGGACACGGGTGTGACTCTTCAGTGGCCCAGAGGAAAGGCTGGAGTTCACTAAGGATGGAGAAGGATGTAGCGAGAGGGTGGGAAAGGGGAGGCGGGATTTGATCAGTGCTTGCTATATGCATGGTATGGAAGTATTACACTGAATTCCATTCCTGTGTACAAGTAATACATGTGAATAAAACAAAATTTCAAGCCAGGCATGGTGGCACATACCTGTAATCCCAGCACTCTAGGAGACTGAGGCAGGAGAATGGCAATGTTGAGCCCATCTTGGGCAACTTAGCAAGACCCTGTCTCAAAATAAAAACTTAAAAACAAAGAGGGGGCTAGGGATGTACTTCCGTTCAAAGGCACTGAGTTTAATCCCCAGTACTCAAAAAGTACTTCAACTTGGAGAAGTACTTTGACCTTCTCTAAAATACCCAGCTCTTTAGCAGTAAGTGAAACACACAGATCTCATAGTTCAACATCGAAGATAAACAGTAATTTCATCTCATATCTCAGAACTATGTTCATGAATAGTTCTTTTCATACCTATTTGAGTTGTTATATACATTAAAAAACAAAACTAACCGTGGCTGGTGGCTCAGGCCCATAATCTCAATACTCAGGAGACTGAGGCAGGAGGATCATGAGTTCAAGACTAGCTTGGGAAATTTAGCAATTTAGTGAGACCCTGTCTAAAACCCAAATAAACAAAATGGGCTGGGGCTGTAGCTCAGTGGGAAGGCTCTGGGTTCAATCTCTAGTATCCAAGGGGAAAACAAAACAAAACGAAAAGTAAAAACAAAACCCCAGGGCCCTACCTACCATGGCAGTGAGCTTAGTGTGGCAAACACAATACACATCCCTAAGGGTCAGATGCCCAAGGTAATAAAGTCCTGACCAAAAAGGGCTTTACATCCAGAACATCAGCCGCTGTCAGCTACTGCACTGCACGCAAGACTTACAATTAAACCTATGGTCCCATGCAGAGATAATAGCAGGAAAAGGCCCTGCGTTCCACCTAAATTGAGTAGATTTAGTCAAGCATTGAGTTAGCACTCTATGAAAACAATACTCCCAAGAGTGCTGGGAGAGAAATAACAGCTGAAATAGTCCTATTAAATTTTTAAAATATAATAAGCATACTGGACTTTCTTATCCCCACTCAGTGGAAATTTAGAAGTAGTAATTCTATCATGGTGCTTAGAATTTCTGAGCACTATTCCAAAAGGCAGACACAAATTTAGCTCTTGTGATACCAATAGCTCTCATGTCAGCGGCTCTGTCCCAGAATTTGAGGAACTGAAGTACAGACGGAGAAAGGTGCCAGAAATAACTCAGATGAAAAATGTCAGATTTGTTATGATATGCAAAATTATTCTGAATTCAGCACCCTTTATATTTTCTCTCCTTTTCTGGAGAACACTAATATAATTGCTAGGTCCCACTGTCTGGTAATGATCACTGAATTAATTGTGTCCTCTCACTGCTAGGATGATTGGCAGTGCCACTCCCAGGTTAGAAAGGGACAAGAAGTCATGCAGCTGGCCTTAATTCAAAAAGTTATACTTGCTTTTTAATTTACAGTCGTTAGCATTAATGTGCAACTTTGACTTTTCTCCATTAAATCCTTTGAACAAAGTAATAATTTGTTCTCTATTGCTTATGTGTGCTTGTGTGTTTTTCAGACTAGTAACTGAAGGGGGTGCTGCTAATTGGGAGCTAATTTGCATTTTCAGTTAGGAACTCTAGTATATACTGAGGTTGCGCATTTTCTAACTCCCTTGGGAGTCCTAGGAGGGTTTGTAGCAGCTGTGGCCAATCTCCTGGTCCTCAAGGGTGACAGTTTTTGGACAAAGGTGGAGACGACCTGAAGGTAGAACAAAAGGGTTAAACTCTATAACCTGGCGGATTATTGGCTCCTGACAGTCGCATGGTGCAACCCTTCAATTAAGTCTGATCCAACCCGCAGAAAATTTACCCCATATTCTCTCTGGATGCTTACAGGAAGTGGACACTTGAAGCATGGCAGCATCAAAGCTGGCCTATGGTGCTGTCGTGACCCCTCCTCCAGGTCCCGTGAAGCTGGGTTTGGGCGACAAGAATGCAGACAGCACCAGAAGACTAGGGGACCATGGAGTGTCGGGGCCATGCTGGCAGGGGGACAGTCCCCTTGGGTCAGGATGAGGAGGCTGTCAGCATTTAGAAACAAGAGCACCAGTTAAAGAGGACCGTGTGACCCGGAAGCCTGTCTAGAAGGGAGAGGGTCTTTGGAAAGGCAGTGGTCTACTAAAAACACAGGTGCGGTTCAGAGGAGAGCATCACTGATACGGTCACCCAAGTCCCTGAGTATCTTCATGGTTGCTCTGGTTTACAAAAATAAAAGTTAGTTTTTATTTGTTTGCTTCTGTAGTAGGGATTGAATGCAGAGCTTTGACCCAAAGTTACATTGTCAGTAGTTTTTTTTTTTTTTAATTCTGAGATAAGGTCTCGCTGAATTGCCCAGGCTAGGCTCAAATTTATGATCTTCCTGCCTCAGCTTCCCAGAGTGCTGGGATTACAAGGCATGTGCCGCCACTCCTGGCAAGGTCAATTTTGTACTTTTATTGCACCCTCCCTAAAGCTGGCAGAGTATGTGTGACTTTAGATGGCAGAAAGACCCACAGAAGGTGGTTTATCATAACCAGGACTCTGGACAGATGCCATGCACCTTGATTTTTATCTTAAGAAGTTACAAGAAAGTCATAAACATGAAATCACTATTTCACAATATGCTGCCTTTAGATGAAATCGTCTCATTTCTGGGTTATCCTGCAAGGCCCCATATTGCAAAAGAATACAGTTGTATCTGACTCCACATATGAATAAGCAATGCAGTCTCAGGTTACCCTGGCTTCTGAAACCAGAAAGACAAAGCACAGGGCTTCACTTTTAAAGCAGATACATTTCCCTGCCCTCGATAGACAGAAACATCATACCAAGGTTTTAGAGCTTTTCATTAACATCTCAAAAACACCTTGCCTTCCCTCTGCCTTTCATAGGATTGTCACACGCTACCTTTTCGGGATCAGGGGACAGTAGCATTTTGTCACATCACACTGAATATGCAGCGGGTGAAAGCATACTTCCGCCGCCTCGGCCCTCCCCTACCCCACATAAACACCGCCGTGCGTCAGCAGCACACCTGACAGTAACACTAAAAGTACTAACCAGATTTTAATACATGCACATTCCTTACTGTAAACTTTAAATTGATGCATTTTTAATATCATCTTTCTGGATTAGGTTAATGGCATTAATTCTGTCTTTTTCATGGAAAGATCAAGCTCTGTTTACACAACCCTTTTTCTTTTTCTTTGAGCACTGAGGATGGGGCCCAGGGCCTTTGCACTTAGCTACCATCACCAGCCCATTTTATTTATTTGTTTGATTATTTAAATTTTGAGACAGGATGGCTAACAGCCAAGTTGCTCAACTGCTCAGGCTGAGCTTGAACTTGTGATTCTCTTGCTTTAACCTCTCAGCCTTCCAGAGCACTGGGTCACAGGTGTGTGCCACCATTCCTGTTTTCAGAACAGCCAGAAGCTTAGAAATGAGACCCCCTTCTCTTCCCATTGCTTCTTTGCCTACCGAAGTCAGAGATTTACTCTCTTAACTGATGATGAGAGGGGGGCACACCCTGACCAGTACCCAGAGAGAGGAAATTTGGGATGCACAATAACTAATGATAAAATCAAAACAATATGGAAACTGTAAGGAATGACACTTGGGTGAGAAAATACAAAAGCAACATCAATGCATGTAGCTTTGCAAAATTGGAGTTGAGGTCTGATCTGGGCTGCCTTCTTAGATCCTTCAGTGA
Source organism: Dinomys branickii (assembly GCA_004027595.1). Lineage (NCBI taxonomy): Eukaryota > Metazoa > Chordata > Mammalia > Rodentia > Dinomyidae > Dinomys > Dinomys branickii. The sequence continues at coordinate 58,501 of PVLD010001011.1, read as the reverse complement.
AGCAGTGTTGTACACTGCACCAGGGGGTCATGTTTACTCCGCAAGACCTGCTGTTCTGCTCTCAGAACGCGGGCCTGAGGGGCCCTGTCGTCACAAGAGCAGCACACCTAGCTCACGCTGCTGAGGGCAGAAGTCATCCCCACGTGTACCTGATACTCAGCCATCTGGCTCTCCGGACTCCTGCTGGGCTGGAGGCTCTCACTGAGCCTCACCTCGATGGCCTCCATTTTCGTCGAGATGGACTGGAGAGAGTCCTGGTACTTCTGTTGGCGTTCCAAAGCCTCGTAGAGTGTGCGCTGCTTTTCACTGATCTGAAGAAGAAAAGGGATCTTACCAGCAGCTTCCTGCATCTTATCTTCCAGATTGCAGCATCTCTTTCCCCACTGCTTTACCCAAGGGTTCTCAACTCTCTGCCGGGTGTGTAACTCCGGGTTTCATAAGGTAACACCTAAGGTAGTGGTGTGGTGAGCTTACCACGTTTTTTAAGGTTTCCCAAGAACGCTGCAAATCACCCAGTTTGGCAGTAGCAGATGGCTCCAGCCCTGGCTCATAAAACTCCTGGGATGCTGATGTGCTGGGGTGGATCCTGGCAGCATCTGTCTGCAGCCTCTCAGGAGATAAAGCTTGGTAATAAGCAATGTCCTGCGAGAGAAAGCACAGCATCGGGTTCAAAAGGGAAGACTGAGTGTAGACCAATACACAAGAGGGACTGTTCGTCATGGGAGGAAAGGTATAGGATTCACACCCTTTGTGGGCAGCTACAGACGAGGGAAGCATGTAAAACCTGGTGATAAGGTCTTTAGAAATATCAGTGCAGCTGGGGGTATAGCTCGGTGGCACAGTGCCTGCCTTGCAAGCATGAGGTCCTGAGTTCGATTCCTGGTACAAAAAAAACCTCAATGCACATTACAATTTTAATTACTTTAAATGATGTTGGTTTATATAAAATCATAAAACAATTTTACCAGTATTTCAAATTGCCCAAACTCATTTTATATAAAAAGAAAACACAAAGGATTTAAGTGGTATATACATAGTCAAAGGCAGATTAGTACATATAACCAAATAAGAGAATCTAAATGATCTAGTTTCTAAAATGCTCTTCAATGTATTGACTAAAGTTCTGAATATTTTTTTTGGTACCAGGAATCAAACTCAGGGTCTTGTGGTCACCAGGCAGGTGCTATACCATGAAGGTATATCCCCAGCTTGAATACATTTTTTTTTAATGAGACAAATCCAGGCTGGGCTCGAACTTGCTCTATAGCTCAGGATGGTCTCAAACTCAACAACCTCTTGGAGCCTGACCCTCCCAAGTGCTAAGATTACAGGTGTGGACCATCACACCTGGCTCTGAATAATTTTTAAAGAATTTGATTTTTAAAATTAAATCTATACTTAGTAAGATCCTGTATTGAACTGGGTAGGGGCTAAGTAGATCAGTACAAAGACTGTTTTAATCCTCTGTATCCAAAAAGTTTAACTCTATGGACAGTAATTTTGAAGATGTACCTAGATCTTAATTATTCATAAGTTCATTATATAAGTTAAATATTTTACTCTTATATAAGGGAAAAATGTAATGTCGTAGTAACTACTGTAAGAAACAAATAACAAAAAGGTTTCCTTCCCCTTTTGGTGCTATGCCTAGTTACTTAAACCCTTTCTCACCCACACCCCTGCTTCCCTAGCCCCTCCTTGGAAAACTCCAACCATGACATAGTCTAGATTTACAGTCCAGAGTGTATGTACATGCGTGTGATTCACATACACACACAAAGCCATCACCGGGGTATTCCTGCCACCTCTCCAATGGCCGCACGTCTGTCTCTAGTCAGATACAGCCTTATCTCATGCTTGCCAGTTTCCTTGCTTAAAGATGACTCTTCCTCCTACCCCTAGAATCCTGTAAACTAGATTCCATGGCCCTTCTCAACACCCTCTCCTTCTTGGTTGAGTTCCTCTTCAGTTTCTAAATAGAGTCAGTTCTCTCTCGTCTGAGCACATGGGATGTGTTCTCCTACTTTGATTTATTCATTATATTATATCTTGGAAAAGCCCAGGCATCAGTGCGAAGGGCCGTGATGCATGAACTCACTGGCACACAGAGGCTTAATCCTCTTTCTCCCTCTCGCTCCTTAAGCCAGCTTCTGGGAATGGAGGATTAGGTGAGCACGGTCCCTTGTCACCCTCAGTGCACTCCAAGGACCCAGTCAGATTTCCACGCTGGTGACCACACACCAGCCCTTACTATGGCCATCAGCGGCTTCTTCTTTGTGAAACGAAATGGTCATTTTTCAACTTTGGTCTTCATTGAGCTCTCTGAAGTGTTCAACTTCCCAGTCCTTTTGGAAACACTTTTCTTTTTGAGACAGGGTTTCCCTTTGTAGTCCAGCCTGGCCTTGAACTAGCAGTGACCCTTGTTCCTCGGATTCCCCAGTGTGGGGACTACAGGTGTGCACCATCGCACCCCACTGAAAACAGTTTTAATCTTTCCAACTTTCTAGTCATTCAGACTTTCTCTTCTGTAGTTTATTTTCCCCCTAACTCTTTGATAATTGCCAAATTTATTAGCACTAGATTCATATGTGTAATTGCTCACATATACCCCACAGGCTCTTCCCAAAGGAACATGCAATAAGAAACAGATTCAGGAAGAAATGATAAGTCTTTTTCATCTCTTAATAAGTAGAAGCTCACCTAAGCTGTAAGTTCATAATTTCTTTCTCCGCATTGTAGTTCACCCTCACCACCCAGATTTATGTGACGATGAAGCTCTCCTGACATGCACACTTCCTGTCTCCCATCTTGAAGTTCTCATCACAGCGACAACTTCCTAACTCAGAGGCAGTAAGCTGGCAGGCTGCCTCCAGCCTGCATACATTTAGTTTGGCTTACACACTATTTTATAGTTTTAAATTTTAAGACAGAGAAGTTTCATAAAAATCCAGATTCATGGCTTCTTTTGGAAACTAGAGGGTATAAGGTCACGGGCCCTGTGTCTCTATAGTAACCTTAACAGAGGCCACTTCATCTATGTGGAGCAGGTGCCATTCAGATCCCACCAGCCCTGCTGGCCCATTTGTCTCACTAGCACCATGGTTCACCGGGACGAGAGGGAGCAACTTAAGCCCCTAACTCTGGCTTCCCTGGCTTTGAGTCTGTCCACCGGTGTCCTACCATAGCTACCACAGAACAATCAGTTCTAACACTCAGATCTGGGCAGAGTTGCTATTTAAAGTCCCCCCACAGTTGGCTATCAATGGTCCTCATGATGTGGTTCTGCCAACCCTCCACTCTCACTTCCACCCTCTGTCCGAAACTTTTGCATCTTTAGTTACACTGAAACTACCTACAGTCACCTTGTGGGGCCATTTCTCTTCCTGTCTCTGTAGCTTTCCAACTGGGTTCCTTCACACCCTAGTGCACGTCAATGGCATAACCGTGCTTTCCCTCCCCAAGAAAGAGACACCGCCGGCCTGTGCTCACAGCCCACTACCTTGGGTGCTTCCTCTCTGGCTCCCATCACACTCTGCTGCCCCGTCAGGCCACCTGTCACACTCATCCCAACATTTGTTTGCTTTCACCAAACTGTGTGTTCCTGAAACACTGTGACCCTGCTTGTTATTCGTCATGAAAACACTGCAGAGTGCCAGGCAAGGAACAGGTAGGCTCGTGTGTTCACAATAAATCACACACATGAAAGTGCTTTTGTAGCTGGTGTGGTAGCACACACCTGTAATCCCTGCCTTCTAGGAGTCTGAGTGAGGAAGATCACAAAAGCCTAGATGACGTAGCAAGAGCCTGTCTTACATAAAAAATGAAAAATGGGCTGGGGATGTAGCTCAGTGCAAAGGCCCTGGGTTCAATCTCCAGCACCACAAAAAGCATTTATGTAAACCCTATTAGTTTACACACATGAAAAGTAAAACAGCAGTCCTACCTTATCTTTGGTTTCCCTCTGCACTACCCATATTTTCAGTTACGGTCTGAAACATGTGAATGGATAATTCCAGAAATAAACAATTCATATGTTTTATATAGCTTTTAGTACATTGTTATAACTGTTCTATTTCATTGCTATTGTTATTAATCTCTTACTATGCCTAATGTATAAAATAACTTTATCATGGGTAGGCATATATGGGAAAAAACATAGTGCATATTGTGTTTGGTATAATCTGTGGCTCTGGGCACCCCCACAGGGTCTTCGAGTGCATGTTCTGTGAAATACACTACTGCTGTCCAAAGGTAAAGGAAAAAGTGGCTTTACACGTTGTAAAGATTGTAAATTATACACTCTGTTAAAAATAAAGAAGGTTCCAAAAAGAGCTAGAATATAATAAATTCATTACAAAGAATCATTTTTTTCTGTCTCTGCGCATATGGCTCATGCCAGGACTGACAAGTAGTTTCTTAAAATAATTTAAAATATATCACCTTTTGCAGATGAATACCTTGTGTCTATTTGAGGACTGACTACATAAATTCAGTATGATAAATCAATCTGTATTATAAGTATTAAAGTCAATATTAGCGTAGTGAAGAAGCACCCTTAGAAATGTCTTTCGTTGCTTATGCACCCAAGTTAGGAGAGGTCCTGCCAATAGCTTTCCAAAGAGAAATGAATCTGGACAGTTGTAGCTACTGATCTGCATTTTCCAGTTCACACAGTACTTTCATGGTTATCTTCATATTTCATTTTCCTATCTTGTGAGTTTAATGGTATTGCTTCCCACTTATACATGAAGGGGTCGAGAGACTTTGCAGGGGTACAGCTTAGGGGAAGAATGGCTGGAACCCAGGGGGCCTTCTGACCTACAGGGCAGCCCTCGCCCCCCTGCCATTGCCTTGTAAGTGGCATTTCCCTCAGTTCTTCTGTGGAGTCGAAGTCTTGGCTTGTGTCCAGGGGCTCAGGAAGCCTGCAGCACACTGAGGAGATGCTTCATTGCTTCCTCCCTCCCATGAGCTGGGTTGTTATTACTTTTAACCAGTAGCTACTGTCAAAGACTAAACACACAGGCTGGGAACGGGATCAAGCCCTTATGTAATGAGAACTACTTACAGAAGCAGCAAGCACAAAACCTCTTTCAACAGCTGTGATATTATACAGCGGTTATATTTGGCTGTTCCTACACACCACTGTGCACATTCTGTACAGGGCTTGGCATCTGCAAACTGGAACTTCAGAGGTTTCTAAATGTTCTCAGTTTCAAGAGATGATTCCATACTCCAGCGCATCAATGGTCACACTGTCATAGTTTTCCCTGTCCTCTGACTTATGTTACTATATGAAAACATCTGTGGTTGTAATGACGATATTCATTTGTGCGAGCAACGTAATGACGATATTCACTTGTGTGAGCAACGTTGAATGTAATACGCTGGCATTTTAACAGCTTCCTCTAAGTAGAGCTGTGTGACTGAGCCTCAGTTTCCCTTGCCCTGCAGCATCTCAGTATGTGACACTCATGGTCTTTAATTTAATTTAAGCTGATTTAATTCAGCTTTTCCTGTCACTAGAGAAGGTGTCACAACAGGATCAACACAAAGCCCAACAGCTGTCAGTTTTAAGATGTAATTATGGTTAATATTAAATTAAATAATAATAAAACTGCAGGTTTCTTTTATTTACTGACACCTTCATGTATAGGCTGAAAAACAGTTTACAAGAAGGGAATCACAGTTTCAAAGAAAAGATATATTTTATCCAGTATCAGTCTCAAGATCAGGACCTTTGTTCAACTTGAAAAATCTTTCAAATCATGAACTCTCTTAAGTAGAATAACTATTTTCTCAATACAGTAATCAGTGGACTATGGCCCAGTTTCGCTGATTCTAATAACATCCATGACCACAGGGAAGAACATCTTGTCTAAGAATGAGTAATATATATTTTTAAATTAGAATTTGGAGAACAGTGACCTAAATGTACCAGGGCTCTGAACTTCTCCTTTTGACACTGTTGTGTATTTTGATTTCCTCTTATCATGTTTGCTACTGTTTATCCCACATTAACCTTTCTCTCTGGACGGTGAGGACCCTGCGGCTAAGGCCACTGCCCAGTGTTCTCCATTCCTCTCCTGGATCCAGTGTAAGGTGTTAGGCAATGCGGGTGGTCAAAATATACTTGATGAGTAGATGAGCTGAAAAGTTCCCTGAGCTATACTGACTTTTGCCAAGAGAACCGGATTACCTAAAGGTACCATCAATTTTATATTCACTTTTTACTGGGACAAGGCCTCTGTCACAGAAGTCCTATTTTGACTGGTTCTACTTTAAAAGAAAAGTAATATGGCTGATATATAGCACAGCTTATGACACATTTTCTGTTTAATGCTTTTTCCTTGATAATACATTTTGATCCTTTTGAACACTTGCACCTTTTTATAGGAAAGTAATTAAAGACTTTACTCTTGTTTTGGCTTAAACTATAGTATCACAGCATATGATACACAATAAAGGTTTTGGTTGTTATAAAAGCATCTTTTAGATTTCTGCCCAATATTTCTTATAGAATTATAAGAATTATAGAATAATGTGTGTTTAATATGATGTATGCTAAAACACATCCAACAACAAAATACTATCTTCACTTCATGAGAAATAAAACTTAAGGCTGTTGAAATATAAGAACCCCGAAATCTGCTAAGCAGTCCAGCACACATGTTGGTGTACATCTCTCAAACTGGTTCACAGTAAGTTAAAAAGTATGACATAATAGAAATTTTCCAAATTCAAAATCTGACCTGGCAAAGGACAAGAATATGTTCAGTGAATTGTAAAATAGCCATATAGTCATGTTACTTTGTAGCAGCAACAGAGACCTTAGGATGCAGTGCCTTATTTCACATGATTGCTAGAAACAAAGCCATAATGCCTTATAGGAGGCCTTCTCTGGCTGTAATCCCCATGACCTCAGTTTTGCTCATCTCATTCTCAGTACCCCAGGGAGGACACAACACAATGAACCAGTGGTCACACACAACAATCATAGTTTGCAGAACTCTAGCACCTAATGATGTGGTCCTGGACCCAAGTGCAAAGCACTCTAAACTGCACACTCGCAGCTTTTGGAGGACCGAGGATGGAATCCTGGACCTGCTCAGGGCTCACAGGTAGAAGAATACCAAGGGAGAGGTACCTGGTTAACAGAAGCCTCTGCAGTAGCCACAGGTGAAGGGGAGCGACAGGCAGGTGGAGAGGAAATCTCACTGTTGGTTCCCTCTTCCCCAGACTCCTCAGTGACAGGTGACAGCAAAGTGTGACAGCGACCTGCAGTCATCTGCTACAGAAAATACAGCCCAAAAGACATAAAAATTAGTCGTGTTAACAAAAGACCTGGCCCATGCACAGGTCAAACAGATATTATATAACAAAGTTGGGATGCCTGAGACCCTAGTTCACACATTAATTCTATGTTAGTATTTAAAAGACATCCAGTGACTATAATGCCAGGGACCACTTATCACACCATTAAGAATGAGAGGGTGCATACAAAACATTCAAGAGTTTTTGCTGCTGCTTAAAAAAAACTTCCTTATGTTTGTTGAGTGATCTTTATAAATGCCTAGAGATATCATGAATCGCACAAATGAGGAAAGGGTCTATCAAGCAGAGCTTGATCTTTGGTGATATCTCAAGTTGTAAATATCCTAGGGAGACAGATGCAGCCCATATAACTACAGTCAAGTGGGCCGAGGTATAGTTACACATTACTCAAGGCGCAGCGCATGTGGAGGGAAATACATAGCTCCGGACAATATAGTTACCAAAAGACTCAATGCACTGCAGGTCCTAGGTGGACTGGGGAAGAAGGGTGCGGAAAAAAATAAATGGACTTTATTTACTTTATATCCAATGCTAAAATAGAAGTTTTCAATTTTCTTATGTTTTATTTTGCATTTTATTAAACCTTTCTGCCACAATGTACATGCATATTTTGTAGGTAGCTAGTTAGCTGGTAAAATACAATCCTACCTTTTCCCAGAAAAGTAGAGCACTGTGCAAAGGATTTTTTTATTTTTTTGTAAAGGTTAGAGCCTCTCAGTATTATTGCTAAATTATAAACAAACGCAGGGCAGATGTGGGACAGGTTAAGTACCACAGCAGTCCCAAGCAAATAGTTTCATTTTAACTGTCACGGTGTACTGATTGGCTCAGGCCCAGACGTAGTCAGAAGGAATTAAAGATCAAACCCTCAAAAGCTAAAGCTAACCCTGAAATAAGCCTTGGCGAGGGCTCCTGGGGCCTCTAAGAGGCTCACTCCAGTCCAGGGAGCAAAGCTGGCAGGAGCTGAGGGATTCTTACCATGACCACAGAGGGGTGGGCTGAAGGCGTGGGGAGGAGCTCTCCGCCCAGGTCCTCGGTCCCTTCCGCCAGTTCCCCGACCTCGGTCACCGTCAGCAGCATGGTGGCGTGCTTGGCTTTCATTGTCAGCATCTTGCACTTGGAATTCAAAGAGGCGATCTGCTCCTGGTAGCCCTTGATTTTCTGCGCCAGCTCCTGAGAAAACATTTCCCCCTTGGGTGTCAGAGCAGCATCAAAAGGAAACAGAAGTAGTGGCGTTCATCTTCCTGCGGCGGCGGCGGCCAATGAGAGGGCAGAGCCAGCCGGCGGGAGGCAGGATGTGGACCGTGGCAGCCTGCGAGCCAGCCTGCATCTCACAGCAGAGCCAGCCCACAGCGCTAGCCCAGCCCGGCTGAAAAGCGCCAGGAGCCCTGCTCAGGGCAAAGGCAGAAAGAAGGTGGTGCAGACGAATGGCTTTTCATCCTGGGAGACGCGCCGGTGGAATCGTGAATGCCCTGCATTAAGAACTGACAACTTTAAAATCCTAAAGCATCTGAAATGTACCAGATGGTTTGTGCCATGGAAATTAGGTCATGTGATGACTAAAACTACAAAAAAAAGGCAGCGCTCAGCTCTTACCCTACACTGAATACATCCACAGAGATGACAGTCCTTTGGCATTGGAAGGCTCACAGAGCCAACTGCCTGTCCACTCCTGTGACCATGGCAGTTATTTCTTCCCCTAGATAAGATTGACATTACATACGAAACCTTAATTTTTATGCAGACTGCCTCCTAAATAAAATTTTGTGCATTCATCAAATTTTTTCTCCATCCTGTTGCAAATGTTTCTGATGCTTCAAACCAAAGCTCCAAACTATCTTTCAAATTTAATGGCTTTACTTTACTTTAATTTACTTTTTGAAAAAATTTGTCAGAGGTTTTAAAATTTTTCCTAAGGGGTTATTGGAAGTATATGCTGGACGACACCTAGCTCTTAAGATGTAAATAGCTCCATTTTAGGACTGTGATTACTCAAAGTATTACAGATGGGCCTGGTAGTGCATTCCTGGAATCCTAGCATTCGGGAGGCTGAGGCAAGAGGGTCATTGGGAGTTCGAGGCCAGGTTAGGCTACAGAATGAGTTTAAGGCCAGCCTGAATTACATAATGAGAGTTTGCCTTAAAATTTTTTTAAAATAAATACTATAATTATACTTATGTATAAAATATTACAGATATTAAATGCTATTGTAATATTTTCTTGCATCTTTTAAAAGACAAAAATGTGTATTCTACAAGATTAACCATAACAATATAAAACAATTATTTTTTTTCTATTAGCCCTTTGTTTGGCTCCCTTGCCTGAGAAGCTGTCATTTGGTATTTTGTAGAGAAAACATTCTGTGACTGACATTAAATACCAGCCTAAAAATATAGTGTGTGTGTGTGTGTGTATATCTATATATCCATATATCTCTCTCTATATATATCTCACACATGTACATGTGTTAGATTTTGAGACAGAATCTTGCTATATAGCTCAGGCTGCTCTTGAACTCCTGGCAACCCTCCTGCCTCAGCCACTGGGGCTGCAAGGGTGCACAGCCACGCAGAGCTATTGTTTTGCTACTGTTCTTACTTCCTCCCTCCCAACCAAACTTGAATAGATGGAGAAAGAGTTCCACAGAACTCAGTCAGCAACTTGTTTTCTTGATTTCTAGAACAGCATAGGAACTTTGAAAACAAGTATAAAGAGTGGAAATAGCTGCCTCGTTATCTCTGTGGCTGCAGGCACTTAAACACAGCAGGGTTTTTAAAAAACAGTGATTAAGCAGCTCATTCTAGGGGCTGGTACATGGGTAGTCTATAAATGATATTTATTATAATTAATCACTATAAATGACATCTCTCAGCCTTCTGGGCTCATTGAGCACCAGGACACAGAGCCTTCGTACGCTGGCCTGCCACAAACCTCTGTGGAGCAGACAGAGGTGATCCCAGCCCTTACCTGCATTGTGCCACATGCCTGGTCAGAGCTCCCCACAGCAGCGCCTACCGTACTAAGGTCAAGTGCCCATTTCCTAAGTTGAAAATCTCAATTTTATTCTGTATAAAACTCATCTAGGTTGTTTGATAAAAATGTAGCTCTGATCCACATTTCCAAAGATATTGACTTGCTAGGTTTATGAGAATCTGCATTTTATAGTCAACCCATGTGACTTCCGGAATTTTAAACCTGCTGTATCTCAAGACTTTTTACATTGGTTATTCATGATATGCCAAATTTATTACATTAAAATATTAATGGGTTCACATGTTATCCATTTTCAGGAATATGTATATACTAGATTATTTCTGAAAACGACCAGAGAAGTGGGAACTTAGCACACTGCCCTGGCAAAGCAGAGCAGCCCTGTGACACTCTCCCATGCTCAGGAGCACACTTTCTGTGTCAGGGGGGGAGCAGAGAAGTCTGAGTATTCTCTCTCAGGATTTAAAAGTGATAGGAGCTAGGCATGGTGGTGCATATCGGTAATCCTAGCTTTTTGGGAGACTGAGGCAGGAGCGTCCCAAGACTGACCCTACTGTGGACAATTTTATGTCTTAGTGAAACCTTGTCTCAAAACTAAAAATACAAATAGATCTGGGGATGCAGTCCAGGGCCAAGGCCCTGGGTTCAATCCCTTTTCACATGAGTAAATAAGTAAAACAATAAGTAAGTAAATAAATAGTGTAAGATGCTTTTTTAAATTAAATGCAACCTTTAAAAAATTATAGAAAATAAAATGTGAATTCCTTGAAATGAATCAATTCAGTGGTTTTTATGAGTTGACATTATTCACACAGAACCCAAATTCACCCTAAGACTGAAAGTCAGTTAACAACAGATGAAAAATACAGGGAAAAAGCTTGTACACTGTCGGGCAGGCTCTCCCCACTAATATTTTCCTTCCTGTGTTTGTTTCACACACCGTGACCTTCGCAGCCGACTACAACATTGTTTATCTGAAAATGTGCTCCAGGGAGCATGATTAAACTGACAAAGATTGACAGAGATGTTCAGAACTGGGGGAAGAAAAAGTGCCCAGATGGACAGATCACGGAACCAGGAGCCAGGAAAGCCAGGCTGTGGGTACTGCAGAGATGTCCTTGAGGCCTGGGGTGAACATGTTACTTCCTTAGACGCCCTTTCTTTTCTTTTGTCCAATAACGGAACCCAAAGAGTTTCGGTTACACTGGAAAAAATCATGGCACCTTGGACCAGAGGTAATGGGTTTGAGAGTCCACCTTCAATCAGTTTCTTGATTTGGGAGCTCAGGAAGTCATTTAAAAGAGATCAACTTCTTTATTGATAAAATAGAAATTATTTTTAAAAAACCCAGCCAAATCCTCACAGGGTTAATGTTTTTAAAAAGTTGTAAAATTTTGCAAGTTATTTTTAAAAATATAAAATCTTGAGTAAAAATCATTGTTATAACAGCTACAATACAAATATTTTCTGGACCATACTAGAAGAGTCATTGCCACAAAATTTTGGATTGTATGAAACAGCAGTATAAACAGCTTCAGAAGTATAGACTACATAGTCTCATGTGTACATTATGCAAATAGTGTTTTCAAAAATTTGCACAATATCTTTTCACTTAAACAGTGCAAAATGTAAATAGCTGCAATAGATGTCTACAGTTGCAGAAGTAAAGTAGGTGAGATGTTTCAGTAAATAAGTGATTGGTATATAAATATTAAGCAGCTAAGGAATCACAGTGGGGGGACAAGATTGCTGAAATGCAGGGTTTGTGAGAATCTTACTATGATAGTTCGTTTGGAAAAACTGCTGTTCTCACAACAAAGTTAAAAGAGAGCAGCTGAGTCGCTGAGAGGGTGACCTCCGAGACCGGGTCTGTACCTGGAGTGTCCAAGTTCTGAGCTCACCATGATGCCGCAGGAACAAGAAGGAAGCACATTTGAAAATGGGAAAACGCTGACAGGACCAATGTAAAAATTAGCAAAAAAGATGACATAGACCGTTCTCTGCTTTTAGGGAGAGGAACTGAAATGGCTGGTATTTTTCCAGGGGCACCCATATTCTTCTTAATTTGAATAGCTCCTTTCGTTTAAGAAGGTGAGCAATGCGGCAAAGTTTTAAGCGGCACTCTTTCTTGTAGGCCTTGGCATCAGCAGATAGACTATGTGTTATTCTACCGAATTTTTTAACATATTAATGGTTTTGGGTGCAGGGGAGAGTGGGTGTGTGCTGGGTGAGATGTATCATGAACAACACATAAAGATATTGTAATGGAATCAGCAAAAAATCCCACCCACAGTGCAAAGACAGCCACAGCAGCTGTCCAGGAACGGCCACACTCAGGACAGGGAAGACTGTTTCCTTGAAGCTGCTGACCACAGTGGTTTCCTACCCTTGGCATTGTGCCTACACTCCTCTCTCACCTCGTGCCGGGAAATCTGAGCTTGCAGCTCCTGGATGTTACTGGTGGCCACAGGTTTGTCCCCGATCTCTCTGTGAGCACCTTCTATAAGCTGCTGCAGATGCTTCGTTTCTTGCTCGTATCGTTCATACAGCACCACTGCCTCCTTTGCAAAAAAGACAAGAACATGTGATTTTCTTTCTGTATCAGTGACTGGGTAAGTGGCTGGATCACTGTCTGCCAAACCACTGTTATCTCCTATTTCTCAGTGTGTTTAGGAAATCACAAAGTGATGGGTCAAAGCCCCAGGTGGTTCAGATTCTCAACTTTTACTTAGATACTTCAGAGCTCTCTCTGCGGAATACTATGATAGAAGGGTTAATGGGCTCGAAGACTTGCACGATTAGGGTTCTCTCTCTTCTCTCTTACTTGTGTTGCCCTGAATGCAAGACACACTGGCCTGAAGGTGGAAGCAGGGTCGTTCACTTTTATCCCCAAGAAACTGAGTGACAAAAGCCAGACATTGCAGCAGGAGATAAAAAGGTGAAATGTGTGTGACTTCCATCCTCAGAAACTGCACGTCTAACACAACACAAGGAAATGCAAGGAGCAAAAAGAATTGTGCACATGGACCACTACTGAGCTTAATGAGGAGCCCCTAGGGCCGTCTGTGACAAAGCAGGTAAATATTAGCTGCAAACAGGTCCGTACTACATAGTGTCATTTCTTCATGGTAGGTATTTTTTTCTCTTATTAGGTGAAGAGACTGCATGATGCCTCTGGGTATTTCTTTGACAAGAACATGCATTTGGTGAAATAATATGCTGAAATACTAAAAAATCTATACTGTATAAGAGTAAACTCATATTATACAAATCTACATATTTTTCAGATGAATAAAAGATTATAAATACATGATTTCATACAAAATGAACCTATACAAGTGGTTCTTTATAAAAAGTATCACCAACAGGCAGTTTTCACAAAGGGATATTTTTGTAGAGCTTTCCCCAGCCTTTTGTGGGACATCCAAATGATAGCGTCTTAGTCTCTTCATTTTATATAACCCCAACAGTTTGTCAGATTTAGCAGTGGGGATGTGTTTTAATGGCTGAGCCCACACCATGCTAAGAAAAGCAGCCCCTGACTCACACACGATGGCTCTGCCGGCGTGGGCTGCAGGGAGCCCAGGCCAGCTGCACCTGCCTGCATGGTGTTGCACTGCTGGATGGCAGCGTGCTGCAGCCGGCCGGCCTCCTCCTGCAGGTGCAGGGCAGCGTGGCAGAGCGGCAGGCTGGCCACTACATCCTCGGGGATCCGCAGAGCGCTCTGGCAGACCTGCACAGCTTGCACCTTTGGCTTCAGTGACTCCATCTCGGAGAGCAAACGCTGAAAGTACAGTGTCGGAGGTGAAAAGTTTAATATTTTCATCTTTTAGTACCTCAGCAAAAGACACTTCCTGAGCTATCATCATAGTTTGTAAACATATTGCAAGGAATACTCTTCTTAATAATGCATCTAGATTTAAGACTAGAACTAATTCAACCTACATTTTTTTTTTTTGAGACAGGGTCTCATTAAGTAGTTCAGGCTGGCTTTGAATTCACTTTGTAGCCCAGGTTGTCCTCAAACTCATAGCTATCCTGCCTCAGCCTCCAAAGTCCCGGGATGACAGGTTTGTGCCATCGTACAGATCATGTATAATTGCACTTAGAAAATATATTTCCTAGCTATTCTGTTTTTGAGATATAAGCCATTAACCATTTGTCATAAATTATTATTATTGTTTTTTACCTGTCGATGTGATAATTGCTCTTTGAGACTCAGGCGCCCAATTTCTGGAGAAGTCAGGGTGGTTCGGGCTTGTTCCAAAGCCACTTGTAAGTTTTTCAGCTCAGCTTCGAATCTTTTCATATCCTGGAGAGTGAACGCCGTTAGAATAGCACTCCTAGGTGCAGGCCACTGTCATAGTTTTTTTTTTTTTTTTTTTTTTTTTGCGGTACTGGGGATCGAACTCAGGACCCTGCGCTTGCTAGGCAAGCGCTTATTCCACTGAGCTATATCCCCAGCCCCCACCGTCATAGTTAATAAAGCACATTGCACTATTACTCTCTAGTAGTACCGCCTGTTCTGTTTTTTCAGTGATAGATTTTTTTTACCTTGGCCGCATCTTGGAGGCTCTGCATACGAATTCTGATCCCCTGCCGCAACTGCTCTGTCTCTCGTCCCAGTTCTGCCACTTGCTGAGACATTTTTTCCGTGCAGTACACACTGGAGAGGCACTGTAATTTCTCAGACATTGCTTCCAGATCACTGTAAATTTCTTCAGATTCTTCTAGCAGGGCCTAAAGTAATTGTCAATATTCGTGACATTGTCGGGTGAACAGGGGCGCAGGTAACCGACATGGTGTGGTGTAAGGACTAGCAGATTTGGAAGAGGGTAAAGAGGATTAAGCTGTAATTCACGCTCTCCACATGCACAGGGCAGGGTTTGTGAGCAGGTTCCTGTGTTGGACCTTTGAACCCCTCACCTTCTTCCACTGAGCAGCTACCTATATTTTTTTTCCCCCTATTTCATGGAAAGCAAATCAAAGTTCAGGAAACGCTAACATCTTACTGAAGCTGTGTGCTATTCCTTGCGCTGCTGTATCCCACAGTGGTCTATCTCCCAGCTTCCTATGTCACAAAAGCCTAGGAATGGTCCTGAATGCCTTTCTCGCTTTCATCTATGTGCAACCGCCAGGAGTTCTAGCTCCCTAACATCCCTAATACCCTGTGACTTTGTCATTTTTTATCAGTCTCCAAAGAGAGGGCTTGCATCTTCTACAGGGTGCAGAGTCTGGAGCATGGAGCCCCTCTCCCCTCCTCTGACGGTCAGTAATCTGCTTCCCACAGGCTGAGCTTGTCCTTTTCTCACTCCACAAGCCTGAACTTCTGACTCACAGGCAAAGTATTTGTCCCAGGTTTCCGAGCGACTATAGGGTAAAGTCCATACTTGGAAGAGGTTTCCTTGTTTGTTTTCCTAACCTCTCTGTTCTTACCTCTGATCTCTTTCCAGCTTTCTCCCACACCAGAGAACCTGCGCTCTTACTGCCAGGATTTTGCCAAGACAATGTGCTTTTGTCTAAAGCACATTCGATCACAAGTGAGCTGCAGTGCTTTTCAGGACTCAGCCCTGTGTCACCTCTTCCTAAGCAGCCTTCTTTAACCATTCTTAAGTACAGCGCAGTGCGGGAGGAGTACTTCCCAAGACCTCTCTCTTCAGTGGTCCCACTGGGTTGTGACGATCTGCTTTCTATCTGTCCCTTCCTCTCACTGCATGGAAGCTGGGACAGGGAAGTCCTTTGTATTCCACAGGTCTACCAAAATTACTAGATTTGGGAAGTAGTCTAAACTGTTTGTTAAATGAAGAAAGGAAGGAAGGAACTATTTTTTTAAAAGGAAGAAAAAGTTTTCATGATCTCTTTAAAGGGCATTAAAGCCAGGTGGTGGCGCACACCTGTAACCCTAGCACTCGAGAGACTGAGGCAGGAGGATCATTGCATGTTCGAGGCCAGCCTGGGCTACACAGTGAGCTCAAGGCAGCCTGAACTGCATAACAAGACCCTGTCTCAAAAAGACCAATAATAATAATAGCAATAGTAATTAATAATAATAATAATAATAATAAAGTGCCGGGGATGTAGCTCAGTGGCATAAGTGCCTGCCTGGCAAGTGAAAGGTCCTGAGTTCGATTCCTACTATCCCCCCAAAATAATAACTAAAAATCTAAAGAGCACTGGAGCAAGGATGGTGGTATATATCTGCAATCCCAGCATTCTGGGAGGGTGAGGCAGGAGGGTCAAATGTTCAACCCCAACCTGGGCAACTTAGAAAGGCCCTGTCTCAAAATAAATAAAAAGGACTAGAAATACACTAAATACAAAGGGGCTGGGTTCAATTCTGGGGTCCTGGGGCCAGTTTGGTTGGCAAAAAACAATCCAAAACACAAACAAACAAATAAAAACAAACAAAAACAAGCCTGCATGATATGCAAATATTTACTGAGAAAAGAAACCAAATATTTACTGAGAAAGGTTGCTATGTGACATTTAAATTTTCTTTAAAATCTCACTACAGTTTTAATACGGTATAAAATGTATTTCACATTTTGGATGACAGCCTTAGCAAAGCTTAAAAAGTATTTACAACAGGTCAGCACACCAACGTTTTTGACAATCATCATATATTTTGCTAATTGTTTTCTCACTTCTTTAAGTATGAGCTTCCAAGAAAACAGTGTTAACATGACAGTGAAAATGCTCGCTCTCCTTTTTACTTCTGTTTTTACTTCTAGGTTTCTACCGAGGCTGGATATTTTCACTGTTGACAAGGCAACTATAAGGTGCAGTTGCCGGTTAGCCTCTAAGTGTATCTTGCCACTAACGATCAGAGTTGTCAGAAAGGCATCTGGGAGTGCTGCACAGATGCTTAGAGAAGGAAGACTGAACGCAGGCGCCACCTCTGGCACTGTCCAAGCGATCCAGGAAGAGAACAGTGCAGACCTCCTCTAGAACTCTGTCAACTGGAATGGAAAGGGGTTAATTACAAGATACAGGCGTCCTGTAAGAGGGAAAACCCCAGAGTGCTGGAGGATATCCATGTAACCCAAAGAAAAGCGAGTCTGTATTTCACTGCAAGGAAATGAGTCTGTTAGATATCTGTATCCAATTCAAGCCGTGGTTATGAAAGGGTGAAATAATTTCCTGAGTAGTGTGAGCAAAAGAAAAGGAATATTTTTGTCACATAACAAGGAGGCAGGGAACTCCCTCGGAGCACCTGCTTCTGCAGATGACAGGAGGTACCCGAAGCCATTTGATCCTCCTAAGCCTGACATGGGACTACTGTTCACTCCCCTGCCTTAGAAATGAGAAGACAGGGCTGGGGATATAGCTCAGTGGAATAAGTGCTTGCCTAGCAAGCGCAGGGTCCTGAGTTCGATCCCCAGTACCGCAAAAAAAAAAAAAAAAAAAGAGAAGACAGAGCTAAAAGAGGCAGAATATTTTGCTCCAAATCACACAGTCCCTCACGGCAGAGCTGATTTTTGTTTCTCAGGCTGAGTGACGTGGAGCCTGTAATCTTCTGTACATCCGGTTATAGAATTCCCCTGTATGGCTGTTTTTAAAAAGTTGAAAAAAATGGTCATGTAGGGCTGGCTGATTGTCTGTGGTATTAGGGAAAGGAAGGTCTAGGGAAAATAGAGGATATCACGGTAGTTTATACCTCATCTCGTAAAATCTCATGGGTAGCTGCTTTCTGTTAAACCAGAAAACTCAGCATTCTTTTGATCTTTACAAAAATTTTACGTCACAGCCCACTAAATTTTGTGTCAGTCAAATTGCTCTTTGTTACTCTTTGGAAACTAGTTTTCCTAAAGTTACCTGATGTGAAACGTACTGTTCCCGGAGTTGGCTTGCAGTATTCCATACAGTATTTCCGCGTACCAAGATTTTCGATTTCTCCATCCACTTCACAATTAATTCAAGCATTTCATTGTATTCTTCTAAATGTGACACTGCCTGAAAAGCCATTAACATTCATCAATGTAAACTCTGCCTCCTGAGCTACAGATCAGTCATGGTTCTCTTTGGCTACAGCAACCCCAGGGGTTGACTATCACCCATGTGATACTGAAAGGGATCATAAAAACTCATTTCTATGTTGAAACCCGTCAAAAATTGCCCAGTGACTTTAGGAAAAATGAAGTTCTTAATATGCTTGAGAATTTCTCCTTACCTATCCCCCTCTCATTTCACTTATCATCCAGCTGCTTTCTTCCTTTCTTTCTTCTGTACCGGGAATCAAACTCAGGACCTTGTATCTGCCAGGCAGGCGCTGTGCTGCTGAGCTACATCCCCAGCCCGTCTAGGTGCTTTGTATTCCTTTCCCATATTCCACTGGGTAAGGAGGTGACAGGTGGGAACCATAGCATGCAGTATTCACCGATTACCAATTCCTGTTTTTAACTTTATTTTACAAATAATACTTAATCAATTTGCAAAGTCCAGTCTATAACCCATGCTACCTATTATGGTTTGGGAATAGGATTTCCCTCAAAAGTCGCATGTGTTCAGAAGTGGAGGTCTGGAAGGTGCCTGGATCGCAGAGGTGTTTCATTCACCAGTGGATGAGTCTGTGGCTGAATGTGCTATTAGGAGGTAGGAACTGGTAGGAGCTGGTCAGAAGAGACGGGTCACTGAGTATATAACCTAGAAGGGTGTGTTCTTGTTCTTTGGTCCTTCCCTCTCTCTCTGCTTCCTAGATGTCATGGGCTGAACAGCTGTCCTTCCCTATGATCTTTTCTTCCCTGAAACCAACCAAGCATGGACTGACTCTCTGGAAGCCACGAGCCAAAACATATCCCTCTTCCCTTAAGTTGTGGGAATCACACATTTCATTCCAGCTGCAGGAAAGTAGCTAATTCAGTAATATCATACGTGGTCTATGAAGTAAATGCAAATACACACACGCCTTGCTTTAAGATATCTAAAGTTGTCCCACAGTGATTTTATAAAACTTGACAATGGATAAGTATTCATTTTATGGAATACTTCTCCAGTTTATGAACTACTTCCCTCAAGTCCATCTGTATAACAATCTTTATCAGTGAATTTATAATGTTATTAGCTATGAAATAAACACGGGTTTACATACAAAGCTTAAGAGCACAAGCATGGCATGAAATCAACCACGTCTAAACGTCTTCCATCATTGCCAGTATCATCTTTTCATTTATTTTCAAGACAAAGACAGATGCTTAAAGTTTCTGCCTTAAATCATTTTGACTGCCAGCCTGGAAAACAGACCTGAGTGAGCTTGGAGAGCCGGTCCTCAGCTTGCCGAACAGTCTGCTGCTGAAGTTCAGTCAGTTTTCCTATCTTCTTGGCTAACGGCTTGCCCAGGTGGCCATGCTGTTCTGAGAACCTTTGTACTGCTGCATCTAGTTCCATTAACTTTGAATTGCAGCCATCTAGTTCCTCTCCCAGGACCTAAATGGCCATCCAAGAAAAAAATATTAGAGTGCCAAAAATAAGTGTCTCTGCATTTCCTATGATGAGGAGGGTTATATTTTATATAATGTTTATATAAGCCAAATACTATGAAAAACAATTTTACTTTGATGCACTTTTGTGTTTGGGGAGATTAGAGAGGCAGGGAAGGTCATGCTGCAACCCTGGTGTTTATTTCCTGAATGACAGGCCTTAGGCCTTCCTTCTGCCCTACCCAAAGGGATTACCCACTTAACTCACAGACAGGGTGCAGACGCAGAATGAACTACCAAAAACATGAGTCACTCTGGAATTTACAAACTTCTGATTGCAAGCTTGTCATCATTTCATCTTTTTATGCCCTTTTCTCTTATTCACATATGCATCATTTGTTAATGCATTTTAATTGCAGTGATTAATTACATAAGTGGGCTCACAAATATCCCTTTTTAGTGAAGTTTGCTAAGAGAGAGTTTAATCTTTTTTTTTTTTTTTTGCCTTATCTCCAAATAAGCAGACTCCTTCCTCCTTACCTTTTGGTCAGTTTTAGCTTGAACTAGATTATCGGTTTTTGCTTTCAGCTTCGTTAAAATCGTAGTGAGATCTTTGGCTACTTTCTGAATTTGCCGGCTGAATTCCTGGCTCATGGCCTTGCTCTGCTCAATTTCTTTTACTTTTTCTTGGATCTAAATAATCAATGACAACAGCAAAACCAACAGTGGTGAAAACTCACATAATGTTGACTAGACATTTCAGTGCTTTGTCCCTGGTGAGCTGAGACAAAGCAGCCACAAGCTCCCGGGTTTTGGAGGCAGCTTTACCTACCCCTATCTTCCTACACTTCCAGCATTCCTTCCGCTGTTGGCCCAAGAAATGACTAGCACATCTAGCACGACTCATTTGTTAAATATTTATAAAATACTATGGAAGGCTACATAGACAATGGAATCCTACCTTCTCTACTTACTTAAAACCTCCTTTAAGTTTTTGCTTTGACTTCATAAAATAGAACACTTCCCACCAAACAGTTGAAGGCACAGGCATTTGTTTCTAAGCGCGCCTTTTTGTAATTTTCTGTTAATGATTTGTTAACTCTTTCTTAACTCTCCAATTACATCCCCAAAGTACAACCAACAAACAGGAAGTGATTCCAGTGGGGAGGAAGGGGAAAAAGATAAATTCACATTTACAAATTTCTAACGGGTTAGGTCTGATTTGATAGCAAACATTTATATATTTGCTCAAGATAATAAACTAAAACCAAGATGCTAAAGAGAAGAAAGGTTTTTCTTTATCTACATGAAAGGCTGCTAAAAACCCTCTTGTAGGGAGAATATATACTATTAAAAGAGTACTTTGTTGCCTCACAGTATCTTGAATTGAAAGCCAAAGAACTGGAATGCATAGGAAGAACTGCAGAGACAAAGAAAACCTAAATTTGAATTTCTAAAAGCAGATCTGAGCTAGACAAGTCATCCTTCCCAACAAACCTTCCAATGTCCAAGAACTAAAATAGTTCAATCAAATATTTAAACTGTGATGCAGTATGTATCAGTCTAAATCAAGATCATGATACAGTTGAATTGGGTTTTGAAGGGATTTTAAGACACTCTTTTACATGGGATATTCTAAAAAGTACAGAATACTTGGATGAATTTTAGAGTGTGTATTTCTCTTTCATGCAGTGGTTTAGAATTAGTCTATATTGTATCTTCATCCCAGATGAAATAGTTTTCACTAAAATGTAATGGCTTTAGCATTTAGCCACTTACACAGTCCTAAAAAGTCACTGTTGCTCCATGAGGCTGTTTGCATGACATGAAAGTATGTCTTCTTTATGAGACTAAAGATAGAAATCTCCCTCTGATCTCAACACCAGAAAGGACTGTATGTTCTTTATTAAAACCTGTTTTCAATTTGTAAATATGGTTTATATTTCCTGTCCTCCCTTGCTTGGTTGTTTGGAAGTTTCAGTCAGACTGAAGTCCTTACACTAACAATCAGTGTGCATTCTGGGGTGACTTCTTCCCAGAATTTACTTTTTCTGTTACTTCATTCTTTTCCTCAAAAGGTATGACCTACTCCCCTTGCATCTGGCTAAATTAGAAGAGTGCCCAGCACACTCTGTGTACTCAATAAATATTTGCTGAATACATGAAATAAATCTTATATTTGCTCGCTTAAGCCATTATTTTAAACATGAAGGGAACCAGATAAATTATTTTTGATTGTATGAAGTTATTTTTCACATCTGTGATTATCCTTTGTGTTTCTTGCCTATTAATAAAGCTTCTAAATTAATACTGTTTTATAGTGATCTATGATTTAATTCTGCTCCCAAGAAGGCATGATCATGAAAGTTGAGCACTCTCATACAAAAGGATGGGCCCTATAAAGGAATAGAAAGCCACTCTAGGTTTCATCTCGGATTTACCTGATCATAGATTTTCAGGTCCAGTGCCACTTCTGCTAACTGAAGGGAGATTTCAGAAGGCACTATAGTACAAAGGCCCAAGTATTTATTCTTCTGTTCTTCAGCCATTCTCTCAATGTTCTGTCGGTGATTTGCAGCTTCCATCAGGAGGATCTGAAACAATGATCACAATAAGAACTTTCTGGGAGCCAGATAAAGAAAGTGATTTTTATGGATATAGAGATAAGGCTATCTATCATTCATCCATATTTGGCTAAGAGAACTGCCATTTGATTGTAGAACCACATTCAAAAAATTTAAACTTTTAAAAAAATCTCTGAATATGGCACATGTCCTCTTTTACAAGACAAAAAAAAGAATCCATGAATTAATTCTAAATGCCTTGTGTTAGACAGGGTTTCACTATGTTGACCAGGCTGGCCTTGAACTCTTGGACTCAAGTGATCCTTAGGCTACCATATCAGCTTAACTGTCTTTTATGTGACACATCTCTAAAACTTTGAATTCACTATTCCATTAAATATAAACAAAGGTATGTAGTTAAAATAAGCCTGATTGTTTCTTAAACAATAGGTATAAAGGATGGAGAAATTTTTGTACCTGCAGTTCTTCAAGTTGAGCATCTACATCGATTGTTGGATTTCCTAAATATTCCTTTGTTTCTTGAACCCAAGATTTAACAGAATTGATTTGATTCTCCACCACTTCTCGTTCCTGCAGTTCTTGCTTTACCAACTTTCCGTTACTCTTCACTTTCTCTTGCATGCTTCAAGAAAGATTGGAAGAAGGCAGACATGGATTTGAAATGGAAACAGCCCCTTAAACATGATGTTTTATCAAAAACATACTAAAAAGTAAAACCTAGTTTCTTTTTAGCAAGTAAACACATCTCTTAAAACAATCAGGTAATGTTCAGTAGCAAGGTTAGTTCAAATATAACAAAAAATATGTGTTACAGAAAACAAATCCTTTATTCCTAGAAAACTGAGACTTGACTTTCTCCTGTGCTACTAAATTGCAATTAATTTTCCAATCTAAAGAACCAGGAGATTGCTGGGTTATTTACTTCCTCTTTGGAAATCTGCTCAGACACACAGCCATCAGCATTTAGAAGTGATGTCTAACTGGAGTATTTGTAACTATTACAAAGTAGCCTTTAAATGGAGAATCAAGCTTTGGACATATCCTAATTAATAAGATTCAAACTTCAATCAGCAATGTACACATTTCAAGTCTTTATTCAAATGAATATGAATCTGGTAAAAAGTTTTTGAGATGTGTTATCAGATTAGCCTGAAATCAATAATGTGAGAGGTGAATGCAGCATATGTATATGGCAATATTAACTAAATTAGAAATTAAATTTTCTAACGATATTTTCTTCTCTGACCATAGAAATGTATCAGGCTGGTTGTATAACATTGAGATTAAGTCTTTCCTACACTGATTGCAAATAAACGCTTATTAGTTACCTGGACTTTGGTGTCATTCCGGCTCTTATTTTGCAATAAGAACCAAGATTTAGCAAAGTTAAATTCTAAATAGCTCTCAGTTGTTTACCTTTCAGGCTTTATTTCTTCTGAACCCTTCCATCTCTCTGCTCACTACGCAAGGAGTTCCTTGGAAGTGCAGTGTGTCCTCCCGTGTTTCTGGGTGTAGAGTTCCTACCTCAACACCTAGCTGGAGTCCACTCAGTCTTCAGCTTCAGAATTAATGCCTTCTTCTCTTCTACTCCTAGATGAATTGCCTTGGCTTCGCATTCCCTTAGCATCCTCTGCACACTTCCCTCAAACAGCTCTTTACTCATCTGTCTCTCTTGCTTGACTGTAAACTGCAGGAAGGTGCACTCAGGTAAGTCTGGTTCTCCAGCATCTATTTAAGTACTACCAGATCTAGCTTTTGCACTCTGTTAGTTAAAAGATGGAAGAATTCAGCAAATTAAAAAAACAGAGATGATGGAAATCGACCCCCACGTGTGGAGAGTGGCATGATGAAGCACCACTGTACTGAGCGCCATCATTGTCCCTTTGGGTTGACCCAAGCATGGCAGTGTTAATGCGTGCAGGTATACACTCACTTAAGGCACCGGTCTTGCATGGCTGTGATCTCCTGCAGGATGGGTGGTTCTTCCCCAGGGAGGAGAGCACCGTCCTGGAGCATACTCAGTGCTCGCTGCTGCAACATGCCCAAAGCCAGCTGCTGCTGGTCCAGCTCTAGCACACACGTGTCATGATATTCAAGAAGGGCCAACAGTTCTGCTTTGGAGGCTTTTTCTGCTGAACTTCCAGGTAACTTATCTTGTAGCTGATCAATGATTTCAGTGGTTTGTTTAACCTAATGCAAAATGTACATAGTATGAAGCTCAGAAATCAAGGGTAAAGATAGAGCAATTCTAATACCAGTAAATGCCATATTTAACATAGTGCTTTAGAAATAACGTTATAAACTCTGAATTTCAGACAACTAACATAAGAAAAATCTCCTTAACCTTTAAAACTCTGGATTTAAAACTTCTATCTCAAAATCATATCAGGGCAATCTGAGACAATGTGCCATACAGAAAAATCTAAAAACTAAACAAGCAAAGAATTGTTTCCAGGGTTTAACACAAGCTACATTAAGATGTAGCTTAAAATATTGAATGCTAGTTAAATGATGGAAAAAATTAAATATAGGATTTGAGAAATGAATCAAATTCTTGCTGATTTGCATGGCAGAGAATATGTATTTTGTACTTTTTCAAGGCCAGGTAAGAAAGCATATGGAATTGAAATTAGCTTAGTCAAAACGTAATTGCTTGGTTCTCTGATTGAAATCATTTGACTCTGACTTGGAACTACATTTGCATATTGTATATCACATTTTGTTTCATAATTTAGTTTTTGTGTCATTGAAAAAGAGATTTTTTTTTTTTTTTGCGGTACTGGGGATCGAACTCAGGACCCTGCGCTTGCTAGGCAAGCGCTTATTCCACTGAGCTATATCCCCAGCCCTGAAAAAGAGATTTTAAAAGGCATTTTACTTTTATAAGGCTGATTTCAAAAAGAACCAAACAATTCTGTTTTTCGAAATGTATTTTAAACTTTAATGAAAAAAATTAACTTCAGCTCATCAGCTATGGAAATTACCTTATTGTTCAAACCCTTCCACTCGTCTACTGCATCTTCCAGTATCTTTTCTTGGTCCTGGGCCACAGCACGGAGGCGTGTCCAGCGCTGCCAGACAGTAGTTGTTGACCTGCTTAGGGTTGCTTTGCTTGCGTCATTTCCAGATTTCTCCAGTTGTGAAGCTTTTTCCTCTAGGGCCACAATTTTCTCATGAAAAGAGTCAACCTCTGACACTAATGCCTATGGTGGGGGTGGGGAAAAGAGAGAAGTGATGGATGAGAGACTGATTCTTTAAAAATTCTATGGCTTTAGGTGAAGCCCAGAATTATCTGCAAAACAAAAACATTTCTATAGGAGTTAATTTTCTCTCATAACTTACTTTTCATTTATTTTCAAAAGTGAGTTAGGCTTGAATTTTTTTTAAAGGGAAGGGGAATAGTATTTATTTCTTGAAAACAAAATTTTATTTGCTACCCAAGATGCCATTTTTTCCCATCTTTAAGAAGCATCAAAAACACAAGCAAACAGAATTTGGTACATCAGCATGTTGGTCTGCCTTACATTGCTGAAACAGATGAGAAAGACTCAGTCATTTCTGTTTGAATTTTATGTAAATTGTCAGTAGAAAGTATTTCCTGACATTTGTGGACTAAGGACCACATCTTATCAGAAGCAAACTTCTCTCAATGTCTCCTTGAATCTTAACTGTACATTTCCAGTGAGAATCCAAAAAAAGCAGCATTCAATTATATGGAAACTTGTATGAAATGTGATTAATTATCTATCATATTTAAGGAACCAAATGGAAGTAGAGATTTGATTTGTTTTTACAGCCATCATGTAAAGAACCATTGCAATTACAATTAAAATATATTTTAAGAAAAAGAGAATGTGTGCATACTCATATTTATAGCAGCATAATTCATAACAGCTAAAACTTGGAAGTGGCTTATATATCCATCAGCTAATGAATGTATAAAGAATTACATTTATATATATGTGAACTATGTTCATAGCAGCACAGTATGTAATTGCTAAATTGTGGAAGCAACTCAAATGTCCATTCACTGAGGACTGGATAAAAAATTGTAGTACTTTTATATAATGGAATATTACTCAACTATAAAGAAAGATAAACTCGAGGATTTATAAACCAATTTTTAAAAACCAATTTTATAAACCAATTTTTATAAACCAATTTTTTTTTCAGTACTAGGGATTGAACTCAGGACCTTATGCTTGCCAGGCAGGTGCTTATGCCACTGAGCTAGATCCCCAGCCCAAGACTTTTGTAGGTTAATGATAACAACTAGAGACCATACTCTTAAGTGAAATAAATCAGACCTGCATGTGTAAGCAAGGTAATGTCTTACTAGCGTAAGAACCTGAAAGAGTAAATAAAAACTAAGAGGTATGATAGACATTGTGAAATGACAGGAAAATGCTCAAAAGTAATGGGCAACTGGGGTGTGGGAAAGCAGAAGGAAAGAAGGGGAAATCATGTATGTATGTATATACAGGATAGCTAACAGTTGTACTACTGACTTCAATTGCTTTACTGAAAGGAACCGTTGATGATTACTGGTTTGATCATTATTGCATGTCTCTATTTGTTTTCCTGGGAAACCACTTTGAAGATATCAATATATAATACAACAACCATTGTTAATTTCCTACCATTTTGTCTGTAACTCTGTATTGTTTGTATTGTTCTTATGCTATTTTGTAAATGAATGTGTTTGTTAAAATGTTTTCTTTTATTTTTAAAATAAATTTATGCATAAAGGAGTACTATTCAGCTGCAAAGAAGGATAAATTTGAGTCATTTTTAGGAAAATGGATGTATCTTGAGGCTACAATGCTAAAATGAAATAATTAGGTACACAAGCTTACAAATCATATAACTTACAAGAGAAGCACAGTATAGAAATAATTTAAAAAATAAAAGCTAGGTAATAGAAAACACAGAGATAGATCTTTTGTAAATGGGAAGGGACCCAAAGACAGACGGAGGGAGCAGGGAGGAGAAAAGGAAGGGAAAAACAAGATTAAGATATGTTAATTGCATGTACCCACCTCCTAAGTCAAAGGTAGACATTATGTACTGGTCACATGTAATAATAAATACTTTTTATAAGAAGTAAGAAAATTCCTGACCTTGTGCTGTGACAGTTTTTCTTCTGCCTCGTGACTGGAAGACGTCTTTAACAGAGAAAATGCAGACAGTTTCTTTTCAGCATCGTTCATCAGTTCAATAACCTCTTCCCTTGCTTGCTGGTAATCTTGCCACTGCACCGTGCATCTTAAAAGATCCCAACAGAAATCAATAAGCAACATGGAATCACTTGTTTCTACCCAGAGCTTTGGTGCCTGTATGTCTAAAGGTACTTAGGGAATGAATGCACACACTTGCATACACCGTTAGTGTATTTCTGTTTTCTGTGTGAAAACTCACTTTGCTGAAATACAAAGCATTAAACCACTCTCGATACCTCTGCAAGAGGTCTAACTGGGCTTGCGAGTCCTGGGTGACCCTCCGGTTCCTGTCTTCCAGGGAAGTCATTTTCTGTGCAAGGTCTTCTCTGCCAGCTGACTTGGCGAGTGGGTCCAACCTGGCCACTAGGCCTTGGAGCTCCTCCAGATTACTGTGGAATTGATCCTCAGTACTGAAAAATTCCATGTGGCTTTTAAGATTCTCTTGTGCACTCTCCACATCTAGGCCGTTGCCTGCCAGCTGTAACATTTCTTGGGCATCCTCAAGCCAGTCATTAGCTGCTTGAAAAACTTGATAATATCTTTGACACTGACTGTATATTTCAGTCAAGGTAGCCTGAAAAACAGTGATTGCAAATGTAATCAACTTCCAACTGCAATATATTGGTGGGCTACAGTTTCATTATTTTCCACTTCTTTTCTAGTTCTTGGTCCTGTGAATGTATATGTATACATGGTCTAATAACTTGGTGGGATTTCTTTATGGTGCCAACCATCATGATCTTTAATTTTTCCTTCCACTATTCTTGTTATAGCTTTATCATGGTGAGGAAAATAAATAAAGAAGAGCAGAAATGGAATACAAATTTATGTTGGTATCTTGAGTAGTTCTGAAACTTTCTGTACGGGAAAAAAATATAATGCTTAGTGATATGTAGCAAGTTCTGATATGAAGGATCAGCACTGTGCAGTTATACCTCTATGGATAGAATGTACAACCAATACTACATGTTCAACTAGCATTCACCAGAGCACACTGTGATTTCTACCATGAAACAGTATTCCATGTGTCTTGAACATAGACTAAAATAGAAAAGTGCAAGTCTGGAAGGCTGGGCCCTTCAAATTTAGGAGGAAGGGCCCCACTCTAAACCAGCCATCAGTGAATGGCCAAAATAAGCCATGCTGTGCAAGCAAAGGAGACAGGCAGTGAGAAAATACCAGGGTCAGCTCTAAGGAAGAACGAAGATGGCAAGTCCTCCCGGAAACTTGACCTGTAGCTATTTGAGTCAAGATAATCAATAAAACAAGATGGCAGAAATAGAGATTTCTTATCATATTTATGATTTGGATTTTAAAAAATCCATTCAAAAGAAGCAACTTTATGACAGATTTTGTTATCCTTCACTCTAGGTATATCTTCATTTACACCTATAACTATAGGGAAATAGTTTAAAAGTTTTAAACAATTTTTTTAGTTAACATGATAAAGTAAACATATACCAAAACACTTTAAGATGTCAGGATTTTACATGAAGAAGTTTATCAGTATTTTGCTCAAATTAAGAGCAGATTTACTACTCAGAGTGTCAACTTTAATCTAGATGGAAAACAAAGGGAAATGATAGCTAAGATTCATCAGGGGCTGCCTCACATCGGGCCCTATGCTAAGAAGAACCTAATGAGGAAAGTGTTACTGGTTCTTTGCCACAGGAGGAAAATTGAGAAGGATGTAAGTAATTGGCTCAAGGTCAAATAGCAGCAATATGAGCTCAGGTTGGCTTCCCCTATGGCCTTAGCTGTGATATTATCTTGGAGAAAGTGTGTTAGGTACACAGAGGACTGAAATCTCTTAGAATCAGAATGTCTGAAGACAGACAAAGGCAAAGGCAGGGGGTGGGGGTGCACAAAAGAATGAAAGAAGTAACCCTCTGGTGCTATTATATTTCTTTTTATTCTGCATGCTCATATTCTCACATGAGGTCCAGAGCAGCCACATTTGGAGGCCGGTATAGGCAGCTCTACGCGTGCTCCCATTTCTCCTTGCTGTCCCCAAGTTTTCTGCTCTGGTACAATACAAGCAAGCGAGACAAGGGAAACATTCATTCCTCCGTGAGGAAATGACAAAGGCAACTAACAGGTCATCCCACAGAGAGACAAGCCTCAGTGTCAGGGTTTTGACTGTATCATCCACCTGCCTCTCTCTGTTTGGAGATTCCCCACCCAATATTACCCTAAGAATGCCAGGGGTCACATTATTTAAAAAAGGGTTTTGTTAATTACTCATTGTTAACCAAATGTACTCATATTCTAATACAGTCATTCCCAGGTCTCTATGGAATATTAGTTCCAGGAATCTCCCAGATACCAAATCCAAGGATACTCCAGTCCCTTTTGTAACATGGCATAGAATTCACGTATAAACTATGCACAGGGCTGGGGATGTAGCTCAGTGGCACAGCACCTGCCTGACAAGCACAAAGTCATGGGTTTGATTCCCAGCACCGAAAAAAACCCAAATAACCTATGCACATCCTCCTTTATGCTTTAAGTCATTTCTAGATAACTCACAATACCTAATACAATGTAAAGGCTGTGTGAAAAGGTCTAGTCATGTGGACCATTTTGTTTAGGGAATTATAACAAAGATAAGAACTCTCTACATGTTCAGAATTTTTAAAAATGTTTTCAATCCAGAGTTGGTTGAATCCTCTAAGAATTATATTATTAAAATCATCCACAACCTCTCCAATTGTGAGAAAGAACAGAAATATGACACTAGACCAAGAAAAGTGATGTAACATGGAAGCCCCATGAAATGAACATTATGTGCCTATACAAAAATTACATCCTGTTACGTCACCATTGAAGATGGTTCTATATAGTATCATAAGAGAAATATTTAAGGAAGCAATTCTAACCAACCAACCAATGATAACAGAGCAAAAACACACACACACAAAAAAACCACCCAGCCTTTTTCAGAACTTGTTTACAAATAGCAAAGCAAAAGAGCCAAATCAAATGCTTTCTCCTGACCTGCCGGGCACACAAAGCTTCCTGAATGTCTCCGTCTAGCTCAGTGAGCTCAGCAAGCGTGTGCTCTAAGTCAGCAGAAATCAGCTCCTTGGCTTTCGTGAATTTCTCCTTCTCCTTGGTACTCAAGGCATTCATGATCCGCAAGCTGGACTGGACCTCCTCCTGATGGATCTGGATCTTGCGGATTTCCTCCTGGATGTCCTGGAGGTTGAGGTCCAGGCATATGGGCCCACTGAGCTCCGCCTTGACCCTCCGCAGCCAGTCCAGGGAACGGCTCATCTCTGTCTGGAAGTCTCTGCTCTGCACCATTCGGCCCTCACACTCTGCCACTGTCTCACCAATGCTGGAAGTCAGCAGCGTCAGCTCCTCTTGCCAAGCCTGGACTTGATCCTTGGCTTTCTCATAAGCCGCGGGATCCAGAAGCAGAGCGAGGTCCTCCACGTGTAGAGACACTCGCTTTAGCAGAATTCCCAAGTCCTGCAGGCTCCCAGCTAAAGAGTGATACATTTTGAGCTTCTCCTCCGCAGGCAGCGTCTCCTCATTCACTTTGGACTGCTCTGTTTTCACAGCTTCTAGATGTCGCTCTAGCTGGTGGCACATCTTTATGTGCTCCTTATAAGCACTCATGGTGTCTTCTAATAAGCCTGCCCTTTGCTCTGCTTGTCGCTTCAGCCTGTGATACGAGGTGACAAGGTGCAGCATCTTGTCTGGCTGCCAAGGCTGACCTGTGCTGCGAAAACTTTCTTTCTTCTGATTCAGCTCATCTACTGCTTCCCCAAGGGCCACCACCTCACTCCGAAGGGCCCTGCAGCTGTCCTGAAGAGACAGAGCCTCATCTATGACCAGGTCGGTGGGAGTTTTCCTCATCTTCGAGAACTGATCTTCCAGTTCACCCAGAGCCTGGGTTGTCAACTCAATCAAGGAAGCATACTCTTTCCGAGCGAGAATTGTTTCTTGGACTTTATAGAACTTGTCTTTAGCCAAGGCGACAATGACATTAAATTGTTGAGGCAGTGCATTTAGCTTTTCATTGAGGTAGGAATAATCGACTTCATTCAGGGATGGTAACATGGCCTGCCCAGTTCTCTGGAGTGTAAGTAGCAGATTTTCATACTCTGGAGATTGTTCGAGGACGTGCTGGTATTTGTCCAGTTGTTTATGAAGCTCAGCACTCTCATTCATCAGGTTAATTTCAGGAAATGTAACAATATCTGCTTGCTTGAGCCAATGACAAGCCTTATCAAAATCTTCCTTAAAGTGCTTTCGAGAAACTAGATTCTTCTCTAGTTCTTGTAACCGATGACTGCACTTTTGTAAAACAGTGTCATAAATACTCTGTAGTTCCTGAAGCTTACCCAGAACCTCACCCTTTTCCTGCTCTGTGATTCCTTTCATTAATTCTCGACCCTGGGCCCAAAGTCCAGTGACTTCGTTTTGATAGGTCTTGAGGCTGGCTTGTGCACTCCTACACGTTTTAACTTGCTTGCTCACATCATCTGGTAAGAGGCAGATGTGTTCACGGAACATGATCTTTCGCTCATGTTGCTGAATTTGGCTGGTTGCCTGGAATACTGCCAGCAGGAACTGGGTTTTCTCAGACAAAGCTTTGTTTAAGTACTTTCTTCTCTGGCCCACTAAGTCACTGAGGCAGTTCACATGCCTCTGTGCATCAGAGAGTACCTTCTGGATTGCCTTCCGCTCGCTCAGCCCAAGGTCAGCCATCACCCTGTCGGTGTCCTTTATGAGTGACCTCAGAAGCAACTGTTTTGTTTCCAGCTCACTGCAGATGGCCAGGTGGTCCATGAGGAGGCTCTGCACCATATCCGGTGGGGGACTCTGCTTCAGAGCCTCAGCAATGCTGGGCTGTTGCTCTTCTGCCCACTCCATTAGTTCCTGAAATCTGGACTGCACCACACTGAGCTCCTCTAAGTTAGTGACTGACACTTGGATTTTTCTTTTAACCAGGACCTCAAGCTGAAGCCAGCGTTCTTCAAAGTGACTCGTCTGTTCTTTGACTAATTCTTTGTCATCGAGATTCAGATGTTCTATCAGTTTTTGCTTCTGATCCTTCAGATCTTCAATGGCATGCTTTCTCTCCTGCAAGTCCAAGGCTAACTTTTTCAAAGCTTCCAAGTGGGTGGCTGTGCTCTCTGCATCGGATCTATAAATATATTGAAATACACAAGAGCAAATTAGTTTCTGTCATTTCATTATTTGAGTCGGTGTTCTTAGCTTAGGATCACTGAGTAGTTCAAGTCATAGAAGCATTGTAATCATTATGGAACAAAACTGTCTTAGTTACTTTCTCTTGTTGTTGAGGAAAAAATACCCCATGTCAAAATTAAGGAGGGAAAGGTTTATTTAGCTCACAGTTTGTGGAGGTTTCAGTCCATACTCAGCTGGCTCCAAGGCAGGGTGGCATGGTGAGGGACAACAGTTCAAGGCAGCAGAAGACAACAAAAGCAACAAAAGCAAAAAAGCGAGGAGAGCAAGCCTCTTTTCCTCCCTTATACTGCATGCAGGCTACCCACCCTAGCGGGCTACAAGGCTCGCATCACCTCCAAGCCCTCCTCTTGAACAGGTTGAGGATGTTTACAAAGTGAGGACCCTAGACCCCTGTTGAGTCACTTAGTTAAGGTTCTAAACTTCTCACGTTAACACAATGTATCAACTTTTGCAACAAGTCTCACTGATCTATTCCTATATCAGAAACTGAATTAATTCAGTTTGCCAAGCTACGTCTCTACTCTCCTTGTGCTGATTAATGAGCCCTTCAATGGTACGTAGCATACACTTTTAGCCTACAGTGGCTCTCACTGATTCTGCAGAATCGGCATACTATAAGATGACTTGATGATCTGTGCAATATTGAACATGAAGAAATACTAATCTTCTGCTTTCTTGAAAATGACATTTAAAAACATTAGTAAGTGACTCAAGATTTATCTGTTTTCTTATGGGGACAAGGTCCAAAGAGCAGCAGAATGCTAGGTGTTTGTAAGTAAAACTAATGGCTCTCAGAGTTACTCAGCTGTGTGCCTTGATTCTTTTGAGCAGTTACAGACTTAGGTTTTTGAAATCTTTAAAAACAAATGTGAAATGCTTGAAAAGAATTTTCAAACTTTTGATTGCAGAGCACTCTTAAGAAGTGGCATCTCATAGTGTCTTACATTTATAAAACGACTGGTTGTGAAGTGTGCAAAGAAGAGTTGGGGAGGAGTGTGATGAATTCTGTCCTGGATGCATTAAGTCTGAGGCATGTGTAGGCCTACTCTCAGCTATAAATATGGGGCTTTATACTGAGATAGACTGGGTTTATCCCAAAGACCAGTAAGGTGTTGAGCATCAAAAAAAGGTAAACATAGTAGAAAACATTACACAAAAACAAACACAAAAAGCTCACCATGGTGTAGCAATATCTAGAATAACATTGGGTGTCTCTTATTGCAGCAACTCAAAAATCTTGACAGAAGTAAAGCTTTTAAGAATTATATTGATCAAAAGTATGAAAGCACTTTTATATGCTGACTCAGTGTATGTAGGGGGGAGAGACTTACTTTTCAAAGAAAACAGTTAAAGGGTTCAATCACTATAAAATCTCAAAGGAAAAAGATAACTGAATTTGGATGGTTTACTTTTTTTTTTTAGAATATGAATAAGCTTGACAGCATTATGTAGAATATGCCACTTTATGACTTGGTAGAAACCTCTAGAGCTTACCTGTTCAGGAAGGATTCACTTCATTAACTCAGAGATGGAAGTCCCATGATTGGTAAATAAACAAAACTAAAAATATTCTTAGGGTATGCCTAAAGGTCACAGAGTAATAGCCCTTGGAATATTTTTGAGGTCACAGAGAAAAAGTCTTGCTTTCTCTTTCCTTTTTCTCTTCTGGTACAGTACTAGAGATCGAGCGCATAGCCTTTCCACTGAGATAGTCATCTTTTTTATTTTATTTTGAGACAGGGTCTCACTAAGTCACTAAGCTGTCCACAGTGGTTTGAATATGTGATCCTCCTGCCTCAGCCTATCAGAGTACTGGGCTTACTGATATACACCACCACACCTGGCTAAAGAGTGCTGTTTTTAAACATTTCTTTTTTGGCTACTGGTAATTAACACTAAGCTCATGAGTCTCTATCCATTTGACAACAGTAGGTTTTTAATGTTTTGCCAGTATCAATATTGACAGTTAATGATGATAACAATAGAAGTAAAGTTTCAAATTTTTAAAGAGAGTAAGACATTTCTGGCCTAGTGTTATGGTGACCCACTGAAGAACTTCTATTACCTGGCCAAGTTATCCCATTCTGTAGTGAATTTTTCTAAGAAGGCTTCAACGACGTTCATACGGTCGTGGTAATCTCTGGTTCTCTGAAGGTCCTCCTCTCTTTGTGAACACAGCTTGTCTGACTGAAGGCACAGATCCAGCCACTGCTCATTCAAGTGACTTATTTC
This sequence comes from Dinomys branickii, assembly GCA_004027595.1. Taxonomy (NCBI): domain Eukaryota; kingdom Metazoa; phylum Chordata; class Mammalia; order Rodentia; family Dinomyidae; genus Dinomys; species Dinomys branickii. The sequence goes on along the minus strand of PVLD010001011.1, from coordinate 23,503 downwards.
TTTGTGCTCAGAAGACTCTTGCTTCTTTGTTAACTTATTCACCTTTTCTAAGATGGTGCTCACGGATGCCTGTTTGCACTGCAGTTGTTTAGCAAAATCCTGAAGAAAAATCACAAAAACTAGGTAATGCAAAATGAACCCTCCTCACCAAACAGACTGCATGAAAACCTCAGTACAGAGTGACAAAATATCTCAAGGAAGTTAAAAATCTTTTTAATATGCAAAAACTGAAGAGAAAATCTAAAACTCACTATACTGCTTTGCAAACCTAAATTCTCAACTGTATAAGAGTCAGTGCAACAGTGGTATTTTCTTTTATTGTTTTATTTTTAGAAGTGTCAAGAACCGATTAATGTGAAAGTGTTACCATCATTAAAGAAAAAAAATACCTTACACTGAAGTGAGACCTTCATTCTCTAAAACACTTTGAAGATTTCATGTTTGGGAGGAAAAAGAAAACTATGTTATTTTCTATTTCTTTTGGCAAAATATTCTGCTAGAAAACATATATAACCCATAATTTTAGAGAAAAAATAAATCATAAGGTTTGTTGAAAATCTGAACTTACATCAAGTCAAGTGAATATGATTAAATTATTTTATATTATATTTTAATATTATAAACAAGTAATATTTCTATTACACTTCAATCATATGTGCATTAAATATATCTATAATCAATAGAAAACAATTCTACAGTTTTAGAAACATGGGAGTGAAAATCAATAAGGCTTAGTCGTTGCTTAGCAGCAGCTTCTGCCTCTATAAGCTAAACTACAGCTTCTTTACTCAGGGTTAAATACAGTGAATGTTCCCTGATAAAAATGGACATTTTGAACACAAAGAATACATGTTCTGTCTTTCTTTTTTGTTTCTTTCTCTCTTTTTCTTTTTCTTTCTCTCCCTTTCTCTTTCTCTCTCTTTCCTTTCTACCTCCCTCCTCCCTCCCTTCCTTCCTTCCTTCCTTCCTTCCTTCCTTCCTTCCTTCCTTCCTTCCTTCCTTCCAAAGTTTGTCTATGCTGCCCAGAGTGGCTTGGAACTACTGGCCTAGTGTTCGTCCTGCTCAGCCTCGTGAGTAGCAGGGACCACAGGCATGAGCCACTGCATATGGGAGATATGTGTGTGTGTGTGTGTGTGTGTTTCCTGTGTGATCCACCTTTCCCTGACACCAAAAGTAGGCTGTTCAGGATCTCTTTGCCTTTCAGGAGCTGTGCTGATGTCTACAGATTGACAGACAACCAGGCATACTGAAATGAATATGCTGAATACATTTCAACATTTCTATGCCTTGGCCTCCTTTATTTCCAGAGTGGGCTAGGTTGTCCCATTCTCTAGTCTGAGACATTCACATAGTTAATCTCTTGTTTTGTGAGGGTCCTGTTTCCTTTGTGAACATAGCCTGTCTGACTGAAGGCACAGATCCAGCCACTGGTCACTAATTAATCCCCACCTTTACTTGGGCAACCATGTTCTGGGCAATATTTAGCTCCAATTCAGAATGCCTCCTCTTCATATTCTGCAGCTGCTGATCGGCATCCTGAAGATAAATCCATAGCTCAGCCTTCAGGTGCTTGATCTCCTCCCAGCCCTGTGTTAAGTTCTGCGCCTGAGCAAGCCTTTGTTCAACCTTGAGAAAACACAGCAGTAAAAGTTAGCAGCCAGACAGAAGCATCTATGTTCAATGAATCAGAGATTCAGCTCCTCAGCGGGTCCTCGTACACAGACAAACAGACACATGTGTATGCATGCATACATGCGAATGAATCTGGAAAGCCATTTCTCTGTTTGCCTCAAGAGAAGCAGATTTTCTTTTGGGTTTAGAATTTCTAAAAACTTCAAATGGGTAAGAATTACTCCATGTGATTTTAATCAGTGTTGTGAAGCTCCAAGCAACTCTTAACAATTTATTAGATGGTTTTCCCTATTGTGTTTTTCCATAACCATATCTGGTTGACTCATGAATTTGGTTCTAGGGTAACTGGAAAAGACCTGTCTCCTTCTCTGCTGCCTATTTCTTTTCCCATCTTTTGAAATTCTGAATTATTAATATTTCAGATATATGTTTAGATCTGCTTCGCTGGTCTTTTATTTTATTTTTTGCGGTACCAGGGATTGAAGTCAGGACCTCACGCTTTCCAGGCAGGCACTTATTCCACTGAACTATATCCCCAGCCCGTTGCTGGTGTTTTGAACTGTGTAATTTGTTTCAGAGAACTAACTAACTGTGTAATTTGTTTCATAAAACATTCAGATGATACCATCTTTCATAAGGATTCAAAGGCAGGTTGATTTTAATAATATGAAAGAGGAAAACCTTACTATAGTAAGACATTTTTCTTTTTGATCATTTTACTACTCTGTAAATATTTCAGAAGTTAAATATAAAACCCAGACTTATTTTTCTTTTAAATCTTAGTGTGTTCCATAGAAATGTTGAGGCTACAGCGGTAATGGTGTAAGCACAGGGCTCCTGAGCTGCTCTCCGTCCTGTGCGGTCGGGAGCTCATCGCTCATCCTAACCCCTCCCACTGAGGCCAGATCCAGCTCCAGAGTACTACATCCGGCGCGCTACTTGGGGGCCTTGATTTAAAAATAAAAAGAGTCAAGATGTCCTTCACATAAGTATTACACGAAGAAAAAGGTAAAAAGCACAAAAAGTATGGAAAAATAAGAAAAGAATAAAAGACTATGGCAATGAAAGAGCAAAGAGGAACAAAGTGCTAATGAGAAGCAACTGAATGGGACAAAGTGATTCAGCTGCAGTTCAGAGTCATTAACATGAGTGTGCTAGGGGCTGGGGATATAGCTCAGTGGAATAAGCGCTTGCCTAGCAAGCGCAGGGTCCTGAGTTCGATCCCCAGTACCGCAAAAAAAAAAAAAACAAAACAAAAAAAACATGAGTGTGCTTATATTTCTTTGACTTGTTTAAAATTCAAATATTGACTTATTACAATGGCCATACAAATATTGTGGCAATAATAACCCAAGAGGTATTTTCTTTCTTTTTTTTTTTTTCTTTTCCGGGACCGGGGATCGAACTCAGGGCCTTAGTGCTTAGCGGCAAGCACTTACCCCACTGAGCTGTACCTCCAGCCCCAAGAGGTATTTTCTTTAAACATCACTTACAACATTCTAGCAAGAGAACATAATGAAATGTAAAATTCATTGTAGTTTAGAAAGATTTTTACCATTTGCTCTGTTTGTTGAATGTCTTTTGCTGTGGTTTTTACTGAGGAATTGGATAAGTCACACATGGAACAAAGGAGGTCCAAGTAGGTTCTTGCTTGTTCCTGCAAAGCTCTGAAGTGTTTGACCTGGGAAGAAAGGCAATTGTCAGAGAGAGACAGATGTGTGCATTGTGTAGGTAGCAAATATTTGTGCCATTGGTAGGATTTTATTGATATTTCAAATATAATCTCTGGCTGGGCATGGTGATGCATGCCTGTAATCCCAACACTTGGGAGGCTGAGGCAGGAGAACCTGTTGTGAGTTCAAGGCCAGCCTGAACTGCATAGTGAGACACTGTCTCAAAAAGACCAAAAAAAAAAAAACAAACAAAAAAAAACTCTGCGATTATTATTTTCACCATTTCTTTGACTTTTGTTAGTGATTTATAGGAGATAACTCAAAGTGCATGAATAGGAGCTGTGCTGTCTGCCATTTGCTTCTCATTTTAAGTGAGGCGGTCTGCATGGTTTCGGGAAGAGGAAAACCCAAGACACTTCTCTAGGCCTTGCAATTTTTTGCCACATTCTCACTTATTTTTCACTTCAGAGCAAGAACCCATAGCCTGCTTTGGTCTGTTTCCTAATGTGCTTTTGCATATTTTGGAGACAAGGCCATGGTCAGAGGCAGTGTGGAGGTTCACTGCAGTGAGTCCAACACAGATGGTGGGGCTTATTTTCTTCTTGGGGTTTCACTGGCTGCTGGAGCTCCCAGGAAAGGCTTCTGGATAGTCATTTCTGCAGCTTTCACAGAAGCACAGTGTTATGGTTGACACATTGTGTCAACTTGGGGAGTCTAGAGGTTTGGTTGAGCTACTTAGCAGGAAGCCAAGGTGCTTACTTTGTATACATCCTGAGCCTGTGGAACAGGAGAGCATGGAGGTTGTGTGAGTACTACACACCCCCTGGGTAGGGGGAGCCTGTTTACAAGGTAAGGTAGAAAAAGAGGCTGCTTGCAGCCATTCTTCCCTTTTGCTCTGTTTTTTTTTTTTGCTGTGTTCTGCCGCCGTGAACGTTTGCCCTTTGGCATGTGCCACTCTGCCTCTGAGCCAGCCAAGTATGGACTGAAACCTCCACAAACTGTAAGATAAATAAACCTTTCCTTCCTTCGTTTTGGGCATTGGGTATTTTGTCTCAGCAACGAGAAAAAAGTAACCAAGACACACAGAAATGAGAGCCTCTTCAGGGCCCCCTGGGCCCCTGGGTACAATTATTCTGCAGAGTATGATGAATCTGGTCTTGCTCTTGCAAGACCTTAAGATTAAAGCTTTTTTTCCCCCTCTCTCTTCTTTCTTTTCTTAGTCACAAAAGGGAAAAATGAAGCTTTATTCTCAATGGTCCTGAACAAAATAAATTTGTAACAAAGAGCCACAAGAAAAAGAATGACTAAGTCTAATGAAATTAGACTGAGAACATAGATAACCTTTAATTCCTTTTTACTTACTCAAAAAGAGCCAAGTTTCACTTGTCCTGATGCTCTTCTTCATATAATATAATCTGGATACTTATAGGAACTGTCTCATTATATGAATAATGTAAATCATTTAAGCCAGAAGGTACTTTGAGAGTGAATTAAGTAGACACATTTTACGGGGGTTAAGTGAACTACAGCACTATATTATTCTTAGTTTCTAGTAAGGAAATGGAATTATTTATTTAATACCATTAATTCGCATCTGGCACCAAATAAATTTTGCAACTAAATTCTCCTAAAATATTTTTCCACAAAGTTAACGCTGCATTTAAATGCTGCTTAGTGCAAAATTTTATTTTTTTAGATATGATTGTTTAAATTTTAAAGAGAATAAAAAATAACAAAGTAACAACAACATAGATAATAAAATAACACCATAATAAAAATGATATGGGGTTTCAAAACAAAATGATAGGTTGCTTTATTACATATTGTTATCTTCAATTAATTTTCTCAGATTACCAAATGTAAGAAAGCAAGATTGATCAAACCATTAAAGAGAATTTTTAAAGAAGTAGAAATGATACAGTTTCCCTAGACAAGATGGTAGGAATTCACCAATGGTTGCTATATTGAATAGTGTTGTCTTCAAATTAGTTGATCAGCCTGCGCTGGTGGTATAGTGGTGAGCATAGCTGCCTTCCAAATTAGTTGATCAGATTACCAGATATATGCAAAACTGATGACAAAAAATTGAAGCATTACCTGTTCTTTTCAATAAACCAATAGACATCAGCAGTACAATTATCCCCGTTATTTAGTGCAAAATTTAAAAAAATATATTTCTCCTATATTCTGATGATGTCTCAGCAGCCAAATTTTAAGCTTGTGGATATCATATTAATATGTAATAAGTCCTTTCCTTGATAACAGTTAACACCCCATAAGTCACTCATTTAGTAGGCACTTATAAAAACAATAAAATGGTGGTAGAAGAAGACGGTAGTGCTTTTACTGCTATAAATCATGCTCACTTGCGCTATGACATTGGAATGTCATTGTAACTTGCAGAAGAAGGCACACAGTTGCCCCTTTGTATTTGTGGGGTTTGCATCCAAAGATTCAACCAATCACAAATCAAAAAAGTCAGAAAAAGTAAAAGTCTTGTCTACACTGAAAGTGTGCAGGCTTTTCTTATTCTTAAACAAGCATACAGCTGCTACTTACATTGCGTTTAGTATTGTAAATAACCCAGAGACAATACAAAGTCTACAGGAAGATATGAATAGGTCATACGAGAAGTCTGTATCAGATTTTGTTACCCACAAGGATCCTCCCATAGAAATGAACTACTATCCCCACTATAGTCACTTTATATGGTAGGAAACAGGCTCCAAAAAATCAAGTGGTTTAGCTTTTAGAGTTCATCTTTGGTTACGGAGCTTGTATTCTTTTATTCTACAAGGGCAGCCCATCATTCTGGCTGGATTACGAATGGGATGGAGCCAAGCTCACACCTTACATTTTTATATTCCCAGGAGCCCACTCCGTTTGGCACATCAAAGATACTTAATATGCTTGGACTGAACGAATGACTCATAAGAATAACAAACATTCAGGAGTCTACCACCTGCTTGACAGCTTCTGCCCGGCTGAGAGGTGGCTGCGGACTTGGCTTTAGGTCTGGTTGGACTGTGGAAAGCCAGGCCTGGCACTGCTGCAGGGTGTCTTGCCGGCTGACGTGCTTCTGAAGTTCATGTTCCAGACTCTGGTACACCTGAGGCAGAACAGTTATGCCGAGGTTGTGAAAGGAGCCTTCCACCTCTAAAAGCATCACAGGAACTAAATGAAGGGCATTGACCCGTCCGTTTCCATGGATATTCTCCCTGGACTCTCCAACACCATACTAAGGTGGTTGTGTGTGTGCAATTAAGAAATGTTGCAAAGTGCAATGGGAACTCCCTGGTTTGTAATTTCTAAATCCACACACCACAATTGTAATAATTCACTAGGGTAAGAGAAAATGAGGAGAATTCATGTAAGTGTCAAAATGTGTTTAGAATGAATGAGATCAACAAAGTATATGTCCATAAACCCACAAAGTCACAAATGTCTGCAGCTTTTCTCTGAGTGATGTATTGTTTTCCCACATTTTATTAGTACATGTTTCTAGCACAGAGTGTTCATGTTCCTTGTGAGGAACTAATACAAGTACATAATGCATCTTAATTCCTTTTCTGAAATGCCCTTTCCCTTCCTTCCTACCCGCTCCGTGCACCTGTAAGGCAGGAGCTAAAAGTAAACAATTAAAAAATCATCTTAAGAAAAGAACCAGCATTTCTCTGTGCTGCTTCTGCAGTAGAATTGGGTCAAACTGGAAGTAAATTATAACATATGGGGGGTTGGACGCTCTCATTTCCTCTTAGACATTCCAGACCACAGCAATGCAGAAGGGTTCACATCTTCTGCTTTGTCTATTCAAGTAATTAACTCTCAACCATCCAAACACATTTTGCTTTATTCATAAGGCATGTTGGGAAACAATCATGTGTCTCTTAGAGTTCAAGATAAAGCACAGCTATGGTGCCTCCTGAGCAAACCTTTTCATTAAAGAAGAAAAAATAAGAAATGAATTTAGCTCATTTGCTTTCACTGTTAATACAAAGATCTACTAACTGAATGCTGATTTTCTTTGGCACCTGTTAAATTCATCATTTTTATCTGGCATTGAATCCATTCCTACTCTTATTCTAAGCAGAAATAAAAGTGACATTTTGCTCTATATCATTGTTGCAAACTTGAATGATGAAGTTCTATGTTCTTAGATTTTCATTGTTTTTTTTTTAACTGGGAATTGAGCTCAGGACCTTGCGCTTACAGGCAGGTGCTGTGAGGCTGAGCTATATCCTTGGCCCATCACTGGCTTTTTAAAATTTTTAACTTTTATTGGCTTTTCCAATATTCACCCAATTTTTTTAGAATATTTAGGTTGATCCCTAATGTGAAGAAAATTGCTGCTATAAGAATGAAGTCAGTGACCAATGAATCTCTTTAGAAAGAGTGAATTAATGAGCTCACCAGAAAGCTCCATGTCCAAGACGAGCTATTTTGTCTTCTCTTTCTTTTTCCTTTTCACTTTCTTATTATCCTTCCTTTTTCTTAACTTTGTTAAGGTGAAATTTGCAAGTCTAGGGAGTCAACTAGTGTTACTTAAGATTATTTTTCTCATGATGAGCACAGGTCACTCTCCCTAGGTCACTGTATTGTATCGGTTCTTACTGGCCAGTTCAATAACATAATTACATGGAAAACTTTTCAAAGCCCGTAACAGTGATGGCTAACCTTTGAGAGACTGAGCGCACAAACCTCAACCTCAGACCCATTCATATGTCACAAAGCATCAACACTGCAATTCAACCTGCATATCCTGTGCTTGGCTGCTGCGGCGATGTAAGGATTGGCGATGTAAGGATTCTTGGCTTGCGTCCCAACAGCGAGGGCTCTGTGTGCCCGCTGTGGGCATCAGCACTGGCTCATAAGGACCTTTTGCATTACCATTTAAAAATTCCAACAGAAACCAATTTAGTTATTATACTGAGTTTTTCTTAAAAGAGAAATTCTTACTCACCCTGGACTTACTTCTCTAAGACTAGGGATTTCATTTTCATGCACATACACCCGTTAAAGTATAACTTGGGACCATTATGTTAAGTGAAATAAATCAGAAACAGAACCTTAAATATCACATGGTATCACTTAGATGAGAAAATAAAAATATAAATAAAGAGCAAAATAAAAGATACCTCTAAGAAGTAGGGAAGGGGACCAAGGGACGGAGGGAGGGGAGGGAAAGGGGATGAACAACAGCCATGAAGCTGTGTGACGTATGTGTGACAGCTCCATGCAAAGCATGGGAACGTTATACACCAAAACACGTATTGACAAAAAATGATCAAAAGAGAAGAGGTACAACTCACAGCTGGTACTTAGCAAAACCTTTTCTCAATGTCTATATGAAAGCTTAAAATGTTGAATTAAAAGCGAACCTAGGCTACAAAGAATTTAGAATCATACTTAAGAAAATTACTATATTTATTTTAGTATTACAGAATAAATGGCAAATTAGAAATAAGCTTTGGTATACAAATTAAAACAAACCCCCGAAAAACATTTTTAACATCTTTTTTACCATTAATTGTTGAGATAAAGGTTAGAGAAAACTGGATATCTACAATTCATGCTTAGTCACATCAATCCAATATGTGATGTACTGGCTCTGTGTTCACTTACAGACTAGAAATCTAGCCTCTTTTTTCCTGTCTGACGACACACCAAAATTATCCCAGAGACGTAGGCACCAATCAATCCCATGTAGAAAGCTGCTAGACTGGCCAGGCTTTTGTCATAATTCATCGTGACAAGGCCCTGGGTACTCACACGCTGGGCTGTGCTGCAGATTGCTGAGTAACTGTCCCTCGTGCCCTGAAGATGGGCATTCACGTTCTGTCTCAGTTTCTCTTGCAGGTGATCAGCACACTGGCCAATCAGAGCATCGCCTTTCACTTTCAGGTCATTCAAACGGTCTTCAAAACCAGCGATTTCTTCCATCATGGCCTGCAAAAGTGCACCACATAGAGAGCCCTCATAATTCTCTTTTTCTCTGGAAAGAAACTATCTATGATCAGGAAATTTAAGGTCAATAACTGTATCCTGTAATAAAGTTTTTGAAAGAAGTTTGCAGTTTAACTTATCACCGAGTTAAATTGTTAAATTTCAAATTAAACAAATTTTGAAAAAGCACATGTACGTTTTGAGGGATAATCTGACAGCATTTATGAGTTTAAGGGAGTATGTACATAGGGAATGATAGAAATATCTATTCCATGACATTGTTATCAAACAAAAGGATACCTATTTATTTATCGGATCTATAAAACATAATCCTGGCATAATTTTTATCTAAAACAATTTTACTACTATTTAATCTAATCTTACCAATATCTAACTTATGTAATAATTAACACCAAATTTCTGTAGTGACCTAATATCTAACTATTGACTTACACAATATACAATTTACAGGTAATAACATTTATATCAATAAATATGACACTCACACTGACCATTTACTCAGCACCTGCTATCCTCCAGGAATTATGTATAAGCCTTCTTAAATTTGCACTGTCATTGTTACACAGATAAGAAGACTCAGGCTCTGAGCAGTCTCATAACATACTGCCAGTAGCACAGTAGTATATGGCAGAGTCGCCCGTGCCCAGCTCTAGACAAAGCTCTGTCAGTTCTATGGTAAGCCGTTACCCAGGTCTGCGTTCTCTTGTAAGCATTCACATAGATTACGGGGCAGGGCGGGATGATGACCAATTTTTTTATATCAGGTTTTAAAGAGCTCACTGGCATACAGTGGCACACTTGGGCCCGGGGTTGCCTGGGTTGACACATTGCTTTAGTAAGGGAAACATAGGTGGTACTGCAGCACTGCTGACCCACTTTTTCTTCAGTGGTTCTAGGCAAGTGGACACTATACACACTCACCTGAGAACCATTTCACCTTCAAGATAGGAGAGAATCACCCTACCATGAGATGACTGAGGAGACAGACTGCCTCCTGGGTTGGCATCTCCTTAGTGTTTAGTGGAAAGGACAGTGGTTGCTTTCTATTTATATTTGTTAAATAAAAAATTTTCCTCTGATGGGAATTCAGAGAAGTTAACTGGCTTTTCTAAGGTACATTGAAGATATCAACCACATCTTGATCAAAATTACTATATTTGCCCTTAAGACCACCAGTGAATGGGTCCATAGAACTGACAGGCAGTCATCCGGTACACGTCATTACTAAAAATACATATTAGTAAAGATAAGAATACGTCAGGTCAGTGCTGAACTTTATAGTTTACAACATGCTTCCATGCACATGGCCTTATGTGATTATTACAGCAGTTATGACACAGGCTAGTATTGTTTCTGCCTTTACAAAAGCCAACAAGAAAGCTAGGAGTGGCTAAGTACCCTCAGCTATTCAGCCCCAATCCAGACTTTCTTGCATTCTGTGTTTGCCTACATTTTTCTATGAACGAAGGCATTGCTTTGAGAAATGGCTCCATCAAGACCAAATCCTGAGATTAAAAACTACTAGCCAAGTGAAGTGCAAAGCAGTAGTGTGTTCAGAAATTGAATGTCAGGATTGAACTGTTCTCGATTACTTGTGTATCCCATTCAAATATTTGCAATTGTCAATGTGCTTGAGTCTCAGACCTGACTTCTAAGGAGTAGTGATTATAATCCAGAGCTGTACTTGTACATGTGTACACACACACACACACACACACACACACACACACACACACAGAAGCAAGGTAGCCACAACTCTCCTGGTGTTGGCTCCTTAGGGACCACGTGTACCTTGTGATGGGCCAGCTGCTGGGTAACTGTCTCCAGGCTGCTGGTCTCCAGGAGATCTGGTGCCACCAGCCTGCCAGACATCTGCAGCAGCCACCTCTCCACTTCTTGGAGCTCGCTGTTATAGTCTTCATGGTCTTTGACTTTGGCCTCCAAGCAGAGGACATGCTCCTGTAAAATGAGGTGCTCCCGTTAAGAGGCAGCTTTCAAGCCCAAAACATACTCAAAACTGAGTTTGTATTTAAAAAACTCATGGCAGCTTACAGGATAGGACGAGTTGCTTAACAGCAGAAAAGTATTAGGAGTGGGATGGGGGGCGCATAAAGTCCTGGGTTTAACCTGCAGCAATTGATCAGTAAATCAACCAATAAAAAGAAAATTACCAGGAATCAGGAAAAATCAGTCTGTAGGTCATTTAAATGTCCATCTGATGAGGAAAAACCAGTGACCAACAGCAAATCTTAAAACTGACAAAGGCGAAGGGGCCAGGGAGTACATTTTTTGGCAAACAATTTGATTATCTCCCTTTTACCTTTCCCATGCAGCAGAGGTCCTGGTACTCTCTCCAAAGTTTGTCAATTTTGTCCTTTAAAGTAACATCTTGGATCAGACCCAGAAGCGCTTCGCCTTTCTCTCTCACTGAGTTGACGGATGGTTCATGGGAGAGCACAGTTTGTTGCAATGACTTGAATTACAAAGAAGAAGAACAAGGCGGCTAATTCCCGGGAACCCAACGCACGCGTGCGCACGTTTGTGGCATGCAACACATAACCCTCAGCAGAGAAAGCTGGGGTACTGTTCATGAGCCAACAAATACAAAACATTGTAAAGCTGTGGCTGATACCGTTTTCAAATATGGCACAGGAGGAGAGTAGTCATTAAGTAGTGTTTCATAGGCAGAGATGAAAGCACGGAAAAGAATTACATCTGACTAAATTTAACACAGTTCATCTTTCCGGCTGGTACTCCATTCCTTTCAACAAAGGAAGAAGGAATCGCAACATAAAACAGAGTGAGGAAGCCATCTTTTGATTCTGAGTTTATGATGTTCGTTCTAGCTTGAATTAGCTCCATCTTGAATTAGATACGGCATAAGGGAGGCAAAATCCAGCTGTAACCTCACTGAGAGAGGCTAAAAGCGCTATTAAAATATCTCAGGAATCTGGTGCAGGGGCGGGAGAATGGGTTGCGATCCGTATGTGACATCTTCAACGACATGCTGCCTGGCTTGGCACAGAGGCCAAGCTTAGAAATAGACATATTCATTGGAGATGCTTACAAAACGCTTCTGATGGGAAAAGTTTGGGGATAAGCAGCACTGTGTAACCATTCCCGTCCTTAAATAAAGCAAACTATCTACACAGAGGCTTGGAGAACTGCTTCTAAATGATGAGCAGGTAGACTACCTGTGTCTATGTCATGCATAGCTGTCTCTGCATCACCTTTATTCTTTCAAAAATTAATGGCTAAATTGTTTAACTACAGTTCCTTCATTAGAACTTCCTGTCTTGTGTTCAGTTTACCATAGATAAGCTCAGATAAGAATCTATAGTTACGGGATCTAGATGCCAGCAAGATTTATCTTGAAGGTCTATAGACCAGGATCAGAAAAGGTCTTCACTTATTGGTTGCTGCTATCAATGAATTTATTGATACAACTTTTGGATCTCAGATCTCTGAATGGACAAATAACTCCGAGGAGTTGTCTACATAGACATGGTGTCACTACCAGTGGAACAGACTGTCAGGGATGGTTTCCAGCATCCGTGTGGCTGACATACATCAGGAACTGCCTCCCTCCCGTTGTCCCTGCCCTCCATACACATCTATCAACATGTAACAGGCATTACCTTGTACCTGGATAACTGAGCCTTTTTCTCATATAATTCCATTTTGGGTTCCTCAGGACTGTGTAGGATTGCCTGGTATTCTGCTATCCAGCGAGTCAGTGTTTTACATTTATCCGAGAATTCCTTTGCTAAATGAAGACCTTTTTCCAAAGTCAGGTGCTCTTTTCGCATGGTGCTGGTCAGTTCCTCCAGCTGCTCCATGTGATCATGAATGTCTCTTCTTAGCATCTCTGCCTCACCTTCCTCCAAATATTTTGCAGCCTTCTCTCCTTTTTCCCGGGCTGACTTCAGCAAACTGTGGCCCTTTTCCATGTCTTTTAACAAAACCTGACAAAGTGAATAGGAAGAAAAAAGAGAATTCTTAAAGAAATGACTTTTTAGGTCCACCTATATTCCTTTGACATATGTTTCTAAAATTTACTTTTCAGTCTGAACTCCTAAGCTTCGGGAACTAACTATCTCTCTCTCATTTGAATAGACATTTTAAAAAGTCTTGCTCAACATATAATTGCCAAATCAAAAACTTAAAAAGGGCATAGAGTCATTATTTGAAATTATTCTCTCTCTCTCCTCTCCCTTTAGTGATCAAACTAGAGTTTTGTTAATACTCCATGGGCATTCAGATGATGCCATATTACAAAAAGTTGTAAGCCAGGTTTTGACTTTAAAAGAGCTCGTGACAGCAATTGGAGTGAACAAGAGCCAAGGATCACTAGTCAGATGGGGTCAGGGTGAGCACACCCGACTCCACGGGGGTGGCCAGGGAAAGAGAAAAGGGCAGAGACAAGCCAGAAGAACGGATGCCTACCTCCAGGGTCTTCAATTTTTTCCCCATCACTGCTTTATCTACTTTCTCAATTTTGGTAGCCACATTCTTGAAATTTTTATGAGTAGAGCTGTACCAATCTGAGTAAGAACTGAGGGATAATTCTGACTCTTCCAAACCCTGGATCTCTTCTTCCAGGAATTTTATTTGTTCCTACGAAGGAAAAGAGAAAAGGGAAGAGTGAGTGGAAGGGCAGGGCCGGGGCCCACGTTGCCTACCACGCTTTTGTACTGGAGGCTGAGGGAAAGAAGCCCCTCCGGGCGCGTGGTGCTGGCCGGCCCACTCTCAGGCGGGTGCTCACCAGCACTTGGAGGAGCAGGGCCTGGTATCTGGAGGTCAGCTGGGTAGCCTGGCAGCCCAGCCTGCTGTTTACATGGCTCTCGTCCAGTATCTCCTGGGCTTTAGCTCCCACCTCCTCCACTTCATCTCTGTGTGCAGCCACTTCTTCATGCCATTTCTGAAATAATGTAAGAATCAGATGGAAAGACAATTCCAGCCGTTGTTACCTAAGACAGACACTATATTCTTTCTTTCTTTTTTTTTTGACTTTTTGAGACAGGGTTTCACTATGCGGTTCAGGCTGGCCTTGAACTCACTTTGTAGCCCAGGCAGGCTTCAAACACACAGCGATCCTCCCGCCTCAACCTCCCGAGTGCTGAGATTACAGGTGTGCACCACCATGCCTGGCTTTATGTTTTCTTCTTAATGGAACATTACTTTAGCATGTGTTAGAATATATTCATTCTGAGATATAATTTTGAAAATATGTCATGTATAGCTTTGGTGAACAAAGGTCTTACAACAATGTTATAAAGATCGTATGCTTATGAGTTTGAATACTTTTGAATATATATTACACTTGGATTTGAAAGTCTTTTAAAAAGCAATGTGGCATATATATTTTATATCTTGTTTTGCACTTAGATCAACTTTAAAAGAGGTGGATATTGAAAAAGATTCCCAATGCATGAGTTTGGATATACAAATGGAAATTACATAATAATTAGAATAAAAGTGCTTATTACATATGATTTTAATGTTGCTTATTAGAGCAATTTCATATTAGAAGCATAAAGTTAACCTCTAATGCTACTGTTTATTTATCTTTACAAAACAAGGTAGTAACACCAAAATGTATTCTATCAAAGACTGAACTACAAAATAAATATAAGAAAAATACTCCTTTTAATTATTTTAAATTTCTAGATGAGTGGAAAGAGACTTTGCAAAATCTAAGCCTTGGACAAACAGTTACTAAATATTAATGAAACAAATTAGGCAAATAACTGGCACTTTGACAAGTATCAGGCATTTCTAGGTATTTGCTGTACCTTCGTCTGATGTAACTGTATCTCTTTGGTCGCCCGGTTAGACTGGCGTACCGTCCTGAGACTAACTTTCTCCTCCGTCTTTTTAAGCCATTCATCTACTTCTTGAAACTTCTGCTCTATCAACCTGAATTTATTCACGATGTTGTTGAACTGGGTCCGAGTCTCAGACAGTCGGTGCTGGTAAGCCTGCCAGTCCTGCCGGAGTGATTCCAGCACACGGTCCTCCGCCTGGGGGATGCCCGATACGATCACGTCCTCTCTGGTGTGCAGCACTGAGTTCAACAGTGCCTGTCCCTCTGCACAGTGCACTTGGAGCTCCTGCAGGGACAAAGGTACAGCCGTCATGCCTCACTCAGATTTCACACTTGCCCAGGTTAGCGAGTCTCACAAAACCAATGGGGAGGGCTTGCAATTCCCATCAGGAAAAACTGATTTTATCCTGTCCAATACCCAAAACAAAACAAAACAAAAAACTGTACCTAGCTTTGAATATTATTCCCTAAGTTTAGAGAAACATCCTGAAATATTTCCACTTAACATAACCAATACACAGTTCCCTTCTCCCCATCAAATTTTTTCTCAACATCTTCTGAAACTTGACCTTTAGCTAACAAGTGAAACGCTCATGATGAAAAGGCTATTATTAAAAAAAAACACTCTAGGCCTATGATGGCTGATAATCCATTCAAAGCAGCTAAGACATCATGCTTTGACATTGAATGGTTCAGTGCCACTCCTGGGGCTGAGAAAGGAACGATAGATTTTCTTTGTGTTCAGAAGGAACCTTTGCCAGGGCTGTACTCTCGGGAATGTTGTGGCCAAGGAAAGGTGGTCCTGGTACAGGATATACAAAGCCCAGAGGGTGGATCATCAACCTACTGACCAGGTGCTCCCAGGTACAGATACATTACCTCCACTGAGGAATGACCCACAAAGACATATCCTACAAAATTCAGGATACACCAAGTCTTATAGAGCACGAGCTTAAGAAAAGAAGACTTGCATATCCTCTAAAATATTGGCAAACTGTTATTTCTAAGCCCTAAAGTGCCAGTTTGTACTATTACTTGGTATCATTATCTAACTAAAAGGAACCAAGTCAAATTCCACCAAGAGTGTGAAAGATACCACCACATTTAATAAAAATATAGTACTACGATAAAAGTCCTACCACAGAGAAACAATTGAAATTGCTGACAGCTATCATTTTTTTTGTTTTTACAGAAAAACAGAGTCATCTCTTACTGTCCAAACAAACAGAACATTCCCTTCAAAGGCAGAGTGACTCACAGAATGGGTACTGTGAATGATATGAATACAGAAACAGCAGAGCAATATATGTGGTAAAGCTGCCATCAAAACGGCCACAGAGGGGCTGGGGATATAGCTCAGTGGAATAAGCGCCTGCCCAGTAGGCACAGAGTCCTGAGTTCGATCCCCAGTACCGCCAAAAAAAAAAAAAAAAGGCCACAAACACAGAAAGTTTATTCCAATATTCTTAAGATTCCTTTCCCAAGGTAATTACGTACCTGTTCACCCCTAATTCAAGGTCGACAAATTTTTTCTTTTCTTGTGAAGGTTTTAACAGCAAATGATTTAGGCTTTGTGGGCCTCTGGGTCTTGTGAAACTACTGCGCTCCACCGGCATAGCACTACCACAGGACACCAGGGATAGCGCTCAGTTGTGTGCCCGCAAAGCTTTATTTAAAATGCAGACATTGTGGCCGTGGATGGATCCCTGCCTGAATTTACTTATCTTCACAAATTATCACCTTTTCCACATTTCTTATAGTTTTATCTATTATACATATCAACATATCATTTTCTTAGTTAAATTCTCATATACCTCGTATTTCAAGTCTTTACGCTAAAGGGGAAATGTGGTTTACCAGGTAGGGAATATATGACATGAGGCACATTAGGTCTTCAGCTTATATAAAGCGCCTGTGACCACAGTCCGCAGGGCTGGCACTTGGGCCCTGCAGTACCGGGAATGGGAGGGATGACATCAGGATGCTGAAGGACCCTGGTGGTACAGTTGGGGATCACAGCGGTCCACTGCCGATCCTGCCACTAGCACATTCCTGTTTCATTAACAAGCGGTGATTCGAGGGCAACAATTTAAGGATTAATTCCTGGGGAAGCCAAGGGTGACAGTTTGGTTTGGGCCACGTTAATCTGATTTAAGTGAAATATTTTTTTCTGATCAGAAGCAAGAGAAACATCTAGTGAGTAACCTATCAGCTGAGCTCCTACGCGGAGGTTAAAGTGCTCTGCAGGGGCTCGCCAGGATGTCTGGAGTGAGGTGCCGAGAAGGGTCATTTGGGGAAAAGGAAACCAGCTATGTTCAAATACATTACAGCGTCTCAACCTGGTAGACACGGATGTTTTACTCTTCCAATGGAAGATGAGTGAGATCCTTATGGAAGCTAACAAAATTGCGATGCTTCCGACTTCTACCATTTATTTACCTTATGAAAAGGCCAGATATTTATTTAGATAAGACTTTCTCCTCATTTAATTCTCAAACAACTCTTTGGAAGAAGCCGAATCAGAAAATTCTCTCTTGCCTGAAGTCACCCATCTAGTGACAGGTCCCATGAGCACGAGCGCCTGAACCTCCTGACCTAAATTTGTTCTCTTGCCATTGTCCTGTACTCCACAAGACCTAGCAAAAAAGCCAGAAACTGCACATGCTAGTGACAGCACCTGCTTTTTCCACCTTGTCCAAGTGGTGGGGACATTGTGCCCATCTGAGCCCAGTTCTGATCAGGGCAGGGGGCACCTAACGAAGTTCCTACCCACTGCTGGCCTTTCTCCAGTTCTCCACTATGTGTATCTGGCAGCCTTTTCTTAGGAAACCTCGCTGCCCCCTTCCCGCCTCTCAAGGCAATACCTTAATATCAATGATTAATTATTAATATTAATACCTGAGAGCATCCCTCAGGTTAGTCTATTAGTGGTCCTACTGCATGGCTCATAAAGATCCACCAATGGGTTTGTGTGCCTCACCGGATTGCAAGCTCTCAAGAGTGGAAGTGGTAACTCAATCCTCTTTACATGAAGTAACCAGCAAGGCACCTGCACTGTGTAAGATACTCAGTTAAAGCTGAAGGAGTGAATAAGCAAACAGGTCTTGACTGCTCTCCTCTGTGTCTGACAGCGCACCCCCAAATGCTGCCTCCTGGCCTGAGTGCCAACACCTGCCGGCTCCTCCAACCCCTCCATCTAGCACTCTGGCGCCGCACTGGGGTTTTCAGTGGTGTGGGAGGCTCTGACTGAAACTAAGTGTGCTGTAGTACTGGCTCCTGTCTGACTTCAAGGGATGCCTCCTACTGACTTTTGCTGCTTTGTCACACGTTGGAGTCTATCCTTTGTAGGCAAAAGGCAGGTGCATCAGTGGATGTAAAGTTAAACATGCGTCACTCCTGTGAGGGCCTCCCTAGCACTGAGTGAGTTTCCTCATAGCCAGTCCTGCCTAAAATGCCTCGTAATATCAATGCACATGTATTACCGAGGTCTCAGAATGCTCCAGATCTAAGCCTTACTAGAGTTACACTTAATATGCATCTGCTTTCTAGCTGGGTGTGGCGGCACTGCCCTATAATGCCAGCACTTGGGGAGAGTGAGGCAGGAGGATTACAATTCAAGTCCAGTTGTACAACTTAATTAACCTAGGTAAATGTAATTTCAAAGTAAAAAGAGAGGTGAGGACGTGGTTTGGTGCACAGGCCCTGGGTTCAATCCCCAGTACCAAAAAAGAAAGTATCAGCTTTCTATAGGATTCAAGGTCATATTAGCTTCTCATTCCTTGAAATAATAAATCCATATTCAGAAGAAAGAATCTTTTGTTGTTGGGTAAAGTAGACTTTACCTGAAGGTCCCTCAATGTTGTTTCATAAATGTGGGCATCACCTTCAAGAACTGAGTATCGCTCGAGCTTTTCTTGTTCTTGTCCCAGCCAAACTTCAAAGGTCTTTAGATCTCTCTGATATTCTTGGTGCAGGCGAAGAAGTTTTTCAGACTTGGTTACTGCTTCCTGTATTTGGCATTTTAAATGGTTAAGATAGGAACACATTCCTAGGTGCAGTATCAATGTGTGGTAAGAACCTACTTTTATAATTTTAGAAAGCACAATTATTAATTAATTGGATGTGAATGACTTCCTAGAACAATGAACCTTCAAGATTTATGTAGAAAATATATTTCAAGATTAAAAAGGATCTTAAAGACCATGTTGTTGAAGTCACTAACTGATCTCTAGATTTGTAAAATGTAACATAGATAAGACCAAAAAATTACTTTTGTCTTCGTAAAAAAGTCACGTTTGCTAAAAATGAAATTTGGGATTCTTATATTGTGCCTTACAGGAGAAATCAGACTCACTGTGTAATTTCCTGACTTTTGTAACCTGGATGTCCTCTAAAAAGCATTTTTATTTTCCTTATGAGACTTAGATAAAGACTGATAAATAGTAGGGTGATTACTTTGTACTTTCCCAGACTCTTACCACCAGGCAGACCGTAGCACCTACGAGTTTTCACTATGAAGCTGTCTACAATTTTTCTGATTTTGCTACATTTCTAGAAAACTTTAGCTGAAAATTATTTTAGTTTACTAAATTTTAGGTACTAACAATTGAAAGGTTTTGCTGAGTTTTGTCAGTTACTCCTTTAAAATGTTAAAATTCACTAAACTTATTTTGTTGTTACCACAAGTTTGACATTAAACAAAAATCAATGAGCCTTAAACGAGCCCCCCCCCCCACTCTCCCACCTGGGTGAGTCTATGGCCCCCGGGCCAGCCCTACCTTGGCCCTCTCTTTGATTGCTAGGTATCGCTCCTGCAGGTCCTGGAGCTCTAGCTGGGTGACGTAGTGCTCCGTCATGCTGGCTCCTTTGACTTCAATGGTCTCCAGCAGGCTACCGTGACTCAGTACTTCCTCATTTAATAGCTAAAGCACATTTTAAAAAATAAAAGTTACCCAGGTGCCATCATACCAGTGATACAGCTAAAATTAAGACACTGTAATTGCATAGTTGGCCAGTGACCTAGGGTACCCATCCATCCAACCACATATATATATTTATATCGATATCTATCTGATATAGACATAGCTGTGAGTGTATGGATTTGTGTTTTGTGTGCTTGTGTGCATGTCTTTATAATATCTGGTCCAGAACTGTTCTCTACAATACTAGTTCCCAGTGAACCACTTTGTGTTTCTGCTTGACTATCTCAAGGTTCTCATAACCAGAAATGGGGTTCTGATTCCCATGTCACGCCCCATGTCACCACATTCTTGCCCCACCCCCGTTCTCTTCTTCACATGGCAGACTCAGTGAACTGGGGTTGAAAATGGACACCACTCCCCAGCGGAAAACACTGATAGTCTTCTTAGCCGTGGCAGGATCAGTGGAAAACCTTCATGGAAGCCAATGTGGCCACACACGGTCAGGCCCCAGCCGCTTTCTGTGTGCGCCTCCCAGCACCCTTCCCTGCTTACTCCCTGCTGTACCTCTCTCCCCAGTCCCTGCAGCACTGGGATCTTTCACTCCTCAGGACCTGCATACCTGCTGCTTATTCTTTCTAGAATCATCTCTGCCCAGCTCTTCCCAGGCTGATCTCAGGGTTGCAAATCCTCGTGCGCACAGGCGTCAGACCCTTTGGCTTGCCTGAGCCACACTAAATGAAGAGCAATTGCCTTGGCTCATAGATTAATTACATAACACAGTTAATGTATATAAGGAACAAAATTTCCTTTATTTTTAATATTTTTATTATTACATTAAAATGTCAACATATAAAGTTACTGGGATATTTGACTTAGTTTTTGTTTAACTTATTAAATTATTTTATAAAATAACACAACAAGCTCAAGTTTAATAATTAAATAAGAAAATCACATGTCTACCTAACAACAACAAACCTCTGTCCTCACAGTGCAGGAAGGGAGAAAATCTATCACTGATGATGGCTACAAACTCATACAAGTGCATGTAACATCTGAGCAGTGCTGATTCTGACTGGACTGATCGTGAGGCGTAGGCTCAGGAGGCAGAGTTTGTATTGCTCTGCCCCTCCCCTGTACAGTGTTCCCAACACGCTCCTCATGAAAGCACCTCAAAACCAAACCGTGGAAAACATCACAGAAAATCACACAGTACTATCAAACGTTTACAGTCTTGTGGGACCATGCTACCAGCTGTGGGCTGTGGATCGGACACATCTGCTGTAGGGAAACAGCTATGTTTCCTATTTCAAAGCACCCTTTCACTCTAACCCAACCCTAACGTTAAAAATCCACATTAACCTTTGCAGATTACTCTCTCTCAGATCACACTACTTCTCTTCTCAGTACGTACTAGTCACCATTTTTTTATTCATGTGTTTATTGCCCAGTGTATGTGTCCTCACTGGAATACAACTCTTGCCTACGTTTTTACTTAGAACGAGGCACATTGTAACATCTCAATAAATACTGATTGAGGAGATGGATATCATGCTTAGTAAGGAGTCTGCTGAAATTCAGGAGAAGAGGACGGCTCGATAAGAACTAATGGTAATGTCAAGTGGGGAGGATCCAAGTGGACGCAAAGTGAGAATTTAAGTACTTGAAAACTCTCTCTGTGTATGTTGTGATAGTCTGATGTTGAATATGCCTCGGGACAAGGCTGTTGCTATAAATCAGAAAGTCCAAAAGTTTGTGTAAGTATTATTGTCAATAAAAGTTTTAAGAACATAACCATAATTGATTTATTTTTAAAAATTGTGATTTGTACTACTATACTAATATAATCATTATGAAAAATGCACAAAAGCAGTGATTCAGAAGAATTCTATAAGAGGAAGCATTTTTGTATCTTAATGATGAGCAGGCTGAATGTGTTACAAGATATTCAAGCAGCTCAATTTTACATCGTCTGTAATGTAACACGTGTGTGTACGATTGCCCTGGTATAGGTTACTTTCAGTCACTAGTAAAAACCACAAAAATGGGGTTTGAGGAACAACCGGAAACGACAGTACAAAGTGGAAGCGTCAGCTACCATTTAGCTGTGAGTGGAACCCTAGCACACAGATCAGCGCACATTTGTTGGGTGGTGCATTCTAAAGAAGCCCCGAGGTGAAAGGGAGTCTGAAGCGCAGCTCTGACCTTGGCTTTCCCGACAGCGGTCACTTTCTCCCTCAGCTCTGCACACTGCCTTTCGGATCCACTTAGGTTGGCTTCTATGCTGTCCATCCAACCAGAAAACTGTCGAACATCATCCTGGTAACTGGTCCATTTCAAAAGAGCTGCTTCCAGCTGACTGCAAAGGATTTGGAAGGACAATAATTTCCACTGAGAATCCTTGCCCAGCAGGATGTCAGTCCTTGCGTCTGTTCCATCCACTCCGGCCAGCAGAGGGCGCAGACCGCAGGAAGGGGCTGGCGCGGCAAGGGACAGATGGCCAGGGCTTGGCAAAACTGAGCCTGGGTCTCCCGGAAGCAAGGGACAGGGAAATCCAGGCCGAGAGGTGGGAAGGTGGGACAGGACACAAACTGAAGAGGCGGTGACGAGGAGCCACCAGACACAGGGAGAGGCCTAAAGGTGATCCCAGAGCTGGTGTATTCTGGAGCCAAATCTCTGGGCCTGGAGAGAATCAATATTTTTTCAAGTTTGACATGACATTCAGGCAAGCAGGAAAGGAAAGGGATCAGTAACAGAAGGAAGGAAATTAAGCACGGTAACCATCGTGCATGAGATTTAATAAGCTGAAAATCACAATAGAAAGAGTCATATTTCCCAGATCTAAATACCATCTGATAGACAAATACTTCCTTGTCTCCATGTATACCTTGTGTATTTCATTTCATTAATTGCTTGAGTCTAATTTTGATACTGTGAACTGTGTTCTTCTGTAGCACACTGTGTCACTGCCAAACCCCCAAACCGACACTACAGTAAAGGTCATCAGGGCCCTAGGCCTCTCTGCCCGAGTATACTCTGGTCCCTGAGGCACTCTCAGCTTGACAAGGAGGGCCAGGCGACTGTCACCCTGCTAGGGGGAGCCCACAATTGCTTTCTTGACTTCCGGGGGTTTGTTTACAGTAACCCCGTGTACTCTGAGACACATGCAGTGCAGCAGCTCCCAGGGTCAGGCCTCACGCCCCGCTGCTCTGCGGAGACCCATTTGGGCCTGGGGACTCTTACTGGCTGCCTGCATCTCCGTTCCCCTCTGTCCTGCCACCTGCTTTTAATCAAAATATCCTTGTATTATAAAACATTTGTATATCTTTTGATTTTAAAGCAGTGAAAAAAATAACAAAGAGATACTCATTTTTAGCTAGTTATATTAAAACACATGCAAAGTATTGCAAGTCAGCCTCAAGGCAAGGTTATACCTGCCTGTTTAATTTGCTCTAATAAGGAAGAGGGAGAGGAGAAGAGAGAAGGGG
>PVLD010001010.1:0-228133 GCA_004027595.1 Dinomys branickii | reverse complement strand
ATTATAGAGAAGATAGTAGGGAATTTGCACTGGATGCTGTATAATATAAAGTTATCTTCACTTCTGTTAATACAAAAACGATTGAGGAAATATAGAATTATAGAGAACATAGAAGGGAATTAGCTCTGGATGCTGTCCTACATAATGTTACCTTCACCTTTGTTACTCAGTTACACAGATGATGGCCCATTTGATCATTCAATTCTTCTCCTCCCTCATCTCCATTGTCCTACCACTCAATCAGTCATCTTCCCTGTGACAACAACTGTATTCCTGGGTTTATCTACACCCCTGGACTCCCGCCTTGGGAAGAGATATAGCTGCCTCAGACTATACTATAACATACATGGGTGTATACAAACTGCCATGGTTGGAGGTGGGAGAGCACATATGCTCACAGCGGACCGCCTGGCTCCACCCTGTCGTCATGCTATGGGTGGGTCCAGTCCCTGAGGTGCCCTGAGCAGGGCCCACTGTGGAGCAGCAGCAGAGCAGCCACGGGGCCCACAGCAGAGCAGCTGTGGGGCCCACTGCAGAGCAGCATCGGGGCCCACTGTGGGGCAGCCGCGGGGCTCACTGTGGGGCAGCCGCGGGCCCCACAGTGGGGCAGCCGCAGGGTCCACTGCTGCACAGCTGCGGGGCCCACAGTGGAGCAGCCGCGGGGCCCACAGTGGCGCAGCCATGGGGCCCACTGCAGAGCAGCCGCAGGGCCCTCCACAGAGCAGCCACGGGGCACGTGCCCCCATCGGGGCGCCCTTTGTGACCCTTTTGGCTCTGTCTCATTGCCTTGATGCCAGAGGCCCTTTCTTCTCCTCCCACCTCCTCCTGATCTCCAGCATTACCGTTCCCCACCCCTTGCAGCTGGGCAATGGGTCTCCGAAGCTGAAGCTGCGAATGCCGAAACGAGGGCATGGGCCAAGGGTGTGCTTGGAGCGGCGACCTCCTCCCTCTCCATCTCATCTCCCTCCAACTGCGGCATGGCAGATCTCCGATCCCCTCCTCCAGAGGAGGTTTTGCTTAATCTTTACAAGGGTTTCAGTTCCCATTTCAGATCCTTCTCGAGTTCAGGATATCCACCTCTTTCCTTTCTGTCCTTCACATGTTGCTATATTCCTATGTCTGAGTGGCATTCCTCCGGGAGGTGCTCTCTCCGCTGCCTACCCAGTCGCCATGGGTTCATACAAGATTCATATATGCAAGCAGTATGGAGACACTCTTTTTTTTTTTTTGCGGTACTGGGGATCGAACTCAGGACCCTGCGCTTGCTAGGCAAGCACTTATTCCACTGAGCTATATCCCCAGCCCCACGGAGACACTCTTGTTGCTCGTATTAGTAGTTTGGGGTGAGTCCTGAAGCCTGTGGACTCGTCCCATTGCTGTCAGGAACAGGTGGTGATTGCGCAGGCCGCCGAGGCTCAAGGTGCTCACAGAGGGCGTACAGGGTGGGAGCTGAAGCCCAGTAACTCAGTTCATGCTTCCTGCTTGATGTTGGAGTGAGAAGGGCGTGGGGCCATGTGATCCACCTCCATCTGCAGCTCTCTCTTGCTGTTGTGCTCCAGGTCCCATTTGTTCCTTGGCTGGATCCCTGGGAGTTGCTATGGCTCTGATGTCACTGCCGATGCACCCCACCGCTCCCCACTGGCAGCCGCCCACAGATTGGAGAGGCAGGAGGCAACAGCCTCGAGGCAGGCATAGAGCTGGGTGTGGTGGGATGTGTACCGGCTGCTTTGGCTCCACCTTGCCTCCAGGTGCTGATTAGGAAGGTTGCTGCAGGGTGGGGACTCTGCTTCAGTGGCTGTTGCAACCTCTCATCCTCACACTGGATTTGACCACAGTTCCCAACCACCACTGCCTCTCTTCCTGGCTGCGCCCTCTCCTCTCCAGACCTGGACCAGCTCTTGGAACTCCGCTCTCCCCTGGCCGAGTCGGGAGGCTTCCATGAGCGTGGGGCTCCGAACCTGAAGCTGCGATTGCTGGAACGAGGGCTTGGGCCAAGAGTGTGTTTGAAGCAGTGGCTTCCTCTTTCTCCGTCTCTTCTCCCTCCGACTGTGCCGCGGCGGCCCTCCGATCCTTTCCTCCAGGAGAGGTTTTGCTTGGTCTTTCCTAGGGCTTCAGGTCCCATTTGAGATCCTTCTTGGGTTCAGGGTACACACCTCTCTCCTTTCTGTCTTCATATTGCTATATTCCATTGTCTGGGTGGTAATCCTCTGGGAGGTTCTCTCTCTGCTGCCTACCCAGTCGCCATCTTCCCGGCCCCTGATTATTTTTATAAATTAAAAAAAGCAAACAACAGAACAATCACTGGGAAAGCAGTCTGGCACTTTCTCAAAGTTAAACACACGCCCACCCTGTGACTCAGCAGTGCATCTGCTCCTGGGGTTCACTCCTGAAAAATGAGCCTGAACACAAAAGCACTGCAGACCTGCTCTGAGCAGCAGTAGCATGATATCCCCAGAGCAGACGACCCAAACAGCCTCTGACAGGAGGCACAAACCAAGGCGCGGCAGTAGTCAGACAATGGTGTCCTTTGAGGAGAAAAAGTGACTGACACAAGCACAGCACAGGTCAATCCCCAAAACATTCAGCCCAGTCCAAGAAGGCAGACAAGGAAGACCATGTCCAGTGTGAGTCCACTGGTGTTACGCTCAAAACTGGGCAAGCAGCTGAGGATGTAGCTCAGTGCACTGTGCCTGCCTGACAAGCATGAGATCCTGAGTTCACTTCCCAGTACTGGAAAAAAAAATTGGGCAAACTTATCACAAAAGAAATCAGGAGGGTTCAAGCACAATGGGAACAATGACCAACCAGAGGCCAAAGCTCACACATGGAGCTGAGGACATGCCCAGGTCTGGCAGGGAAGTGGGTTGCTAAGGTCTGTGCAGTCCTCAGACCTCACTGAGCTACTCACCCACTTTATACCCCACTTTTCACCATCGATCAGGCCTGAATAAAGAAGTCACAGAGAAAAAGACCCAGCTTAGGCCTAGGAGGCCAGCATGAACCCTTGGGCAGAGGCCCTGTCCTGGCTGTTTCTGTCCTCTCTTACTCAGGAGGGAAGCCCTGCCTTAGACTTGTCTCTGTTCACAACTCCAAGCAAGCTCCTTACGCTCTTCCCATCACTCTTACCATTACAAAACGCACTTCACATAAACACAGTAAGATAAGCAAACAAAAGACATCAGTATTCTCTGGGGATCAGTTCCCACTAATATAAGCAAGTGTGACTGCTTTGCATCACAGTGCCGAGCGTGTGCCCCACAGCCTGGCATTCCTGTCTACACCAAGACACTGCTTAGATGCCACTGTGCCCTGTGCACTTCACCCAGGGACAGACCGATCTGCAGCCACAGCAGCACAGAAGCAGAGGTGAACCCCGCCAGGAGGTCCAGTTGAGCAAATCTGGGGTACAGACACCCTGGCACCAGGCACCATGCAGGATTCCAGCGACAGACAGGGCTTTGGCCCCAGGAGCTCTCCATCAGCAAGGGGGAATGAGTCTCCAGGTAACATGCCGAGTGTTCCCGAATCAGGAACCAAGTCAGGAACCACATAATGGGAGAGAGGATGGCAGCCAATCCCGCTGGCGGAGCTCGAGGAAGGAGGAAGCCCCTATGAAGAGTGCAGCAGGGAGGCGTGGGGACAAGCGCCACACATGCTGGAAGAAAAGAGCAGTCCGGGGGACTCACTGTCATCTTCTTACTCTTGCAGTGGCCACTCCCATGCAGGGTGTTCCCCTCTTAACTTTTACTTCTTTTCTCTTTTTCAACCTTCAATAAACACTAAACTTTTATTTTTATATACATATATACACATACATATATACACAATACGCACATATATACATACATATACACATACATACGTACACACATACATATATACATACATACACACAAACATATATACACAAACATATATACATGCATACACACACACACATGCAAACACGAGCATGCCCCGGAATGGGGAGGTTCAGCACACTAAGGGGAGATGTGACCAACAGGATAGGACTGGGTCCGTCACACAAGTCCCTTGGACGACATACTCAGAAGCCTGCAATTCTGGAATTCATTCTGCTGTCACGAGAGGCACAAAGCTCAGGGACAAGGACAGGTGTTTTACAAAGAGACCACTGCACCAGTTAAATTAGCAAAGCCCCCGGACTAAGAACACATAAGCCCGCAGGCCTGATGCCTTTTTACTAACTTAGTCCTTATTCTCACAAGCACCAGTGGGGCACTGCAGGTTTCTGTTTTTAAAGAAGGAAGCCTCAGAAGAGAAAAGGAAAACAGATGACATTGGAAGACAACTGCTGGGAACAAGGAATGGCAAGCCCCAGCCTGGACCAGCAAATTTGGGGTGGGGACACCCAGGCACCAGTGCCTCACAGAGAGCACGATCTGCAAGCAGCACACACAGACCCCTCAGGAATAAGCCTCACAGTAACCCCACCAACTGAAGAGAGAAGGCAGAGAGAAGGCAGCCAAGATATCCTCTGGGAGAGACAACAGCTGGTTCCATCCACACAGTCCAGGAACACAACGTGGGAGAGCTAGGAAGGCAATTATCCAGTCGAAGCAGTGAGCAGCTGTACACAGGGTGGTCCAGCACTGGGACCTGTGCAGAAGGTGAAGGCACAGAGCTGGCAAGCAGACCCTGGGTGCAGGGGCGTTGGGGCAGGTGAGGCTTGGGCACTTCAGGGAAGGGCACCTATTCTGTAGGGTACTATGTCTGCCCTAATGCATGACAGATGAGTGACATACATATGACAACCATGCATGACAGATAAGTGACACTGAGAACTGCAAAGCTTCAACTTTACAGCACAGTGAGCATTAATGTATGCAAACTTAAAAAAATCCTTCAGGATGCCAGCAGGTGTCAAGATGGGATGCAGACTGTGACAAGAGGCTACCTGCATCACTTAACTCCCAAGGTCAGAGTATTTACACAAATTATCCTAGGACCTTCCGCTCTGCAATGTGCAACCTCTTACATGTATTTATTTATCTATTTGGCCACGTGTTTAAATCAGCAAGGACATTTACTTTCTAGTTTGAATCACAGCGCAGTACTATTTTACTCCACTGCGGCTCTTGGGAGTGCCTTCACCCAGTTTCCCTGTCACTCTGCCTGGTCCCCAGGCCCTTACTCTGTGTGCAAGAGTGTACTGTGAGCACGTCTTCACTTCCTGTGGACACAGATGCTTTCTTCTTGTGTATTCTCAGCCTCTGCCCTGGCCTCAGCCACTTCTCCAAGGAGCCCTGGGTCCTTTTATTTGCTAGAGAATAGCATCAAAACCCAAGACTGGGCACCAGGTGTGCTAGCTCTTGGAGTGTGGCTTCCAGGTCCTCTCTGGTGAGCGAGCAGGTAAACACCTGTGTGAGTCCAACGTAGTTCCATACACGATGGGCTGCATGTATATTAAGCCAAATATGAGCTGCTGTGCACACCCCCAGCTCTGACCCACGACCACGCAGGTCATGACAGCTGCCTGTCTTTGCTCACATAGAGCACTCCATTCCAACATCGAGGAACACGGCTCTCATCATTTGCTGTTCATTTACACAACTGCTTGATTCCAGAATATAATGGTTCTACAGCTGCCCAACCTACCCCAGGAAAAGCACAGAATAAGTCCCACCAGAGGGTCATCATACGGAGTATCTGACCAGGACTCCCAAAACTGTCAAAGTCATCAAGAATGAGGAGTCTGAGAAGGTACATAGCTATGAGGCATCTCAGGAGACAGGATGACAGTGTCCCGTGGGGCCCTAGATGGGATCCTGGGCAGAGAAACGACTCTGAGGGCAAACTGAGGAAATGAAGCATGTGCAGATCATTTTCACAGTGGGAAGGGATGCAGACCCAGCAGGAAGGGGACTGCAGGGATGTGGGTGAGCAGAAGCTCAACAGCTCATGTCTGGTGAAGACAGTGGCAGCCCTGGGGCATCAGAAGTGTAAGTGCAGTGCTGAGACTGGAAAACAGAGGGGGCACAGCCACGGAAGGCTGGAACACACTCTGGCCTGTGAAACTTAGTTTTGGTTGTTGTTTTTGAGACACAATATCTACATAGTTCAAGATGGCCTTGAACTCACTATGTAGCGCAGGCTGGCCTTGAAATCATGGTGCTCTTCCTGCCTCAGCCAATCAAGTGATGGGATTACAGGCATGTACCACTATACCTGGCCTTCAAACTGGGTAGCAAGACCATGTCTCTAAAAAAAATAGAACAGGTGAGGGCTGTAGCTCATCAAGAAAACCCTGGGTTCCACCTCAGACATGCCATGGAAAAACAGGTGTCAAAGGCCAGATTTAGCTGGGGGAAACCAGAAAGTGGACACTTGGTGAACAGGAGGCAGAAAGTGAGGCCCCAAAGACCTGACAAGACCACAAACAGGTTCAAAGTAAGCAGAGACAGGACTGGGTTTGCGCTAGAAGATGTAAGAACTCAGAGAAAGTGCCCATCCGGAGAACAACCAATCTTCACGTGTGGCTGGCAGAGAGGCTCCTACTCCAAGGCAGAGTGCAGAGATGGCAGGCACCTGCAGGGCTGTCACCAGACCATGTGACAAGGCACTCGTGCCAGGTGGAAAGACCATAAGACAGCTGTTCCTCACCTTGGCACTCAGGTGACCCCTGAAGCCAACCCACTGTGATCATATTCCTAGACGTTCTCGTGGCGACATGCAGTGACATAACCTTGACTGTCCTTCCAAAACCCAGCAGAAATGTACACCACTACTATTCTCTCTGCAAATGCCCGAGTCTAAAACAATGGCTACTAATCTTTAAGAAAATACACACCCCAGAATACTAACCCAGCTGATGGCAGTGTCAACATGCACCACATGTTGACCCTGTGTGAGCGGCCACCCAATGGAATCTTTGTATCGGGGCCTTTTGTATTAAAATTCTGAGTCACCCTAAAATAGCACTTGAACTTTGCAGACCACAGGGAAGACATGGAGCAAACACAAACAAGGAAGAGGGGTGGAAGCCAATCTGGGCTGGGGGGTGGGTCCTGATCTCTCCCCAACCATACAACCATACCTCCTCCTCTTCCCAGTACCACTGCACAGCCCTCCAAAGGTGGGCACCCGGCTGGGGCCTGGCTCTGTTCCTCCGCCTCCAGGAAGGATGCCATCAGACTGCAGTCCCACGTAGCCACAGTGCAAAGTCTGTACTGTGATGCCACATGTTGGGTCTGGCCCCTAGCTACTCAACACCAAATCACCTCACAGCTAGGACCCTCTCCTCCCCGTCTCCACGAGGAGCACACACAGTCTAGCAGCCAAGGTCAAAACCCTCACTGACCTCTTCCTCTACCCCACTCCCTGGAGCACTCACGGGTGGGGTGAGTCAGGCTGCCTCCAACCGAGCCCCCTCATTCACAGGAGCCAGGCCTGCTCAGCACCTCCAGGCCTGCCAGGTATGCACAGCTCTCCCCACCTGCTGCCTGCACCCTCCTCCCACCAGCCTAGCCCTAGCTGGCAGGCTTGTTCTCATCATCACCTCCAGGCAATGTCCCTTGCTAGACACCGCACTCCAAGAACATCTGTTGAGCAAATGAGTGGCAAAAGCAGAAAGGGGAACAAGTAGAAGTAGAAATGACATACGCAGGAAGGGTAGTCAAGAGGAGCAAGTGTGGATCCGTGCAGTGGGACCCCAAGGGCCAGGAATCTGGATGAGGCGCACTTGCAGAGGAATGAAGGCGAAGGGCCTCGGCTCTCCCCAACTCTCTCCTGCTGAAATGCACGGCATCCCCAGGCCGGGCTTGCCAAAGGGCATTCAGTTCTGAACAACTGAACAGGGGAACTGGAAGAATTCGAAACATTTCAGTGACGCTGCAAAAGCTTGTTTCCAGAGAGATGAGCATTTGTCTAGCTGACTGCCCCTCCGCAGTGTCTCAGGGGACCTAACCACCAGCTGGCTATGGAACTGGCCTGTTTCTGAATCCCCAACATGCCCTCCACAAGCAGGCTGTACTGAGCATCTTTAACTGCAACTCTTCCCCTGCCCTCCTGCATGCCCACCGATGCTTTTTTCTTCTTCTTCTTTTAGACATGGTCTCACTATGTAGTCCAGGCTGGCCTTGAACTCATTACACAGCCCAGGCTGGCCTAAGTCTCCCAAGTGCTGAGATTACGGGTGCCACCATGTCCGGCTCTTCTTGCTTTGGGTTCTGCTCCTACACACAACTCATGTGTCGGCAGCCCCTAACCTGAGCAGAACTTGAACCTCAGTCCTCAGTCCTAGTCTCCAACGACCATCCACAGGGTGGCAGGAGCTATCGTTCAGGATCACAACACAGGTTCCCCAATCAACCCTGTGCACAGGGTTCTAGAGGCGTTCTGCTGAACTAAGATCTCTCCCCTGCACAGTGCCCATTTTGGCTCCCTCTGCTACAATGTTCTACCTCTGTGCTTCTGCTCCTGCTGTTTCCTCCATTAGAATTCACATTCATTCTTCCTCCACTTAGCCAAATTACTCATCTATCACTTTTCAAGTGCCTGCTAGCAGTAAGAGGCTGTAGGAGAACTTAAGTGTTTTCAAACCTATCAGGTGCTACACCAATATAAAGCATTATGTTATGAAATCCACACGGAATCTGGATTTCATTAGAGGAATAATATGATTCTATTGAATGGAACTTAGCAGCAAGCAGGGTTAAAATCAGCAAGAGAAGAACATGTTTGTAGACAGTCACAAAGAAGCCAGTGCAGAAAACAATCAAAGAGGCAAATGATAGTTGTGGTAATTCATGTTCTAGAATAGGCAGCCCAAGTGACACAAGCGTGTGCTTCAGGAAGGAAGGGTCATCTCTTCCTCAGCTGCTAGGGGAAGAAAGATAATGATGACAGTCAGAGACATTCTAACCTTTTAAAGCAATGTGGCCTTCTGATGTTGCCCATGCTGGCCTCAAAGTCCTAGGTTCAAGTGATGCTCTTGCCTCAGCCTCCCAAGGAGCTGGGACTACAGGCAGGTGCCACCATGCCCAGTTTCAGAAACACCTCAAATAGAAAGGTCGCAAGCTTGAGAGTTCTCCCAGGGGCCGTTGTGTCCTCCACAATCCAGACACAAAGTGTATTTTCAAGCAGGAAGGGTCCAGGGAAAGAAGATTGCTGTAAAGAATTTGAACTTTGCCCAAAATGAGGGCTGGCCTGTGTCCTTGGCTAACAATGTGATTAGGGTGAGGTCTGGCCACATGGGAAAGCCTGACAATGTGATTGAGAGTGGGGCCTCAGGGTCCCATAGTCTCAGTCTACCTGGAAATGAGACCAAGCAGGGGGCAACCTATCCACCGACTCTCTGTCATACATCCATGGCGGCAAGGCATGGACACAGGCTCTGGACAGCAGAAGCCTAGCATTTAGTGCTCCCTGTTCCCTCCTATGTATGTCTCCCACTGGATGACTACAGCTCGCAGCCTTTGTCTGTAAGGACATGTAACCAGGAACGTGGGTACTTCCGGTCCTCCCAGTGAACTGCTGGACAGGAGGGCGCAAAGGATGTCTGAGGGCAGTCATGTGTACAGTGGCACTGTCAGCTCTCTGACACGGCTGACCTCAGCTCTTCTCCTGGGTTAGCTGAAGTGTCATGCCAGGAGATGGTCACACCCCTCTGGATTTCTAAAAAGCGCTAAGCATGTAAGTCAGTCACATAGTGCTCACTAAGCAAACACTGGCTCTGAGTCTGATCCCCAGCATTGTGAAAGAAAAGACTGTACTTTCTGTCTCACTGAAAGCCATTCCACTCATGATAATACTTTCCCATTCTTGAAGAAGGCTTCTGTTTTTACACTGTGTTGATTAGCAGGGCTAGAAAGTCCCAATCCATTAATCTGCCAACCAAGGCAGGCTCTGAGCCACTGGTTAAGATAAGAATCCCGCTGTGGTTAAATGAACACTGTAGGAAATTACCTTTTCACACCGAAGTTACTGTGAAACTACCAGTCAAACTCCAGGAAGTACACAATCTAAAGAACTCTGCAACTATTTTTCCAGGATGTTTAAGAAGTGAAATCTAGTTAATACTTCTGTTCCAGTCCATTTTTTCAAATATCCCAAGAGCCTTATGCTTTAAAATTCTGGCTTTCTAGCAAGCATTTAATGATATGACTCTTTAGAAGGTACCTTCAAGCAAGTAAGTGCTGTAAAACATCAAGAATATCAGAACCAGCCAGGTGTGGTGGAGCATGCCTGTAATCTCATCCCTCGGGAGGCTGAGGTAGGAGGATTGAAGCCAACTGGAGGCTACCCTGGACTACATAGTGAGTTCGAGGCCAGCCTGGACTACATGGCAAGACCCTGTCTCAAAAACAAACAAAAATAGAAGATCAGAATCATCGCCTGTGAGATGAAGAAGAGTTTAGGGCAAAATATATGCTGACACACTATCTAGGACAACCACAGGAAAACAGACAGACATATGAGTGTTTAGGTCCACGCGAAGCAGATAGCAAAAAAGCCCGACACAGAACCCAGGCATGCGAGCAGCTG
Source organism: Dinomys branickii (assembly GCA_004027595.1). Taxonomy (NCBI): domain Eukaryota; kingdom Metazoa; phylum Chordata; class Mammalia; order Rodentia; family Dinomyidae; genus Dinomys; species Dinomys branickii. Next base: position 217,630 of record PVLD010001010.1, on the reverse strand, counting down.
TAAGGTCTTGTTACTCCAACTTCACTGCCACAATAAACTGGTTGTGTAGAGCTAATAAAAATGATTGTGTCCATTCAACGGCTAGCAGAGACTTAGTCCTAGGTGTGATTACAGCTCAGGAGAGAGGAATTTTACTGCCCTGGAGGCTAACCTGATCCCCAGACCCCTCTCAGGTAACTACTCTCCAAAGACCATTAGTGCAAGGTGGAGGGGAGGTAGCATGGAAGTTGGGCAAAGAAAAAGGAGAAACTGTAAAATCCTTAAAGGAAGGGGAGAACAGGAGCACTTTCAAAGACCACGCGACTGCAAGCGGGCCCACTGTCCTGAGCGCCTATAAAATCTCTTCCCAGCTCACAGAGAGGTTTACGGCCACTCCGTAAGAGCAACCCCGTCATTAGCCACAAAAGGAAAAAAGCATGCCTGGGAGAAGCAGGTATCACGCCCAAGCACATGCAAAAAGCTGGAGCTGCAATTCGGGCCCTAACCCGAGTGGTCACCGAGGGACCAGGCACCGTGTTAGAAAGTCGGGCGCCGGCAGAGCGGCCCGGGAAGCTGTGGAAGGTCGGAAGTGCACGACGCAGAGCACCAGGAACCGGGTCTAAGGCTAGGCACGGCCGGACCGGGCCGGGAGCCGGGCAGGGAGCGGGACAGGGAGCGGGGCAGCGAGCGGCCGGCCCTGCCCAGTCGCCACACTCACCCGAGGCCCGGGCGGGGTCGCCCGGCGCTGCGGCTCCTCCCGGCCGGCGGCGGCGACGGCGGCGACTGCAGCGGCCGAGGCAGGGACGCATCATGCGGCCGCGCTCATGACCGGGCCGAAGCAGGCTCCCCGGCTCGGCTCGGCTAGGCTCCGCCCGGCCGGTCGCAAGGAGTTAGCCGCCGAGCAGTCGCGGGAGCGCACAGCCCGGCCCGGAGAGCTGGGCGGCGCGAACCCGGAAGTGGACCAGCGAGGTCACGGCGCGGTGTGCGCACTTCCGGCCGCGCCACGCGGAGCGTCGGAGAAGTTGCTTGGGGTGGTTAGAGAAAGCGGAGGCTAGGTCCCGCCGGACAGAGGGCTTTAAGGACTGTGAGCCCCTTGAGAAAAGGCAGCTAGTAGTTACAAGACCTCTCGCTGGAATCGAGGGTTCCACCTACACGGAGGTCGGGGAAAGGAAGCATGAAGGTACGGGTTGCCGTGAGGTCCAAGTCACGCCTTCAGGCCGCAATGGGGCCGGAGAGCTCTTCCGCAGGCGAGGACGAGCCCGGCGGCAGCCCGTCCGCAGGTGTGGTCGGTACAGAATACAGGAACGAGGACTGGGCAGACGGGGCAGTGTGAGAGCACGGCTGGAAACGACAGAATCAGGAGGCCTCGGGGCGAGGGGAAGCGCCCGGGACTGGAGACGCCGGAAGCCTTCGAGAAATCTGGATGCGCAAGGCTCGCCGCGAGCCTTCCAGATGAGTGCTGGGTGTATAAGACAGAAACGTGCGCTTGGTTTCCTCATTTGGAGAGAGCTTCTTAGGGCCCGGTAGTAGTGCAGGCTTAGTGTGCGGGGCTACAAGCTCACTGCCCCCCAGCTGCTGCAGTCCTCGGAGGCCATCGAGACTACAGCCCTGCTGTGCGGCTGCACAGCCCTCGCCTGTATCCACCCGCGCTCCTGGAAGTTCTCACTCCAGCTGGAATTTTGAAAGTGAGGGGTACATTACTTCATCATAACTGGAGTTACGTTTTTAAATTTTGTAGATGTATTCTGTACATCTGTTATGTTCAAAATGGTGCTGTGGATTCCGGCAGCCCACGTTGGGCCTGGCATCTCCTCCTACTTTTAATTTCATAAGAAGGTAGGCCTCACTGGGCCTGGTGGCACACATCTGTTACTCCAGCATTTGGGAGAGTGAGCAGGACTGACAGTTTGAAGCCAGCCTGAACTACACAGGGAGGTCCTGAAGAACATAATAGACCCCAGTCAGCTGTCATTTCCTTGTGAATATATTAAAAGAAAAGACGGTTGCCTTTGGATGACCCCAAGACTGAAAAGAGCATTATTAAAAGCATGTTTCAATGAAAAGCAAAAACTATTGTCTCTCGTATAGATATAAACACGCCAAAGATTGACTTTAACCTGCTCACTAGGGCGTGTGTAAGATGCCAGGGGTGGTTCAGAGATGAATCCAAAAGGCAGAAATATATACAGGCTGTCAGGAATGCTGACATGATTTGCTTAATAAATGCAAAACTGACACTTCCTTGGGAGGAGGGGTCAAATGAACTTGCACCAGGCCAGAGGCATTTGTATGGCTAACATCGGCATGAAAATCATTTGCATTACTGTTAATTCTCCATAACTGTGGTCACAGGTAGCTTAAAGGTGAAAAGGCTACAGAGAAGCAGATGGGGGCGGGGGGGGGGGGTCCCAGGGCACGCCTACTTGCTCCTGAAGATACTTCAAGGAAGCCAGAAGGTGTCGTCCCAAAACATGCTTTTGACTTCAACATTACTCTGAGCCTAGGGTAGCTAAGCAGCAGCAAAGGCAGATCAGCATCTCCTTTCCTGGAGCCCAACTGTGCAGGTTTGAGCAGGCTGGGCCCTCCCTCTGGCAGCCTCCCATACCTAACCTTCCCAGTGGCTGCCCTGGGAAGCCGGAAACCACTTTCCTGTGTCATCTCCAGACTTAGCGTTCTTTGTTTTTTTTGTTTTTAATTTTTTTGTTTTAAATTTTAAAGACAAAGAATGGAGGCATATAAACCAGAATAACAAAAACAATATAGGAAATACAAAGTTATAGAGAAGATAGTAGGGAATTAGCACTGGATGCTGTATTACATGATGTTATCTTCACATTAGTTAAGACAAAAACAATAAAGGAAATACCAAATTATAGAGGAGATAGGGAATTAGCACTGGATACTGTATTACATAATGTTATTTTTTGTACTCAGTTATACAGATGATGGTTCGTTCAATTAATCAATATTCTCTACCCTCATCTCCATTTTTCTATCACCCAATCAGTAATCAGTCATCTTCCCTCTGATAACTGTACTTTTTGGTTTATTTACTCCCTCAGGCTCTCACATTGGGAAGAGACATGCTGCTTCAAATTATGCTGTAACAAACATGGGTGTACACAAATTGCTATGGCAGGAGGTGGAAAAGCACCCACCCTCAAAGATGGTAGATAGGCCCGGAACCAGGTTCGCTGTGGTCAAGTCCCCATTGACAAGCCCTCAAGGCCATCGGGGTCTGGTTGAGTAGGCAGGATTACCCAGTGAACCGCCAGGCTCTGCCTTGATACAGCTGGTCCGGAGGCTCCAGTCAAGTCCTCAGGGTTGGACCACTGGGCTCCGCCCCATCTTAGGTCTTAGGTCTTAGGTCTTAGTGTTCTTTGTTGAGGGTGCTGGATAATCCTGAATTTGATGCCACCTTCTCTGGTTTCTTCCCTGAGTTTCTCGCATGTATGTGGACATGTACAAGTAAAGAAAATTCACTTTTTCTCTTGTTAATGTGTTAACAGAGGTCCCAGCCCAGAACTTAGGAGAATAAAGGGAAAAGGATTTCCTCCTCCTTTATACACCCAATAATCTCTTAACCCATTTCAAAGTCTTTCATAATAAATGGCAAGTGGGGGGATCCTCAGCCCATAATTCTCAGTGCAGTTAAACCAAACTCTTTGAGACCCTGGCATTTCTGAAATAGGGGATGTGGAACCCTTGTAGATACCTGGCAGAAAAGGACCAGGCCCTGGGACAAGTGCTCACAGTTTCCAGCACCAAGACTGAAGAGCAGGTGAGGAAATGTCTGCTGGGCTAGAGATGAAAGTAAAGGTTTTTGTTTTTGGACACAGTCTCATTGAGTTGCCCAGGCTGGCCTCAAAATCATGAGGATAAGTGCACCTCCTGCTTCAGCCTCATGAGTAGCTGGGACTACAGGTACAAGCCACCATTCCTGGCTCGAGTATTTTTCTAGAAAAAAATTGAGGAAGGAGAGCCTAGGTTGTTCACACTGAACCCACACTGACTAGATAAGAGGGCCAGAGAAGTGCTGTCAAGTTTGGGTACAGGAGGGCTGTCCTGAGTATCTGCCACCGGGGTCTGGTCCAGGTGGAAGCAGGTTGCAGCATAATTCAGGAATAGCAAACAGTCTTTTGCGCTGTTAACTAAATCTCTCTTCCCTTCTAACCTTGTAATACTTTCTTACTTTTCCTTCTGCCTCATGCCCATGGCCATCTCCCTGTCATCCAGGTTACTCCTTGTCTTGGTTATTTTTCTTATTGCTGAGACAAAATACTTCACGCCCAGCGTTCAAGGCTTATTTAGCTCACACTTTGTAGAGGTTTCAGGCCACAGCTGGCTGGTTCCAAAGCAGAGTGGCACATGGCAGAAACATTGCAGAGGAGAGCAGTCCATGGCAACCACAAGATAGCAAAAGCAAGAAGGGAGAAAGATAAGACACTTTCTGTCCCATATATTGTATGCAGCTACCTGCCCTAGGACGGGTGTAGCACTCACCCCCTTAATCCTAGCCTGAACTATGCCAAACCAATCGGTGAACTGATTTACCAATCACCCTAGCCCCAGCATCACACACTGTAGATTCAGTCACCTCTGAAAACCTCACCTATGACCTCATGAAGCTTTGTGAGGATGTCCAGACATGAGCCATAACAACACCACAATTTTTCTCTTATCAGGCCCCACACTTGTTCAAGTTGCCCATGTTCTTAGTTAATAGTACAACTTTTTAATTTTTTTTCTGTTTTTTTGAGACAGGGTCTCACTATGCAGTTCAGGCTGGCCTTGTGCTCACTTTATAGCCCAGGTTGATCTCAAACTTGCAACAATCCTCTTGCCTCAGCCTTCTGAGTGCTGGGATTGCAGGCATGCACCACCATGCCCAGCCAGCTTTTTGTTTTTTAAAGAAACATAAACCAAGCCTTTATCTTATTTGGAGGACACAAAATAAGGAGCAATTAATGCCAGCTGCAGAGGGAGTGGTTAGACGTAGAGGTGACCTCTGAAGTTTGCTTCAAAGCAAGTGTAAATTCTTGTACATGTTTCCACTCATCAGGCTCTGCAAGCTGCCACTTCCCCTTTGCGTCTTTACCAGTGAACAGATCCATGCACACAGGAGGTGCACAGTGCAGTTGCTAGTACAGCTTTCTAACTGTAACTTTAAAATTAAACCCTCTAGGAAAAAGCACAGTAAAATTGTTCATTAAGTAAGTGGGGCTGGCACCAGCTGACCAAAGCAGTCCCACTCTTCCCAAGGCTTCTGGGTCCGTCTCAACAGAATTGGTGTGTGACCTTCTGCCTGTCGTTTCCCCTCTCTCAGCCTCCACTTTCAAAACAAAGCAAAACCTCGCTACATGGGAGATTAGATCTGATTTCTAAGGCTGCTTCCTGTTTTAGGACTGTGGTTCAGCATGTGTCTAGACTCTTCCTGATTGCACTGAAGACAGCGGGTGCGCTTCTCCAGGCGTACTGTGCCCCTTGTCTGGCACTCCCTCTCCAGCTGCTGTGCAAGAAGGAGGTGCCACTCAGAAAAGTGGCAGAGGGCCGGGGATTTAGCTCAGCAGCACAGTACCTGCCTGGCAAGTGTGAGGTCCTGAGTTTGATTCCCAGGAATCAAAAGGAAGGAAAGGAAAGAGAGAGAGGAGGAAGGAGGAGGGAGGGAGAGAGTAAGAAAAGGAAGGAAGGAAGGAAGGAAGGAAGGAAAGAAAGAAAGAGAAAAAGAAAGAAAGAAAGAAAGAAAGAAAGAAAAAGAAAGGAAAAGAAAGAAAGAAAGAAAGAAAGAAAGAAAAAGAAAGAAAGGAAGAAAGAAAGAGAAAGAAAGAAAAAGAAAAGGAAGAAAGAAAGTCCCTGGCAAAAGATAAAAGTTTAGTCATGCCTGTGTTGGCAAGGCAGATGGAACCAATACAATTACCACTGCCTTCAACCTTTTAGAGAGCAGGTTGGAGGTACCAGTCACAGGAGTGTAAGTACACATGCCCTTTGACCTGGCAGTTCCTTTTCTTTTTTTGAGGCAGGGTTTCACTATGCAGTTCAGGCTAGCCTTGAGCTTACTTTGCATCCCAGGCTGGTCTCAAACTTGCGGTGATCCTGCCGCCTCAGCCTCCGGAGTGCTGGGACTACAGGCATGTGCCTCCACACCTGGTGCAACCTGGCAGTTTCTACAAGGTGACCCACCCTGGCACACATTGATGTCCTAGCCTGAGTGTGTGCTGTACTGTATCAGGTTAATAATATCCCTTAGTCACTGCAGGCTGATCAGGTCTGCAATCTCCCCAACGAGTGTACGGTGAAGGCTAAACAAGAAGAAGCAAGTGGAATGATTTTAAGGCTCTAGGGGGATCAAAGCCCTCTAACAAAATTCAAGATTCTCTCAGGCCTAAGACCCTGACTTTCTCTGGGTGGCCTATATTTATTTAGTTATCAGAAGAAGGGAGAGGTGTGCTCAAGAAGGGTGGAATTAGTCAATGACTTCTCCAAGTAAGGTATTAAATTAATCTTAATAAGGATTAAGTTAATCCACCCAGGACTGAGATGCCTGAGGCTATAGTCTTTATCTAGTTGAGATCGGATCCAGGGTCCTTGGCTGTGATCTTGTCTTATCCTTGGAGTCTTTCTGGTTTTATCTGCCATTACAGGTTTTAGTAGGGATTAATGATTCGCAGAGGTTCACTTACTATGAGTCCCTTGCCCACTTCCAGACAAGCAGCCTAACTTTGGACCCATTCACAAGTAAACATAAAAAGCTGATTGGTTAATTTAAGTCCTGCTTGGGGCTGCTTCATAGTGGTCTCCCTCAGTAGTGCATTTGCAGAAGCCAAAGTTCTGCCCATCATCTGTCAAATAGTGTGTCATGCAATTGTAAGAAGAGAATCAGGTTTTTATGAATGGATGTCTATGGTCTTCCAGGTACATACAAGTCTATTTTATAAAACTAAGAAAGAAGCGATGGGGGACATATCTGCTAGACGTACACAGACTATCTATGGAGATAAGTCTGAAGTCAGGTTTGGTGGCACACGCCTCTAATCTCAGCACTTGGGAGGCTGAGGCAGAAGGATCCGTGCAAGTTCAAGGCCCAGTCTGGACTGGCTACATAGTAAGTTCAAGGCCAGGAAAAACTACATAGCAAAAAATAGGTCTGTAACTTGTTAACTCTTTAAAACATGATTATGCATGACCATGTCTTCTTTTTAAGGTGGGGAAAGGAATGGGCCTTGCACATGCTAAACATACACTATATAGGGAGCTATATCCCCACACTTCAGTGAACTTTTAAATAAAAGTATAATTAAAAATAAATGAGAAACACAATAAAATGATCAGCAAAGCAGTGGAATGGGTCCTTTATAAAAGAGAACATCCAAACCACAGGAGAAAATAACCATTTTCACTAGTCATCAAGGAAATGCAGATGCAAAGCCCAGTGCAGTGCTAATCATAGGCCACTAGCATGGGAGCAGCAGGAAGCACCAAGGGTCCACACATACAAAGCGCTGGCAGCTTGTATACCTTGCTGGCGGGAATTTGTCAAATGCCTTAGACAACTGGCAGGAGCATCTGCTAAAACTGAACACCTCCACATGTACACTCACTGAAAGCCAAGCTGCGATGTTCACAGCACTGTTCACAATAGCTCTAAACTGAAATACTCTGAATGTCCATGAACTACAGAGTGAATGAGCTGTGGTCTAGTCCTGCAGCCGTGGTCTAGTCTCCACAGCCATGAAGAGGAAAGCACAAACAATAATATGGCTCAGACACACGAGGGGCGTGCTGAATAAAAGAAAGGAGACAGCAGAGAGTGCCTGCCGTGTACTCCAGGAGTAAAAACAGGTGAAGCTGATCTCAGGAAGCTGCTGCAGTCAGGCAGTGCAGGGAGGGAGGTGGGCAGGAGCTGAGTGTACAGGTCTGGGTTTGGCAACAGCCATCCTGCCACATACCCCTAAGATTCCTGTTGTCTACTTGTGGTAAGTGCTGGGGAGTAAGCAATCCAGAGGTTGGCAGGGCAACATCACGGATTTGTTCTGGGTTGTTTCTTAACCTTCCACTCAGTTTGTGCTGTTGAATTTGTCAACCCCCGGCCAGATCAGGAAGGCTGGACGATAGGGCCTCCACACCCTAGGAGTCGGGCGAGGCCCAGAAAGTGCCAGCCAAGGGATGTGGTGCTTCCTGAATTCCCCATGTGCCAGGGCCTGCTAGGCCCATGCCTGGCACTCTCACCCCTCAGAGCCCTGGGAGTCAGGTCCCTGCAGGACCAGACTCGGAGGCCTTCCTCCCTCTTGAGCCTTCTCCCCCTTCCTTCGCACTCCTCTGATGGTACCTTCCCTTCCATCGTTGCCTTTTCCTCCCTGGGGTGCAAGCTGCACATTGGCACAAGGCCATCAGGGTGGTCTTATTCATTCATCTGGCACCTGTCAGATGCAGGCCCTCAACAGCTAGGCATTGAATGACTGTATGCACTCACAATGGTTGGTCCTTTCACAAACAAGCAGGCCCAGAGAGGTTGAGCAGTGTGTTCCAGCTAAGATCCAGACCTTTATCTGTCTTGCTCTCCTTAGCCAAGGCCACCTGCTCCCCAAGAGTTAGGTATTCTTTCTCCAGACAGCTGAGCAAACTGTGGCCTGAGGGAAGTACTGAGCTTGACCCACTCTGCGCAGCTACAAGGGTTCCGCCTTCTCTTTGTACCACTCCACCCCCATTCCAAGGAGCCAGAGGTCATAGCTTGTGCCGAGTCCTGGCCTTTGATGTGGTTTCCCGCAAGCCAGAATCGTGACCATCCCGAGTCACCCACCCAGAAGCACACCCCTGACATCTGCACTCAGATAACCGCAAGCTAGCCTCTTCCAGTTCCCAGCAGCCTCGTCTTAAACTCACATTCACATGTTCAACACGTTAGTGCGGGCCAGCTGTGAGAAGAACCAGGCAAAGTTCTTCTGCATGGCATGGAGCATACAGTCTCACTGCCCAGGGACACACAAGATGACAAACCACATTCCTGTAAAGGACGAGGACAGGATGCTCTGTGATGGTGTCCTTGGGACCCTGACCTGGTCTGGGGCTGCACACAAGACTTCCTTTGGGACGTGGTAGGTGAAGAAGGGGTGTATTTGCAAAACAGAAGGGGTTCAGGAGAGGGGCAGGGGCCCTTAAGGAAGAAAGGCTGCCGTTGGTTTACTGTCCTGGGAGGGCAAAGAGTGGTGTCAGGTGGGGCTGGAGGGCAGGGAAGGGCCAGGTCCTGTAGGGCCCTGGTGACCAGGAAAGGCGGTTGGGCCCTCTAGGGGGCAAAGGAGAACCATTGTGGTTACAGTTGTGGCACCTGCAGGTCACTCCAGCTGCTTTGTGGAGAAGAGGCGGGGGAACACGGGTAGAAATAGGGAAATGTCAGCCTTTAAGTGGAGATGGATTAAAATCAGAGCAGGATTAAAAACAAATAAAAAAACCAGCGTTTGGGACTGGGGATGTAGCTCAACAGCACAGCACCTGCCTGGCAAGCGCAAGGTCCTGAGTTCGATTCTCAGTACAAAAAAACAAAACAAAACAAAACCCCAGCATTTGACAGCCACCACAGGGCCGTGGTGACCAGATGCTACACGACTGGGAGAGGTCCACTGGGAAACGGAGTCTGAGTCCCCTCCTGCAGCTTCCCACAGATTACTGCTCCTTCGTAAGGAACAAACAGGTCACCACTTTCCCCACTGGGCAGAGAGTGTACCACCAGCAAGGGGACAGCTGAGACATGCCTGATGCTGTGTCCCAGCAGGGACCATGTCCTTCGTGCTGCGTCACTGCTAAAACGTGCTACCTGGCTCTGGTACCAAGGGACCCACCAGAGAGACCCACCAGAGAGGCGTCCCAGCCTGTGCGCTCCATGTCTTTGGTGTCTGGGGGGGATCCTCCCCGCACCTCCCACAGGACCAGCCCTGCCCATACCCCGCCTCGGGGACTTGACCTCCACAGGAGTGAGACAACACATTTGCGTTGTGTAAGCCACTCAGTCTGCGGTTCCTGTTTACAAACACCGGGAGGGCAACCCACTTCCGGGGTTCCTCCTGTCCCTCAGGAGCTATCCTATTCCCCAATAAACCTTAAAAAAAGTGGCGGGGGCAGGGGTCAAAAGGAAAGAAACAGAACTGATGTGGTCTTGTGTAATTGCTTTTTTGACTCACCCATGATTCAAAGTATTTTTGAATATTTAGTTCATTTGTTTTGTTTGTTTTTGAGACAGGGTCTCCCTATGCAGTTCAGGCTGGCCTTGAACTTGCAACAATCCTCCCGCCTCAACCTCCCAGGTTCTGGGATTGCAGGTGTGGGCCACCACTCCCAGCTTTGAATACTCACTTGACCATCCAATGATTTATGATTTCTTTTCATGTTGTTGATGCAGGACATTGGGACACTTTAGCAATTTCTTCATCCTAAGTATCTGTTGCTTTTTCCTGCATGCCCAGAACTCCACCCTTTCAACTAGCAAGAGCACCTGGTTTGGGGGGTGCACCCTCCAAGCAGTATGAATGGGGCTGACCTCACCCATGTTACTATCTGACCCATCTATTTATCCAATTGGCCTCAAAGATGGGTTCAAGAGGTAAATTTGGCCCATTTGGAGCAAATCCTGGCACTTTTTTTCCCTTGTTTTTGGTGCTGAGGGTTGAACCCAAGCCTTTGTGCATGCTAGGCAAGCATTCTACCACTGAGCTAAAACCCTGGCACTGTTTTTAAAAATTGAAGGGCTGGGGATATAGCTCAGCAGCATAGCACCTGCCTAGCAAGCACAAGGTCTTGAGATCATTTCCTGGTTCCACAAAAAAAATAATTTGAGACAGGCTCATGCTAAGTTGCTTAGGTTGGCCTGGAACCTTTGACCCCTCCCTGCCTCAGCTTCCCAAGTAGGGGGATTCCAGGAATGCACACTAGGCCCCACTTCGAGTTCTGGGACTTTTTGATGGAAGAACTGAAAGATGGAACCTTTTTTTCTTACTCGCTCTGTTGAGACAACATGACTCTGAAGCTGTCTGAGGCCCCTCTTCAGTAAGGAGTAGAAGGGGGAAGAGACAAGTTCTGGTGGTGACATTTGTGCCCCTGGATCCTACTGGGCCAGCCCTAGAACTTTCCAGTTATGTGAACCAGCACGCTGTTTTCTTCCTCTTCTTTTTTTCTTTTTTTGAGACAGGGTTTCCCTATGCAGTTCAGGCTGGCCTTGAATTCGCTTTGTAGCCTAGGCTGGTCTCTAACTCAAAATGATCCTCCTGCCTCAGCCTCCCAAGTACTGGGATTACAGGCATGTGCTGCCACATGTGGCCTAAGTTTCTGCCACATAGTTGAAAGAATTCTGGTGTTTTCAGATCCAGAGACAGTATTCCCACATTTCTTCATCTGTGGATTTCACAGCAGGAAGTGAGGTTCACTGAGCACAATGTAGTCTGTGTCTTTGTCTTCCTCTTCAGAGGGTCACAAATATTTTTCATGAGTCATTTCTTCTGAGTAGTTCCCAGGGCCAGTGTCAAGTTCCCTGATCTGTGGTTTTCAACTTTCTTCCTCTTTTTGGAATGGCCTTGTCATCTACCTCTGCCCAACTTTCTGGCAAGTTCAGAAAACCTTTTATCGGGTGGGGAAAGAGAGCCTGTATGAATCTAAGAAGTGACGTTCCTTTAAGATGAGATCCTGTGATGCTGAACCAGCTCATTTTCAATTTTCCTGAACAGTTGGTGTTGCCAAGGCCAGGTCAGAGCTACGGGGGTCATGCATTGTGCCAGATTCACTTTCTGGTCTCTCCAGCCCCAGCACAATCCTTTCCTACAAGTCCTACAAGATGGCCCCTGTATTCTTCGGGACTCAGGGGAACCTTACACCACTTACTGTGGTGTCCACATTGGAGTAAAGGCTACTAAGCACTCTTCTCTTCCCAAATTCCTACCACCCTAGGGCACCTATGATCCAGCTTCTCTCACAATGGTTGTATCCCGTTAGTCAAGCAAATCCAGAAGGGACCAGGGACTATGATGCTAGTGGTCCCCAAATCCCCGTGAGCTTGCAACTCCCAACTTCTGCACGTTGTTCCCCAAACTCTTCCCAGCAAGTCCTCAGTTTGACAGGTCAGCTCTCCAAGGACAGCAACTCTGCTGGGGGGAGGGCCAAATACTTGATCATCCCTCCGCATGTTAATTTTCTTTTGAGAGGCAGAACTCCAGTTCCCCCTACGGAGCCCAGCTGTGGAAATATCTTTGGAACATCAGAGGCAGATTTTTTACTCTGCTAGGCATAGGAACTAAGCTGGACAAAATTCCAAATTATTGGGAAGGCGGTTTTACTTTTTCTAGAACTAAAGATCTTACATAAGCGGCATTTCTACCCCCTCCCAGTGCTAGGGCTGGAACCCAGGGCCTCACACGTGCTAGGCAAAGGCCGTACCACTGAGCTACACCTCCAGCCCCACACTTTTTCCTTTTAAAACTGGAGCGATTCGGCAGAAACCCAATGACCTGGACGGCATGTTCACTGTATTTATGAAAAGGTCTCAGAACTTTTGCAGTGGTTGAAGTCCCAGTTTCTCAGAGGCTCGTGACAAAGCTCTGCCGGCCTCGTCTGCCCTTCCGCGCCCCCTGTCGCCCCCTGTCGTGGCCGGGTTCATAAAGCAAGCCCCCTAATGTCCCGCCCCTCCGGGACGCCGGGGCACAGACTGGCATCCGACTATTAGAAATAAGGTATCGCAGGGCCTGAAAGCGACTGGATCCCAGTTCTGGCTCCATGCGGGCTTTGTCCCCCAGGGAGGTCGCCAGGAGGCCGCTAGTGCGCTCACACCAAGGATAGATGCTCGCAGATCGCGCCCCCAGTCACCCAGCTCAGGCGTTTCCGTGAACCCAGTGGTGCGGAGCGAACGGCTGGCGACAGCGCCACGTGACCTTATGGGGCGTGTCCGCGCCTGCGCACCCTAGAGGGGCGGGCGCGTTCACTGACTGACGGCTCGGGCCGCAGCGCCTAGCAAAGACCCGGCTGCTCGCCAGCGGTGCAGTCGCCGCAGCTGCAGATCGGACGGCGTCTCCAGCTGCCGGGTCTCCCACCTGACGGACGCCGCAGCGGTGAGAGGGCCGAGGGTCTGCTGGGGCCGCTCTGCCAGGCTCGCGAGGGGAAGACCTGGGGGTGACACCACAGTGCTGCGGGACGGGGACGGCATCTCGGGGCGGCGCGGGGAATCTGAGAGGAGTGACAGATGGCAGCGCCTCAGGGGCACGGGCCGCGGTGCGCTGTGGGGTGGTGGGGGACAGGGGTGGGGGAAGGGTTAGTGGGTGGCAGGGGCGCGGGTCTTCGTGGGGTGGGGCTCAGGCATGGCGCGGGGACCCGGCCGTGCTCGGGGATGTCCCCGCGAGCGGTCCCTGGCTGGTGCGGGCAGATGCTGTCGCCCAGTGGCTCCGCGACACACTAGTGTGTCCTGGACAGAAGACACCCCGACTTGGGAACGGGAGCTGGTGCGTGGTAGCAGAGCAGGGGCTGACAGAGGAAGGGCTGAGGACAGGGGCTCTGCCCCCAGGCCACCCCGGCCACACCACCTGTGCCGTCACACACGCTCCTCTGCTCCCGGTGGGCAGCGGGCACAGGCTGGAGGGCACAGCAGCGTGGATGCGGCTTGTAAGCTCCCCTTCGGGCTCTGGAGACTGAAGGGTGTCCAGCTCCTGGTTCTCAGGGGCTGGTCATGGGCCCCTGCTGCTGGCTTTGAGTTTGCTGGGGTGCTGTGGGGCTGGATGTGGGAAGATGGAAAGGGGAAGAAGAAGTAAACCCTGCCAGCTCCTCTTCCCGCAAGTTTCTTGGGGCAGGAGTGCCCAGCTGCCGAAGGAGCAGGGACAGGTGAGGCCGATGTGGTGGTGGCCCTCCGTGGGTCATTGTCCGTGCAGGCTGACAGCTGTCAAGACCCCATCCAGCCATGCCGTCCAGCCCTGTAACCCGATGCCACAGTTCAGATCCATTTGATTGGAAGCAGCATCTCCCCTAAACCCAAAGCAGGACAGCAGAGATGCTTAACGTTGTATAGGGTAGGTGTTGGCTATGAGCACTCTTCCCATCCTCCGCATCCCTTAGTGGGGAAGCACGGCTCCCTGTGGTCCAGTGTCTTGCTGCTGCTGTCGCTTTAATTCCCGCTTTGTTCAGGAAATAGGACTGTTTGCACCTTTGAAGCTCGGGTGATAGGCTGTTCAAATCAGCTCAATGAAAAAGTTGACTCCTGAGGTTTTCTTCTTCCACCCAAGAGAAGGGGCTCTGGGGGTTTGGGCTCGGGCCGTCACTGATGAGGGCACAGTGCTTCCAGTCTCTGGCTTCACTCTGACACTCATTGCTGAGTTTGTCTTCAGGATGGCAGCACTGCTTCCTCTGAATGTGTGCATGTGCTATTCAAGGGTGTCATAGCCAAAGCCACTGAGAAGCCACCCAGGGAGGTGGGTAAGTCACAAGCCCTGGGAGTTTGTGACAGTGTTGTAAAGGAGAAGATGCTGCACAGACAGTAGTTGTGTTTCTGTCCTTATGGCAATAACTTTGTTTTTCCAAAGGTGATTGCTTTATAGGAACCCCAGACGGCACTAGTAAGGCTGCTTTTGGGGAGTCCTGCTGCATGCCTACCTCAATTTCTCCCTCCTTCCTTCTCTTTCTCCCTTTCTCTCTCCCTCATCTCCATCTTTACTCCACAAAAGGGAAGCAATCAGGTTAAAAGAAATACGGAAAGCAGCAAGTCAAAGGACATAAGTCTCCACCAGAAAGGGAGGAGTGAAGCCCCCCTGCTGTGATAGCCTGAGTCTTATACCTTACCAGATGCTGTACTGTCTCCCTGCCCCGGCTTAGCTTGTCTTCATCATGAACTGGGCCATGTCAGGCTGTGTTGTCCCTGCATCACAGAGAGGCAAAGCCAAGGGTTAATCCAGCTGCTGGTGCCAGATGTTGTAGCCCCTCACCCAGGGAACAGGGGGCTGGATCTGGGTGAGCTATCTCTCCTTCCAGGGGCCCTGGTCCTTCCCCATGGCCTCTCCCATCCTGGCCACTGCCTGAGCCAGCTTGGCTGGCCAGCGTGGCTCACCCTCTTGCTTCCTTAGCCCACACACACCAACTCAGATTTGTTTATAGGCTTTGGGCAATCTAGTAGGAAGTGCTATTGCAGAGCATGTCTTTGCTCAAGAGCTGGCATTTCCAAATCAGGCAGGTGTCTTCAGGCGTGTGGTGTAAGAGAACAAGGCCATTCCGGAAGAGGAATGTTGCAGAACTCAAGGCACTGCCCAGGAGTCGTGTTTGCTTTAATCAGGGCTTTATACGTGGCATTGTGTGGGTCGGGCTGGCACCCCCTCCCACCACGCCCCAAGACACAGGTGTGCTCAGAGATGAACAAGGTTCTGTTCCGCCCTCTGGACTTGGGCAGCGCTGTTAGGACCTTGGGAGGTTGCCTGGTGTGTGTTTCAGCAGGTTGGTGGTGCAAGGCAGAGTGACAGAGCGGCCCTGGGCACAAATGGAGGTCTGGATGAGATTTCCTGGCTCCTCCATGCCTAGGATATCGTGTTCTTTTCTGGACAGCACTGTTTAATGAAGGTCATAGGCGAAGAGCAAGGCTATTTACTGTACCTCCTCTGGTCGTGACTGGATGAGGGCCAAAGAGGGAGAGAATCTCAGTACCAGGATTAGAGAATGCTCGGGCCTGTTGTAGATCAGGTCAAACATAGTTAGAAAGTCCTGAGTTGAGACTGTTTCCCACACAGCTTCTCAGTATCCTTGGTGTATGAGACACAGTCTCACTATGTAGTCCTCGAACTCTCAGCCATCCTCTTGGCTCAGCTCCCGAGTGCTGGGATCATAGGATGTGCCACCAGGCCCTCTCGGTGTGGTTGGGCTGGAGTTCAGGTGTCTTTCCTTGCTCTGCTAGGTGACTCTGCAGGTGCCACGGACTGACCTCACCTGTTCTCCAGCCAGCACTTACTGCTCTCACTTGCAAAGGCCCTGCCCTCTTTCTAAGCCTGGCTCAGTCTACCATGTTCCCATGGCCACTACCCTACTATCCAGATTACTGCCTGTCTTAGTTATTTTTCTCATTACTGAGACAAAATACCCAACATCCAAAGTTAAAGAGGAAAGGTTTATTTAATATGCAGTTTGTAGAGGCTTTAGTCCATAATTGGCTGGCTCCAGGGCAGGGTGGCTTGGTAGTAGATCACGGACGAGGAGACAGTTCATGGCATCCACAAGGTAGCAAAAGCAACAAGGGGCCTTAACAGCATCTTCCTGCCTCCTTTTTCTTATCTAGGATACTCAAGGCAGGTACCACTCACACCCTTAATTCTAGTGCCCTTGAGCCTAGCATTGCATCATGAATTAATTCCGGTGTCACACATTCTAGATCCAGCCACCTCTGAAAAGCTTCCACCTATAACCACATGAGCCTTTGGGGGACACGTAGACACAGGCCATAGCACTGCTCCGATACCACGTGTTCTGTGAGACCTTCCCGAACAATCAAAGTCAGTCCCTTTTCCTCTGGTGCCAGTCTGCTCACTCACATTGCATCTGTCCTTGTAACAGCATCAGAATTGCCCTTGTTTATTGAGAGTGCTTTTATTATCTGTTCCCTGTGCGCTGTGCACCAACAGTGCCTAAAGCAGTGCTCAGCATATAGTGGGTGCTCAATAAATGTTTGTGGAAGGCATGCTGCTTCTGATGGTGAGACCTTTTCAAGATGGGAGGAGCCACTGCTTCGGTAGGTGCTAAACTGGCTTTCTGTTCCTGGAGACGCAGTGTCGGTTGCTGGCTGACCCTGGGGAGGAAGATTCAAACATTGTGCAGATAGGAAAACCAAGTGACCTTCCCTGCTTGTTTCCTGGGGCAGCTATAACAAAGTGCCACAGACTGGGTGGCTCAGAACAATAGAATCTTACTGTCTCAGGTCCCTGAGAGCAGAAGTCCACAGCCAGGGTGTGGCAGGGCTGGCCTCTTCCTGCCTCAAAAGGAGACTCATGCCTCTCTACAGCCCTGGGCTCTGCCTCCATGGCCACGTGGCCATCTTGTTCCTGTGCATGTGGCTTCACATCCTCTCCCCTTCCTGCTTATGCTGCTGAAAAGGGCACAGAATGGGTTTAGGGTTGCCCTCCTCCAGGGTGACCTCATCCACCTCACCATACCATAGAGACCCTATTTCCAAATAACCAGAAATTCACAAGTTCCGAGGGTTAAGACTTCAGCATTTATCTTAGGGGCAACACAGATCAACCCATGACACCTTGCACCTTCAACATCCACTGACATTTAGAGGGAAGATTGGCAGAAAGTACTGGTTCTTTCTAGGGATAATGGGAGGGATTTGAGTATTTTCATGGAAAGTATCTGTGACTCTTGCAGCTTTCCAGGGATCATGTAATATTTATATTTCACAGGCGAAGGGACAGTCCCCAGTGTGGAGTGACCTACCCAAGAGCATGAGACTTGTAACTGGCAGAGGTGGCTGATTAATGGCCTGATGCGTCCTCACTTTCCCATTGCAGCACCTGTGGCTTCTACCCTTCCTGAAAGGATGCAGGTTCCCCTGATGGCCTCTGCAGGGGCTCTGAGATATCATTTCAGACCCCTCCCTGGGTTCCTTCTTGACGATGTCCTTGTAGTGGAGGAATCGCTCCTTGGTGCTGCCAGCTGGGACCTCTGGCTGCTGCATGGAGGAGGTGCTGATGTCAGGAGAGGTTGTGCCCACTGTGCCATGTGCTGTGCCAGGCTGAGTGTCTAGAGCCTTGGCCCCAGCTCACAGTACCTGCAGGGAGCAGGCCCTCCAGGGCTCACAGAACTTCCCTCCTTCTGGCTGCAATGGGCAAGCAGGGGATGGAGCAGCCTGCTTGTGTGCCGGGCATCTCTACCGCCTACCTTTTCTTTGCCCTTGATCTTACCTGGGCACTCTGGGGTGGGGGCATCCTCTTGGTTTATTTCATTTGTTGTACTTTTGACCCATGCAACTTTTATCACATTCAAATTGTACAAAAAACACAGTGCAAGCAGTTCCTGCCTCTCTATTTCTACACTGTCCCCAGCTTCTCAGTCCCGCATGGGCACCTTCACTGCCAGCAGCTCAGGTCTGCTTCCCAGAACCCAGCACCCTTTTAACGTCCAACTGCCACTGCTGCCTCCCACCTCGAAGGCTGTGCCTTACCCCCTGCCCTTCTTCCCTCCTGTCTTCTGCACCCTCAGGCCCTGTCAGTTCAGAGCTGGCGACAGCACCCCACTGAGGACCCTAAGGGGTAAGAAGGTGCTGGGGGGCACCAGGGCACAAGTATGGGACAGGGTATCCATGGGTGCAGCTGTCACCGTCCACCGCCCTGGTCCCCGTGAGGGGTGAAGGCAGAGGACCACCGCAGGGACGGGGAGGTCATGTCATGCTGCCAGGCTGTCAGTGCAGCCCTCACAAAAGCAGGCCAAGGAAGCCACTAGTGCTGTCCATGTCACAGGAGAAGCAGCGGCATGGAGAGGCAGACCCAAGCTGGCAGTGTCTGCTCTAGGCTCCTCTGCCTCACACTTCGCTGCCTCCCTGGGCTGTGCATAAGTTACCTTTGAGGTCCCTTGTGCATAGGCCCTGGAGACCAGTGCTCGGGGCAGCATAGAGCCTCTGCCTGCCTGTGCCAGGCCTTGTTGCCATCACCCCTTCCCTCCCCACCTTCTTCCCATGTCAGGTAGTCCTGTGCTCCCCCAGAGCAGTGTCTCCCACCCCAGCACCCTCGGTCTGAGCTCGTCTTCAAGGCTGTGGGAGGGGGACTCCCCTCAGCGTCCTCTGCCTGTGGTCACACCTGCTCTCTTCCTTCCTTTCTTGTAACAGCCATTGAGATCTGTTTTATGTGTTCAAAACTCCCCCATTTCAAATGTAGAATGCAGTATTTTTAGTAACTTTACTGAGTAGTTTGACCATCACCATTTAATCTTAGAGCGCTTCCGTCACTCCCCAAAAAACCTCTGGACATTAGCAGTTACTCTGCACCTCCCCAACCTGTCCTGACCCTGTGGTCCAAGGCCCTTGGTGCCCAGGTTCCCCTTTGGCTCGCCCTCTGCACCATGTGTCAGCCCTGGTGCCTGCTTTTGTCACTAGTTGGAAATGAGAAAGTGCAGTACCTCTGCCCCATCCACCTCCAGCGCCCACCTCCCATGTTGCAGATGAGCCCTAGGCTGTGGGGTGGACAGGCAAATGACAGTGCCAGCGGGTGTCCTGGGCACTGGCTGAGGCAGCTGCCTCCAGAGCTGGAAGTGGGTGGTCAAGTCTTGTTGCACTTTAGGGCTCTTTCCAGCAAAGGCAGAGCAAGATGCAAAACAGGGAAGAAGAGGAGGGAGGGATTTTTCTCCTGACTCCTGACTGCTCAGGGCAGTGTGCACCCCTGTAGACTGGGTCAGATTGTGGCTGACACCCTTCCCACCAGGTGTGCCCAGAGACATTTTCCCAGCTTTGCGTCCTAGCCAGGCATGACTCAGAGCGAATGACTCACAGTGCAAAGTGGCCGCTGAACTGGGGGAGGCAGAGCTGGAGCAGAGAACAAGCACCAGATGGAAAATGCCAGAGCAATGTGCTTAAAAGGCTGCTGTTAAGCTGATGCGCTTGAGCTGGGGGTGTGGAGGCCCCCTGGGGCAGGGATACAGATCCAGGGTGCAGTGAGCCCAGCAGAGCTGCAGAACCAGACCCTGGGTTGAGAGAATACCCCAGCTTACAGGAGATCAAAACAATGCCAAACCGAGGCCTGCTACATACTGCTAGTGTTTCCCACCTAAGCCATCAGGGACATAGGAAACACCGAGTTAATAAAGCAAAGTGAGTCTAATGCCCTCCGGGCTCTGAGAGGCAGGTGTCAACCATGTTAGGGTTGAGATCACCTTTAGAATTCCAGAGCCCAATGTGGAAATAGAAATAGTTTCATTGAGCCACTCTGGAGGAAAGGGGATGCCCATCATCAAATCTGATATGAGTAGGACAAACAGCGTGTCGCTGCTCTGGAAAGGAAGCCGTGTTCCAGACCTTACTTCCTGCTCTGGCCTGGGAGCTGCGGAGGGCCCAAGGCCATCCACATGTGGCCTGGGACAGAGCGGGGGGGGGGGGGGGGGGCTCCTGCCTCAGGGTCCTGCTGTTCTTGCTCACACGGTGCTTTGCCTCACAGCAGCCAGTGCATTGCTGCTTCCAGAATGGACATCAGATTCTGATATTCCCTGGATTCCTCTCCCACTGGTCTGGGATATGATCCAAAACTCTTGTCTTGGCCTCTGGCACCCAGCACCCTCTGTGGCCTTGTGCACCCTGCAGAGCCACCCTGCCTTGGCCCTGGTTGAGTGGCCAGGTCCATGCCCACTGCAGGTCAGTGCCCTCGTGGCTTCCTGGGGCTCCTCATCAGAGAGCAGCGTCTCCTGTGCTCACAGGCCAGGAAATGTCCTATCCAAGCCCAGTCCCTCTCCCCCAGCCTCGTCTGACAGAAATTCCAGGTGAACCACGCGTGTAAAGTTTTCCAGCAGCCACACTAAGCATGAGGAGAAAGGCAAAATTAATTTTACTAATAGATTTTATTTAACCAACACATCCATACATTATCATCCCCATGCACAGTCAGCATACATATTACTGAGGATATCTGTGGTGGCCCTGCCTGGGAGGTGCTCCTGGCATGTGGTGAGTAGAGGCCACGCATCCCCCTAAGCACCTGCCATGCACAGAGGAGCAGCCTGGCCCGAGAGCAGCCCTGATCAATGAGGCCGCAGGGCTGAGCAGCTCAGAGCCACTCACTGATGTCAGGAAGGTGCCTTAGGCTGTCAGGTATCTGTGTGCAGACCCGAGTCTTCCTCTGTGTTTAGACTCCTGACCTAGCAATTCCTTTCCTCAAAGGGCAGGCTGGGTGGGAGCGGCCCCTGGCCAGAGCATTTGAGAGCAGAGCAGTAGGCTTCCAGGGAGGACGGAGGCGAGGCCTCTAACAGCCCTCCTTGGTGCTGGGGTCCCTTCCAGGTGAGGCAGCCACAAGCTCCCTCTCTTGTCCCTCACATGCCCGTGATGTCTGCCAGCCCTGCTGTGCCCAGGCTGCTGAACTCATGTGCCACGGCAGGACTCAAGTGCACAATGATGGGCATCTATTCTTGCATCTATGGAGGCTTCCCAGAGTAAGGGAATTGTGCTCCTATCTCATTATGGGTAGAGAAGTGGTTGACTATGAGGGTTTCAGTTTTAAGACTCTGGGGAATACTTCCAAGCATAAACAGAAGTTGTGCTAGACGAGGCAGTGTCTTCTCTCCTTCCTGACTCCAAGCAGGGCCAAATAAACCTGCTTCAGTTGTGCGGGCATGCCAGACCCCCTCACGCCCCCCTCTGCACCATCTGTCCCCAGTCCAGAATATCCTCCCTCGCCGGCTGGCATGTCACTCCTGCCCGATCTGACCTGAAGAACACTCCCTTTAAAATCTCCCCGGGTGGAACAGCACCCTCTCCTGTGCCCGTCAGCACCTGCAGCTCTCCTGGCATTGCTGAGATGGTTTCAGGGTGTGTCTCCCGAAATTTCTGAGAAAGGGAGCCTCATAGCCAGCCCTTCTCTCCACCCTTAGGACATCTCCCCGGTCTTCTTCTGCAGCAGGGCTTGATTGGTGCTTGTTAACCGGCTAACCGGAACTCCAAAGTGAATGTCTGTTTCTGTCCCTCTGGTGCTGCTCTGTCCGGATGGGGGCAGCGTCTCCTTCAGCTCTGGCAGGAGATCCTGCTTCACTGGGCACAGATGACAGCAAGGCCAGGGAGGAGCAGCCTGCCTAGGCCCACTGGTGACAGTGTGGGCTGAGTGGGGTGGGATTCCCGTGCAGCCACTGTGTGACTTTGCAGACCTGACTTCACCTATCACTTCGCTGCTCTGGGGCCCGGTGACCCACATTGAAACCATCCCCTTCTCCCTGTGTGTCCATCCCCTGTCCGTTTCTAACCCGTCTGACAAGCCCCACCCATTTCCTGGAAGCCTAAAGTCCCAGCTAGCAAGAACATATTGGGATTTCTTTTGATTAAACAAAGTGTAGGATTAGTTCGCGTGCAGCTGTCTGTTCCCACTCCTTTGGAAGCATCTTTATGTTCTCATCATTATTTAAAAACCACCCAGTGTTTTCTTTCTAGCCCTAAGTAACTTCTACAAGAACCTAGCTGAGCCCTTCCTGCTCACAGGTCTCCCAGAGGTAGAAGTAGAAAGCTTCTGGTGATGCTTTGGGTGGAGCAGACGCGAGCCAGGTGTGGCCCATTTTTGTGCCCAGCAGGAGCAGTGGGGGCTGGCTCTCCCTGCAGGTTTGGCACAGTGGTGAAGCTCGTGGGGAGACTATCTGTGCTAGTCAACTTGTGCTACGAGGACAGAATGCAGGGGCAGCTGTACCAAGAGATCCCAGAGGCTCAGGTCCAAGGTTGGCTCACCTTGGGGGGGGGTCTAGCACCTGGCGAGGGTGGCACATTGGGCAGGAGGGTGTGCAGGAGCAAGTGGCCCCATCCTGAGCCTGAGCAGAAAGAGGGGTGGTCAGGGTCCCACAGCCCCCCACCCCTTGGAGAGCAAGAGCTGCTCTGACTTAACAGACCAGTGCCTTCCAGTGCTGCCAGCCTGGGGCCTGCCTCGGGGGCATTCAGAGTACCCCCTACAGGCCTCCATCCTGGCTCTGTGCCTTGGAAACGCAGCACCTTCCTCGGCCTGAAGGGCCTGTAGCCATAGCAGGGGCCAAAGGAGACTTAGTTCTCTGCTACTTAAATCATGTGAGGGCCGAGGGCAGCTTGGTGCCACGTGTTGTGCCAGGCACGGCACAGCATTAGCTGTGGTTATTATCACTGAGAAGTGTTCAGTGACAGCAACCCTAAGCGCTGTGGGAAGGGCTCGGCCCACCCTCTGCACCGCCTCACTCCTTCAGCCTGGATGGCAGTGGCTGCCGGGGCACCTGGTGCCAGGCTGGCCGCAGAGCTCAGGGGGCGGTAGTGTCAGAGGTCTGGAGGGCGGCAGGACCTTCTCCAGATGTCTGAGGGTGCTGTCCTTTTATTCAAATACGAGTATTTAGGGAGAGAATTATTAGGTAAACGTGATCGTATGTAGCTTTGGTGATGAGCAGTATAAACACCTTTAAAATGTTTAATAAAAGAGACCTCTCACTTCATACTTCAGACACTAGGGTCACAGATGCCACGACTGGTGCTGGCGGGAGGATCCCCGTCTCTTCCAGCTCTTGGTCTCTGTGCATCTCTAGGTCTCTCACAGCTCTGGGTCTCTCAAAGGTCTCTGTCTCTGTGTCTCAGCCCCCCACCATGTCTCATTCCCTGGCATGACCCAGCAGGGACAGTCTGATCAGAGGTGCACAGTGAGGCGACACTTCCCTCTGTGTCATCCTGCAGGGCACACCGAGTCTCCAAAGCACATGTGATCTGTACATTAAATCTGAGAAAAAAAAAGAAAAAAGAAAGAAAGGAAAAGAAAAGAAAGCTGAGAATCTGGGGTGGGGTTTCAGGAAGATTTCCACATCCGCAGCAAATGAGGCAGCGGGGAGCTGTGGCGAATCGCTCCAGGGAAAGCAGATGCAGGATGTGGCCCAGCAGTGGCAGAGGCCAGGCTTCCTGCGTCCGTCCTCCTGGCAGTGGAGACGGGGCCTCTCCCTGGCTTTCCTGAGCTGTGGGGTGGGACGTCTCTGGGTGGTAGCCAAGAGAGGGCAACACAGCTCCTCGCTGGCCACAGGCGCCTCTTCCACAAGGGTGAGGGTGTGGCCCACAGCCCCTGCTGAGCCACTCTTGTCTGTGTCAGCGGGATCACGTGGCCTGCGCAGGTGGAGGTGATCTTTGATTGACTGGGACGCCTTCAGATGGGCACCTTATGGGAGCTGGGGATACAGCTCAGTGGCATAAGCACCTGTCTGGCAAGCGCAAGATCCTGAGTTTGATTCCCAGTACTGCCAAAAAAAAAAAAGTTTGGGGCTGGGGATATGGTATAGGTGCCTGTCTGGCAAGCACAAGGTCCTGGGTTCGATTCCCACTACCAGGAAAAATAAAGAAGAAACAAGATCCAATAATACACTGCATATAGATGTTCACATTTCTTCATCTTTGTTTCTGAGCCACCCAAATGGTTCCATAAAAGGGTGCCCTGGGTTGGCACCAGTCTGTACCCTGTGGCCTGGGACCTCACCTAGCCTACCTGAAGACGCTGGGCCAGCGGTAGAGGGCGAGGGTCCCAGAGTCTACTGCAGTGCAAGAGGGTGATGCACCATCCTAGTGTTCTAGGAGGTGACTCAGAAGCCAGGATTTTCCCAGGGCCCCAGGGGAAAGCCCAAATGTATTTCCTTTCTCTGCTGCAGCTCTGGAACCTCTCACCCCCCTTCCACCACCAAGGGGCAATGATTCTCCTAGGACAGCAGTCCCTTTGCTGTCACCCTTGTGCCTTGGACTGTCCCTTTGTGAAGGAGAGGCGGGGTTCCACCCTAGGCTGCCTGGGCACCTGCCCTGCCTGGCTGCGAACTCAGGACCCCAGGCACCTCTCTCCTCCCATTTGTCACCTCCTCTGTCTGCTAGACCCTTATATGCCAGTGTCCTTGTGAGTTGTCACAGCCACAGCCACTGGAGTCACTGCAGAGTGGCTGGGCCATCTTCAGGGTGGCTGGTAATGGAATGAGGTGACTCGCCCCCCAGGAACCTGCCTGTCACCGGGGCCACAGCTCAGGGAGCAAGGGACAGCAGAGAGCAGGGGCAGAGGTGGGCCTGATGCCCAGGCCAGGGTCCCTGCGGGCTGCATGGGGTGTGGGTGCAGCCGGCCGTGCGGAGGGGAGTCTGGGGTCCCCAGGACCCCTTTTTCTAAGAAAGTGGAGTTTCCAGGTCCTTGCTGTGTCCTGGCACCGGGCTGCATCTGCCTTTTAATTCCTTTCTAGTAACATGCAGCAGCATTGGCTCTTTTTTGGAGCGTTTTAAAGCATATGTTGTGTAACTCCTACCATAACCAATTAAGAAGCTTTGCATCCCCCACCCCCCAGGGCCCCCAGGGGACCCCTCAGTTCAGGTGCCTGGCAGCACCCCTCCCTCCTTCGGAGAGTGTCCCAAGGAAGAACTGCACCAAGGGAGGCTCTGAGGACAGTGGTCTGGCCGTGTGCGACACTGATGAGGGTCACTGGGGTGTGTGTGGTGCTGAGTGGTCTGAGTACAGACACACCCCGGGGGTTAGTCCGCCTATGCGGAGGCACTTCCGGCTTGTTTAGGGTTCTTCGTGATTATTTACAGTTGCGGTAGACATGGTGTGCAGACTTTTGGTGGGTGTCGTCTTCACATCTCTTGGATGGGTGGATAGATGCACATGCAGGGGCAGGATTGCTGGGCTGTGTGTTAAGCACCTGCCCAGTCTGGAAGGAGCTCCGGAGAGCAAGGGAGGAGTTCCAAGAGCACCAGGTAGAAAACCTGTGAGGACACTCTGCCCCGGAGGGTGGAGCCCAGGCCCTGCACTGTGGGGGGCTGCACACAGTGACTTCCTCACAGAGAGCACAGAATAGAAATGCCACATGATGCTGAGGGGGGCTGGCCAAGGTCAGTGCCCACAGTGGCAATGGAGGCCCATGCTGCCATTGCCCCAAGGGGATGGGGGGTGGCTGTTCGGGACAACCAGGGGTTCTGGCACATTGTGTTTTTGTGTTGCTCCATGTGTTTTCCATCCCCAAGGCTTCCTCTCTGACTGCTGCATCATGTAGAACATGTTGTTTAATTTCCAAGTGTTTGGACGTCCCTGCTGCTGATTTCTATCTAATTCCATTATGGTCAGAGAACACACTGTGCACTATCTTGATTGCTTTGAATTTGCTAAGGACCCCGAGGCCTTGGGAAACACGCCATGTGCACCTAGCGTTCGCCCCGCTGCAGTTTGGCCAGGTGTCTGTGAACGCCATCGTGACACCATCCGTCGATGGCATTCATCCGCTCTTCTGTGTTCTTGCCAATTTTCTGTTCGTTACTATGAGTGGAGTTTTAAATCTCCAACTATAATCAGATTTGTCTCTTTCTCCTTTAGCTTTTTGCTTCTTATATTTTGAAACAGTGTTAGGGCCAGGGGTTTAGGGCTGTTACAGTATCTTGAGGAATTGACATTTTTGCATTAATGTAATGTTTCTTCTTATTCCTGGTAATTTTCTTAGCTCTAAAATATACAGCTTTCCATTGCATAATCCAGTCCTGCTGAATCTACAGTATGCAGGCTGCTGCAGCAGCCTGTTTGTATCATCGAAAGCTCTAAAAGGTTTGCCATCACTGCCATAATGTATCTTTTCTCTTATTCTCTTAGTGCTAATCTACTCATATGGCTACTTGGAGTTTTGTGTAAACAACATATAATGGGTGACATCTTTTTCTATCCATTCTGGTAAAGTGACTCAAAGGACCCTTCCTGCTCCTCAAGCTGGACCTAGGAGGGCTACCCTGGAGCCCTGCCACACTGATGCCACTTCCCAGTGTTGGGCCGGGGATCTCAGGCATGGCAGAGTCTACCACCCTGGTGTCCTTTGCACTGTGGTCCTCTCCCCCAGCTCCCACTGAGATGTGGCTCCCAGAGACATCGGTGTCAGAGCTGCCCCGGTGTGGGGTGGGGGACAGGGCACCCAACTCAGCCGCAGGGAAGACATCAGACAGAATCCATGTTAAACAGAGAGCGACAAGGTCAGGATGTATCTGGCCTGGGAAATCATGGTCTTCATGGGAAGGAGGAAAATACAGGTGAGTCAAGTGTGAATATAAGTGTCTGATGTGAGCTCACATCAGAACTTCCAGGGCTCTGTTCCTGGAAACCCCTGGTCCTATCTTCCCCGATGATGAAGGCAGGGAGGTGCTCAGCACCAAGCTGGCTTCCACGGGCAGGGGCGTCTGTAACCAAGTGAGCTTTGTTCCTCTCTCAGGAACAAGCCAGAGCACCCCTAACTGAAAGTCTGGGGCTCAGATGTCCCAGAGTCTAAAACCTTTGAGCACCAATATGACAATTCTACACTCAGCCTAGGTTGGGTCACTGTCAAAACACAGGTGCAGTAAAAATGTGTGACATTCTGTTCATGTGGATGACACATGGGGAGTAAGGTCCACATGGGGAGAAGTGACGTGGTTCCCACCCCTAGGTGTCCCATTTGTGTATGTGCAGATACCCTAAAACCCAAACTACAAAATACTTCTGGCCCAAAACATTTCAGATGAGGGAGACCCTGTGTTAGAAAAGCTATAGATGGAGAAGTGGAAAAAGACTTTTCTCAGAGTCTACTGGAAGATGCCAAGATTTCCAACCAGAAAATCACCAGCACCTCCTGCTGCAAGTCTGATTGGGCCTTGATAAAGAAGTTAGTAGCTTCTA
The DNA here is from genome assembly GCA_004027595.1 of Dinomys branickii. Classification (NCBI taxonomy): domain Eukaryota; kingdom Metazoa; phylum Chordata; class Mammalia; order Rodentia; family Dinomyidae; genus Dinomys; species Dinomys branickii. The sequence goes on along the minus strand of PVLD010001010.1, from coordinate 190,331 downwards.
TGGGGGAACAGGGTTTTGATACAGTGTCTGTTTTGTAGCCCAGGGTGGTCTCAAACTCACAGTCCTCCTGCCTCAGCTTCCTGAAGTAGCGACTACAGGCATGTGCCACCACAGCCAATGGAAGTCAGCATCTTGGAGAGACAGCGCCTGTGGGCGCTCGCTCCTTCTGCCTCCTCTCTTCCCTCCTTCCTCTCTTTGGAAGGCACAGTGGTGGCCGGCTGAGATGAAGACCCCGCCACATTCCCTTTCCATCACTTGGTCATTCCCTTTCCGTCACTTGGTGTCTGCCCGTGTGTGTGTGTGTGTGTGTGTGTGTGTGTGTGTGTGTGTTGATAGTCACAGACTGGCTGATGGTAGGAGCAGTGCCCAGGTGGTTGAGTTCTGTTGCTCATTGATGCCTAGGAGGAGCATCCTTCAAATGCCTGACAGTAACAATGTCTGAGCCAGGTGTGGTGGTATATGCTGAATCCTGGCACTCTGGGAGGCTGGAGCAGGAGAATCACAAGCTCAAGCCCAGCCTGGCCAATGTAGCAATTTAGTGAGACCCTATCTCAAAGTAAAAAGTAAAGGGCTGGAGATGTAGCTCAGTGCAGAGGGCCTGGGTTCCATCCCCAGTACCACACACACCAAATGCTTAGAATTTTGTACAGCAGGCTGGCCACTTGACAGGTGTTTTCTTAGTAGCTCATTTGTCAGTGAGTGTGGATGGCAGGGGACAGACAGGTGCTGTCCTGCACTGTTATCACCAAGCTATAATCACAAGGATATGATGGTCTCCCATGCCATTCTCCTAGGGCTGTTTATCTGCATCTGACATAGCTGACTTTCACGAGGCCATGCTGTCCTCACTGTTCTCTCCTGTTTTAACAAAGTGCCAGAATTAACACAGCAACACTTGTATGCTGCTCCTCTTGCACTTTTAGATTATTTTTGGTATTTTCCATTCTAAATGAGGCCACGTATAGGTTTCTGGGGCCACAGATTTGCATCACTACCTTGGGCTATCTCAAGACTCAGTAGGCATGCTTCAGCATGAGGACTGCAGAAGACCACAGGTGAGAACAAGCTGGTGTAACGGATAAGGCCTCACGGAGTTCTGCCTGTGAGGCTGTGGACAGCTGGGAGTTAGCAGAGGGAGGAGAGTGCATGTTGGGGAACAAGGTCACAAAAGGGCACAGGGCGGCTGGCCGGGGCACCTCTGAGGAGACAGACATCTGAAAGCTCTGTGAAGCTGCATTGAATGGTGGCCGTGTCCTCTCTTGTTGTGGCTGCTGGAAATCTGTGTGGGCAGCATGACCAGCTCCGAGGGACAGAGCACCTTGACCGCCAGCCAGAGGTGACAGGTGTCCCGGGTGGGCGGTGATGACACAGGCAGCTTGCTATAGCCTGCCAGGGCTTCCTGCATGCAGGAAGGTCAGCGGTCTCCCACAGGGACACAGATGTCCTCCATCCCTGGCTTTGTGCTCTGGCCCTTCTCAGGCCTGCAGGAGCACAGGACAAAGCCCAAGAGGTTGGACAATGGTTCATTCCCATCCTGGCTGCCCTGGGGTTCTCTAGAGAAAGCCCAGGTCCCAAATCTTGTAGGGAGCCTCTCCCTGCCTGGTGACCAAGCACCGCTGTCTCCACACCAATGGTTAGGGCAGAACTTGTTTATTTTGCCAAATTTCCCCCACAGAATGGGAGGCTGAGCCAGCTACTGTCCAAATTGCATCCAGCTGTCTCCAAATTATCAGCCCTGTCCTTTTGTTAAAGAACTGCAGCTGTCTACCAAGGGAAGCCGGTGCCAGGAAGTGACTGGGAACACAGTGGAACCAACCCTGAGTGGTGAGGATTCATGGAAAACGCCTTCCACACGGCCTTAAACTGGGGCTTAGGAACAACTCAGGTGTCACCTGTGACTGGCAGGGTATGCACCCAGTGCTTGTGGGAGTGCTTTTGGGCTGGGGCTAGGCAGCCTGTGAAAGGCATAGACTCAGAGCAGCCTCAGCCTCTGCCCTCCCTCCTCACTCTGGGACTGAACTCCTGGGGTCCCCTGGGCTTTGGCAGAGTGGGGTAGGGGGATGAGCAGAGTGTGGTCTGTTCTGCAGCAAAGCCCAAGGAGGATGCTGTGCTGGGGGGAATGTGTGTGTCTTCCTTCCCAGTTCCTAGCAGGCAGCACCTCAGAGCACCGTAGGAATGGGCTCATGAGACTGAAGTGTCCCGTGGTGCTCTTTGCAGACAGCTTCACCCCTCTCGCTCTCCCTGTGGGTTAGGGACTGGCAGATGGCCCCGTATCTCCTTTTCCTGTGGACTGTGAACCAGTTTAGATGCTTCCTTCTTCCCAGAGGTCATAAAGCAGGGGCTGTCTTCAGATATAACCATTTTAACATTGCACTTGGGAAAAGCCATGTGAAGTGTCATAAAATGTTATCTTGGAGGGAAATAGCAAGAAACCCCAGGAGCCCAGTGATCTTTCCCTGCCATGCACCTGTTAGTAAGCAGATGTCCACTTCCGGCTTCCTGGAAAGGACCCATAGGGCCATGGCAGAAGGGGCACTGCCCTCCTGCAGCCACCTGCCCACGCAGTCAGAGTCCACTGCCTTGTCTCCCAGGCCACTCACCCCACTGTCAGTGTCCCAGTTTCTCTGCACACCCTTGTGACGTGACTAGGACCCCTGACCGTGTGGGCGGGTTCAGTGCAGGCATCGGGGTGCTCTGTCCATCCCAGTAGCTCTCTCCATTTTCCTTGGATCCTTTTTTAGTCTCACGAGCCTGCATTAAATCAAAATGCCTCTGGCAAGTTTATTACTTTTTTCTAAAGCTGCAAATCCTAGGGGCCTGCAGTGCTTATAGGGTAGGAAAGAGACCGGTCCTTGGACAGGTTACTACAGTGTTGCTGCTCCTTCCTTCCAGGGTGTGGGCAGGGGTCATCCCTGGCTCTGGTCACCTGCTTCCATCAGTGAATCTGAATGAACATCACTGCAGAGGGAGCTGGTCAGGGCCACCAGCGTCCAGCGTTCTGGTTCCGGGGGCCATTGAGCCCTCTGCCATGCTGTGTCGTGCAGCTCCTCACCAACTCTCACTCATCATGGTGAGATGTTTTAGATCAGAAGCTGAGTTGTGTCTGTGTCTTCCCTGGCAGGCAGAGGGCTCAACAATCCAGTGAATGAATGGATTTCTCATCAAGATGCATCTTTTGAGCTCAGCCCATTGCTGGGAGCTGCCTGTCTTTCTGGTCCCAGTTGGGCCACTCTCTATTAACTGTCAATCTCAGCTTCACAGCCCTGCTCCCCGCCAGTTCGACATTTACCTTCCAGTCTGAATCGTTGAGAAAGGTACAGGTAGAGTGAGAGTTTGCCTGGGGGCTGCAGGCATCTCCCTCTGCTGACTGGGTCAGGCCAACGCCTCCATCTCTCCTCAGACCTAAGACAGTTTAGTTAAGACTCCCACGCTGCTGCACCCTCAGAGACCTGTGTCCTGACTCCATCCCCACCAATGGGTGTCAGCACAGATCACCCCAAGGGGCTCCTGCATCCATGTCAGGTGGGGCCCCAGGTGTGTTCACTCTTCAGTAATTGCTTCAGCAGTATGACTGTGACCCAGGAGATTTTGTATCTGGTTTTGCTTAGGAAAGGGAGCAGCTCTCATCTGCAGATATGGCGGCTCCTCCTGAAGGCCTCGGGGAGCATAGGGGGGAGTTGAGTTCAGCAATTTCCCACACACAAGCGCACTGATATATAGTGTTGTATTGCGCCCCGGCCCCATGGGGCTCTCTGCTATCCTCAGAGCTGTCATGAGTCTGTCCTCTCTAACCCTGTGCTGTTACTGTGCTGCCCAACTGTCCCGAGTCTGTGACTGTGGCAAGCAGACTCCACCCACCTCTGCCTGCCCTTGGCCCTCACCAGGCCTTCCTGTGCCCTCATGCAGTATCCGCAGGCTGTATCCTCAAGGTGGCCCTGCCACGCAGCCTGCATGTGCTTTGCAGAACCTGCTGTTGAGCATGGGATCTGTTGGCCCAGTGGAGTCAAACTGTGCTGTCTCGGCCCTGAGGCAGCCAAGGAGAGTAGTGCAGAGTCAGTGCTGGTACAGGTGACTGATCCGAAGGTTCCCAAGTGATCCTGTAGGTTTTCTCCTTCTAGGTACAGAATAAACAAGCAGTGGCGCACTTCCTGACAGACTGCCGAGGCAGCAAGAGGTTGTCCCTGGCACGGGCAGGGTGGCTGGGGTGGGCGTAGCCTCTGGCTTCTGGGGTGAGCTCCCCTCTAAAGCCTGGGCAGGGAGACTCAGCAGCAGCTACTCACTGAGCAGGTGTCCTGCCTGGTACTGCCCGGCCCCAAGATCCCCACAGAGGGGAGCACGCACGGGTCCTGGCCCCTGGGAGCTGGCTTGGTGAGGCATCAGCTAACGCAGTTCCCCCGGGGCCACGAAGGGGGCTGTCAACAAGTACAGTCCCGACACCCGGGGCCCAGGTCTCCCCTCTCAGTGCTCACTTCCAGCCATTGCCAGGAAAGAGGCCATGTGGTCAGTTCAGTGTCCCTGCGCCTTCAGCTTTTTAGAAGAGTCATGCAAAGAAATAACAATTTTGACATTGTACATTTTTCAAAACCATCCTAAAGAGTTTGTCATTATAATAATGAAAGTGTGTTTCTAACTTCATATCTAGAAGAAGTTACTTTGCAAATGAATTTGTCAGGACCAAAAGAATTTTAGATTCCCGCATGTTTCACCTTTTTTACTTTGGCTGCCAGGAAACTGAACTAAATCCTCTGCCCAGCTGCAGCAGTGGGTTCATTTGATTCCATGCGTCTGTAAGTTGCCCTTGCACTGTGTTGACGGGGCGTAAGCCCTCTGCACAGCTACCTGAGCACACTGACATCCACAGGGAAAAGACACCCTTGACATTTCCTGTAAACTGACCTGTTCTCATTCACTGGAACAACAATTGCTTCACATCTCCAGACAGTGAAAACTCTCTTCCTGGTTGTAAGGCAAAGCCACTTGTCACACAACCCGCAGTGACAACAGATCTGGCTGGGAACATCAGGGCTGCGCTGGCCAGCTTCTGTGTCTCTCTCTGGCAGGAGAGGGTGGGCTGCACTGCCTTTGGTTCTGAGGGCCTGGGTTGTAGTTGCTGGGTGCCAGGTGGTCCACAGGAGGCCCTGGTCAGGAAGAATCAAGCATGTTGAGTAAACATGGGGCGGCCGGGGGGTGCTTCAAGAAGAGCCACTGCACCCCGAGGCTCACTCACAGCTGGTTGGGCACACGGGGAAGTGACTCCTGCCCCCGACCTGCATGCAGAGACTGCGGCGAAGCCCTCTTGGAGGTCAGTTGGCAGCCCAGGACTGCTCAGGGGACTGGAGAAGGCTCCATCCAGACAGGACCACCTGCCCATTGGTGCAAAAGCAGCAGCCACAAGCTGCATGCAGAATGAAGATTCAGGTTTTTTCCAGCATTGAAATGGTAGAAAAGAAAATGAAAACAAAAACCTGCACATTAATGGAGACTAGCAGGGAACACACGAAGTTGAGAGAGTGATTTTTGTCAGTGTGGTAGAAATCAGTCCCCCTGTGTTTTCCCTGCTTTTCCTTCATAGTACAAGAAGGTTTATTTAAGAGGAAGGGAGAAGGAGATCTTGACATTCACCACAGGTTTGACTGCAAACCGGGGAGGAGTGATTTTAACAGGGTCGATGCAGATGCCAGAGCTCACCCGGTAGGGAAGGGCGGGCCGTGGGCTTCGTGCTGGGTGTGGGCCAGGGCCTTCCTTACAGAGCAGAGCGGACACCCTGCAGCTCCTTGCCTCGGGTTTTTGTTGTTTTGTTTTGTTTTCTGGCAAGCCTGGACTCAGGCAAATACCTAATAGTCTGAACTTAGTGTTTCTGACCTAACAACATTCTGCCTATCTATATTTGTTTCCTTTTGCTACTATAACAAATTACTTTATACTACAAACATTTACCATTTCATAATTCTAGGGGCCAGAAATTTGATTCCACCTAAGTGGCTAAGGTCAAAGTATGGACAAGACTCCCTCCTGAGGCTTTGGAGGAGAATGTCTTTTCTGCCTCTCCCAGTATCTGGCAGCCACAGCCTGCACACGTTGGCTTGTGGCCTCCTCCTTCACTTTCAGAGCCATCATCACAGTTCTTCTCTGACTCTGACCCCGTTGTAAGGTCTCTTGTGATGATGTCAGGCCCACCTTTGTAACCCAGGGTTTTCTTCCCATCTCACGGTCCTTAGCTTAATCCATCTGTAAAGTGTACATCACCACAGGGCACACATTGGGCACGGCGGTCCCTGGGCCAGGCCTGCATCACCAGCCTTCCTGGTGTGTGACCTGCCACTTGAGGACTGTGACCTGGGGTAACCTTGGCCTGCTGCTGGGCAGGACAGCTTGGAGGTCTGGGGTAGGTTTGCAGCTGGTCTGCATCTGAATCTGTGCTCTGTCACTGCTGTGTAGATGTGCATCTGGGCAGTACGCTGCTGTGTGTCCTAGGTCCTCCTAGTGGTGGGGAGCAGTGCGTCTTGTAGTTCTTGGGGACGCTGAGACCAAGTGCAAGATTGCAGAAAGTTCCAGATTCCTCCCCAAGGCTCCTCCCACTCTGCTGATTGCTCAAAGCCACCTGCCAGAGAAGCAGCAGCCTGTGCCTGAGGTGCTGGGGAAATCAGAGTTTGAGCAAAGTGCGGGCTGTGGGATGTGGCCAGGCTGCAATGCCACAGTCACGCTGCAGCCCCCGCAGCTGGAGGCAGGGCACAGGGCTCTCCTTGAAGCTGCTGCCTCTGCCCCCACTCCCCAGGTTCCTGCCCTCCTTTTTACAGGGCTCCCCACTGCCCTGAGGCCTGTGCAGGCCCCCTTGGCCTCTTCCTCCTCCAGGAGCAGCTGCCTTCACTGCCTGGGGGCCTGCATGTAGCTCTTCTGAGCCAAGGGCCCTGCCACTGTCTTCTTAGGGCTGGTCCCTGCCTTGCCTCTCCAGACTGCTTGGGACCTGGACCCTACAGTGCTCTGGACACCTCCTGGAGAGCATGGGAGGCACTGGAGGCCCAGACTCTGCTTAGGTTTTTATTTAATCGGCCCTTCCTCCTCCTGCCTGCCCCAGCCACACACAAGCCAGCTCCTTGCTGGGGCCTGACTCGCCCCAGGAGCTCAGCATTGTGTGGAATGAGGGGTGACAGTAGTGTCCCAGAGGACACAAGCCCTGGCTGACTCTGAGCACTGCCTCTCCCCAAATCCTGCTGCCTCCCTCTGGTAACAGACCCAGCGTCTCAGCTGGGGACAGCAGGGGGTCTCAGGTCTCCTGGATGGAGGATAGAGCACTTGGACTGGAAGGGAACCAGTCTGCATAGGTCCTTTGGGTCTTGGCCTCATACTCAAGGCAAGGCCACATGGCACTTCTGACCAGGAGGACTCCTTTCCTGTCCTCTGGCAGTCACTGTGTGCCAGCTGCATAGTCATAATAACAAAAGGAAACTGCCAGCTCTGTACTCCTTTCTCACGTGTATTCACAGAGGCAGTCACGGGGACATTGGATTCCCTCCCCCACATTCCCAGCCACCAGGCAGGGTGGATGTCCAGCAAGCACTGCCTGCAGGACGTGGAGCTTCCTGTGTCTGTTGCTTTTGCATGTCACTATATTTATCAACATTAGAAATAATGTTGCAGCGTTTTTCTCCACATAACTGTTTTTCTCCACATAACTGTTTTTGAGTGTTTTGAATTATTTTCTAAAGATAAATTCCAAGCATATGAATTCCCGACTCAGAGAAAAGGAGTAAATAAGAATTATAGAAATTAAAAGGCTTTCTGAGGGCTTGTTGCTGGCAACATTTGTGAATATTAGTTTCACCAAACCCTTACCAGTAGTGGGGCTGTAATTTTTAGATTTTTGTGACTCAGGAGGCTACGACTTGCTAATTGCTATAGCATGTATTTATGGATATGGCTGTTGGTGTCAGTTAGGGATTTGTGGAAGATTTCCACAGTTGTATTTTGTCTTTGTGCCTTGCCTGTTGGAGTCTCGGATGCCTCTTTTAGAAGATGGTTCCTTTGGGTGGAGTGAGTGTATGTGCGGTGTACACCAGGCTAACTCAGCTCCCCTGCTGCGCCCTGCAGCTCTTCCCTGGTGCGTGCTGGGTCTCATGCCTGGGGTGATGTTCTTCTGTCCTTCTGAAGGGCTGATTTGTGGTCTCCAGCGAAGTGTCATTGCCTCCAATGGGGGACACTGCCCAGAGCGCGGCCTTGGCTGGAGGACATAGCAGGCAAGGGGACCTGATGCGTGCCCCTAGCCTGTGACATGCCCTCCCAGCATGGACAGCCCTGCTGTGGTGCTGGCCCAGAAAGTTCTTTTGAGCCGAGGTTTCTGCCTCTCTGTGGGCCAGGGCAGACTCTGTAGGGCTCCACCGAGTGTGTGTTGAGGCCGCCGGAGACCCGGAGCAGCCGTTCCATCTGACTCGTGTTTAAAAATACCTCAGGCTGGGGAGGCTGGAAGCTCCGTGGTCGATTCCTGCACACTGGGGCCAGCAGGTAGCGCATGTCCTGTTGCTGCTGACTGCCCTCTAAGAGCACTCAGTTCCACAGTGCTGCCCGGCCGCTGGCCCTGTTCCCAGCAGACATCACCCCGGGCACAGGGCATCCAGGAGAATAGAGGTGCAATCTTCCCAAGAGCTGGCCCTTGAGGGGCTTTGCCTCTTGCTTGGCCGCTGCCTCTTGGTGCAGGGGAAGGGTCCCTGGATGGACAGGAAGCTCCTGAATGAGGGTTGGGAGGTTGGCTTGGGGGCTAAGAGTCTAACTCAGCTCTGTCCCTGACCCTGACCCAGTACTCACATCCACAAGTCTGTGCATAGCAGACATGCAGCAAGTTCTCTTCAGTCAAGTGTCTGTGCTGGGCAGCATCTGAGAGTCAAGGAAGATGCTCACAAAAGCTCACTGTGAACGTCCAGCAGGAGTGGGTACTGCTGAGGCATGGGGAGAGGCCGGGCCCACAGGAGCTATTCCCAAGTGGCATGGGGAAGTGGGTCCAGGCGGGAGCCTTGGGCAGGGTGTGAGAGGCATCCCGAGAGGCCGGGCTGGCTCTGGGCTGGAGAGAAGAGTGAGGTAGCAGGAGCAGGGCCGTGCCCTCTCCACCACGGGCTGCAGAGGCCGACTGTGAGCCCTCGGCGGGAGCATCCCTGCGTCCAGCCCAGGGCAGCGCGTCTGTGTGGTGTGGCCACTGTGTTTTCTGCAGAGGTGGAGTGCGCTCTGTGCCTGTGGGGGACAGACATTCACTGGCCTATTTAGCAGATCCCTGTTTTGTGGCTGCCACATTGCAGGTGTCAACAGGAACAGGCAGCAGGGGAGAAAGACACAGGGTAGAAGCATCCCCAACTGCCGCAGTGCAGGGACGACTCTGCTCACAGGCGTGGCCCGACATGCCATTTCCATCTGCGCTGCAGTGGCTCATGCCCCTCCTGGGAGGAGAGGCTCCCAAGTGGCGAGGATGTTTATGTGTCTATTTTTCCGCCCAGATGCTTTAGGCCACCAAGCTGCCCTGGGGAACTCGTCCTTGGTGGCAGCTGCATGTGCACAGTGGGCTCCCACTTGCGCGCCTTGGAAACTGCCCTGTGACGCTTGCCTGCACCATGGAGACCCCGGAAGTGCCCGTGGGTTCGCTGATTGACTTTGGGACCAAGCCGCCATCCTCCCCTCCCCTGGAGGCTGTGCCTGCAACCCTCCAGGACAGGGGCGGCTCCCTGGGTGAAGCGGCATCTGAGAGCGAGGCCACCGAGTCTGCAGACAGCGAGAATGACATGGGCGAGTCACCCTCTCACCCCTCCTGGGACCAGGACCGCCGCTCTTCCTCCAGCGAGTCCTTCTCCTCCAGCCAGAGCGCAGAGTCAGCCCAGGATGAGGAGATCCTGGCCCTCCGGGAGTTCATGCGCAGCTACGTGGAGAAGATCTTCTCTGGAGGGTAGGCCCTGCCCCTCCCCAGGGACCTCCTGGGGCCACTACTGTGGCTTTTACCCAGCCAGGCTACATGGGGAGTCTCTGAAGGACCTCTGGCCAGGCATGGTGGCATAGGCCTGTGATTCCAGCACTTGGGAGGCTGAGGCAGGAGGATTGCCAGGAGTTTGAGGCCAGCCTGGGCTGCATAGTGAGTTCAAGGCTAGCCTGAATTGCATAGTGAACCAGGTGCCCATGTCAGCTCATCCTCGCTCCTTCCCCAGCTGCAGAGGTTTGTTCTGGGAGCTAAAAGGTTTTGCTTTCCCTCTGCCAATCTGCAGGGAGGACTTGGAGCAGGAAGAGAAAGCCAAGTTCGGAGAGTACTGCAGCAGCGAGGATGGCAAGGGCCGGGAGTGGTTCGCCCGCTATGTGAGCGCCCAGGTGAGGCCCCGCAGAGGCCCAGGAGGAGGTTTCCTCTTAGGGAGGGACCAGCCATGGGCAAGGACCTCACTGTCTCCCTAGTTCCACTCTGAGGACAAGAGTCAGAGGAGCTGGGTGTGGTGGCGCACACCTGTGATTCTAGACTCTGGAAAGCTGAGGCAGGAAATTGCAAGTTCAAGCCCAGCAAAGGCAATTTAGGGACTTAGTGAGACCCTGTCTCAAAATAAAAAGTTTAAAAGGGCTGGAGATGTAGCTCAGTGCAAGGGCCAAGCAAACAAACCTCCGGGGGGCACCACATAGGGAATCTGAGGAAGAGGGTGAGAGTGGTGGGCACAGTGCTCCCTAGGGGAGGAGGGTGTGTAAGCTCCAGAAGTTCCAACAAAGCACCTTCTGAAACCCAAACACATGCTCGGCCTGTAATCCCACCACTCAGGAGGCTGAGATAGGAGGACTGCAATGAGTTTGAGATCAGCCAGGGCTACATAGCAAGATCCTTTCTCAAAAAAGTTAAATAAACAAACAAACCCAAGCACATGGGCTCTGTCCACACTTGGTGTATTAAACGGCCCACAGTTTCCAATATTTGCGAAAGCTAATGTCTTCAAGACAATTAGAGCCATGTAAAGAAAATTGGACTAAGAAAGCAGAAAGAAGTACATTTGTAAGCACCACACGTTGTGTTCCTCGTGTGAAATTAGAAAGTACAGCAGAAGCCAGCTGTGCACAGAGCTACTGTCCCCAGGGTCCAGTCCCAAAACACTTTCCCAGGTCTTGTGGGTGTGCATATGCGGTTCTGTGACTCAGGAGGGTGCCCCGGGGGACTCGTGGGCGAGAGCACTGTGCCGTGTGCACCACCAGCCCTGGGTCCTGGAGTAAGGGAAGTGGCCATCCGGGGCCAGCCCCAGCTACACTGTGTGCCTGATGCCAGCCCTTGCTCTGAGTGCTGTGTGGGTGGCACTGTGCCCCACTGACAGCCCCGCCTGTCTTCACACAGCGCTGCAACTCCAAGTGTGTGTCGGAGCCGACCTTCTACCGCCTGGTGCAGTCCTTCGCCGTGGTGCTGTTCGAGTAAGTGCTACCTCCCCTGCCCCTATGGCAGCCAGCTGTGAGTCACACTGCAGCCACCTCACCGGGGCAGTCGGACCAGATCTCCCGAGAGCAGAGCCCCTCCCTAGCTAGATTCCACTGGAGCTGCACCTGGGCTGGGCAGAGAACAGCCTCCCAGACTGGAGACTGGCTGCACTCTGAGGCCACCCTCCCCTTGGGGTCCTGTGCAGTTCCATTTCCTGTGGGAAGCACTTCCAGTGGGGTGCCTGCCATCTCATGCCAATCCACCGTCAGGCTGTGTTAGGCCGGTAGCTACTCTGTGGGCTGTGGCTGGCCAGCAGGACAGCACTGTGGGCCAGAGAGGTATGGCCAGTCCTTCCCTGCCTCTGCCTACCCATCGACTGAGGGACAGGGCCCCAGCGTGCCCGAGGCTTTAGGATGGTCTATCCCTCTTCGCTCCTTCTGTCCCTGATCAGAGCAGGTACCCAGCCCTCCAGTGTTGAAATGGAGAGGTGCTTTTCTGCTGGAGGTTGTGCAGCTGCTGTAGTGACCTGCAGCCCCATCTGCAGCTAGGTCGAGAGGAGGGACTCTGTGGGTGGGGATGGGCCAGGGGCGCAGCATGTGGCCTGAGGGAAGCTCCTGCTGGGGCCTGCCTGTCCTCCAGTCCTGGACTTGTCCCCTGTACCCCCACATAGCCACCTTGTTGCTGAGCCCCTTCCAACCCCTTGCTCTGTGCTCGTCTGGATGGGGGTGGAGTGGGGGTGGCTGCTTCTCCACTGTTGCCTTTCTCTGCTGCCCCCAGAACGTGGCAGGTGCTGGGGGAAAGGACTGCTGAAGAGAAGGGTCCTATCTTCCTGTGCTGGCTCCCTGCATCTAGGGCAAGGAAACACAGCCCTCCGATCTGGGAAGTTAGTGGAACAGTGCCCAGCGGCTCGTGGCCTGGGCTCTAAGCACCTCCACACACAGACCCGCAGAGTTCCGGACACTCCCAGGAGCCCTTTGTTTTTCATAAGTTGCTTTTGTCCTGCGTAAGATTTATTGGATTGTATACTTTTTAATTTAGAGTAGCTTTGGTTTTACATTGTCATTGGCTCACCCATCTTTTATTAATAGCTTAGTAGTTGGATTTTTTTTTTTTTTTGTCTTTTTGATACAGGGTCTCGCCATGCAGTTCAGGCTGGCCTTGAGCTCACTTTGTAGCCCAGGCTGGTCTCAAACTCGTAACGATCCTCCTGCCTCAGCCTCCCAAGTGCTAGGATTACAAGTGTGTGCCACCATACCCTGCAATAGCTTAGTTCTTGACACCAATTAAATTTGGTTTTGCAGTGCTAGGGGTTGATTCCAGGGGCTTGGGCATGCTAGGTAAGTGTTCTACTGCCCTAAAATATTTTTTATAAACAAAAACAGCCCTTATATCTGCTATCTAGATGATTTCTGTTGACCTTCCTTTAAAAGTAGTAATTGGCCCAGGTTAAAAACTAAACAGAAAAGAACAGCATGAAAGAGAACAGAACAGGCTGGGCATAGTGGTGTGCACTTGGACAGCTAGCATTCTAGGAGGCTGAGGTAGGAGGATTGCAAGTTCAAGCCTGGGCAACTTTGCAACTTTGTGAGAGCCTGTCTCAAAATTAGAGAAGGTGCTTCTCCTCTCTCCCTGTGCCGCCTCTGTTCCTGGAGTGATGTGTGGACCAGCACACAGGTCTTCCAAGGGGAGTGCTGTGCCTACCCACACATGCGCTCTGTCCCAGTGAGCGCAGCTCAGGCCCTGCGCGCAGATGGTGAGATTGCTCTTCCCACTTCAGCGTGGCCATTGTTACTGTCCCAGGTCACTTCCTTGAGGCAGAAAAGTGTCCTGTGGCAGAGACGTTTCCCCCCTTTGTCTGATCAATTGAATGGGTCTGTGCATATCTCAAAATATATCATCTCAGCAGAAGACAACATAGTCAGAGTGACTGGTTGCGTTTGTAGAATGCTATTTAGTACACACGCCTCTTCTATATGATAATTAGTCTGGTTTCTGACAAGTGACGTGAAGAAATGGTGTCTGTCACCAGGCCGTGGTTCTCACAGTGGTGTCCCTGGGCCAGGTCATCAGGGCAGCAGTGTCCCAGGAGTCTGTAGGAACACAAACTCTCAGGCCCGCAGACCCCCTGAGCCAGCCCTCACCCTCACTGTCCTCCAAGCATCCAGGCACTGCTGCTGACCCGAGGACTTGTGGCTTGGGGCCAGCAGGGAGGACTGAGGTTCCAGGCCAACTCCTGGTCTTGCATGCTTACCTTTGCTTCCTGCATCTTGACTTTGCCCTTCAAAGTGGAAGAAGCCAGGCTTGAGGGCCATGAATGTCTTCTTTCTGGAGTCAGTCCAGTCCCCTGCAGGCAGCTGTCCCATTTGGTCCAGGGGATACTGCTGGTCACTTCTGCCCTGGCTCCACTCGAGCATGAGGGGCTGACATGCTGGGAAGTGCTGGAGGCTTGCCGAGTGAACTCAGGAGGAGGACCATCTGGCCAGCCACCCTGCTTGTTGCCTCAGGTGCCATCAGATGGATGACTTTGGGCCCGCCAAGAACCTCATGACCATGTGCTTCACCTACTACCACATCGGTAAGACAGGGTGCTTGGCAGAGCCCCTTGGGGGCTAAGTTTTGCCAGTGATAGTGAGGCATCAGCAGGGGCTTTCTTCACAGTGAAAGGCAAAGTGACTGGGTGTCTGCAAACAGAAGCGACGCCAGGGAGGGACAAGTGGGGGGAGCCGCAGTCCCCAGAGAGGGAAGACCACGCTTCGGGGAGAAAGCGCCAGCGGGAGGGCCACGGCTTCACATCCCAGCAAGACAGGCTGTGGAGGTGGCTGAGCTGTGGAGGTGGCCGGGGTGGGGGTCAGTCAGTCCAGGCCACAAAGTGGAGAGAGCCCCTCAGGCTGGAGACACCACTGGGAAGAGCCATGCGTCTGCTGGGCTCACTGAGCTGCAGCTATGGGCTGAGACAGCCCGGCTGGCTGAGTCCCGTCTGGCTGGAGACCCGGCTGAGCCCAGCTCCCTACTCACAACATAGCCCCTTCCCTCTGCACGTAGCTCTGAGCCCTCCTGCTCCGGCCGCCCGCCCTCTCCGTTCCCCATGGCTCTGTTGGCCCCAGCTGGCCTGCCTGCCAGAGCTCCCAGGCAGGACGCCACAGTGCAGCTGCCTGGCATACACAGGCTGTGCATGCCAGGCCGTGCCTCAGCCCCTTGGGCCAGGTGGGAAGTTGTCTTCTCAGATAATGGCTCAGGTGAGACACAGTGTGTGCAAGCTCACCCACAAGGAGGCTGAGGCAAGAGGTCAAAAGTTCAAGCCCAGCCTGGGCAACTTGGTGACCTAGTGAGACCATCTCAGGATGAAAAGTATCTCAGGGGTGAAACTCAGTGCAAAGGCCCTGGGTTCTATCCCCAGCACCACAAACAAACAAACTGGTTCAGTGCTGCCTTCCCATCCAGGTCTCTGCACAGGGCCTCTTCAGCTGCCAGAGCCCCCACACCAGCATCTCTCGCAAAGGCCCCGTGGGGTTGCCCTGCCAGTAGGGGAGCCTATAGGCTTCCGCACCTGGCTTCACTCCTGCCAGAGGCGCTGTTCAGGTGCCATGGGGCTGACTGTGGGCCTGCAGGCCTCACCCTCCACTGTGGGAGCAGCCCGCTCCACTGGGGCCAGGCCGCAGTCAGGCTTCTCTGTGGAGCTCGATCTGCAGGACCCACTCTCTCTCCCTTTGAGGCTGCAGAGCTGCTCCTGCCTCTCTCTGCCATGCTGGTTCTGGCTGACTACACAGGTGGCCTCAGCGATGCCCCAGAAAGGAAGCTCGTCCCTCCCTGTTCCCCCTCAGGACACATGTGCAGGCTGCTCCTGCCCTCTGTTGCACCCTGGGAACCGCCCTCACCCTCACCCCTCTCCCAGGCAAGCTGAACCCGCTGCCCTCGGAGCCCAGGGAGAGGGTGGTGGGCAGCATTGACGCCTACCTGAAGTCCGCCAACAGCTGGCTCGCGGAGAAGAAGGACATTGCTGAGCGGCTGCTGAAGAACACGGAGAACGTGAAGGGCTTCTTCGGGGGGCTGGAGACCAAGCTAAAGGGGCCCCTGGCCAGGAAGAGCGAGTGAGTGTCATGGGTGGGCATGTTCACCCTTACAGTCACCTGGCGTGACCCCACTGGCTTTCTGGGGCTCTCCTAGCTACAGTGCTCCCTCACATGCGGCACATGGGACTGGCGTGTTTCTGGGACTGATGGGCACTGGCGGGGGGCATTCAGCAGCAAGTTACTATCAGCAGGACACAGAAAAGACCTGGGGAAGCCCCCATGCTGGGAGAGTGCAGCTTCCACCAGAACTCCAGGTCCCCAGGTGCGCGCACCCTGAGATACCCATAAAGACGGGGTGTGTGGATACAAGGGAGGAGGGAGCCCGCAGCACCCTTAACCCAGGCCCCTCAGTGCCTCCAGTAGCTTGGTTACGGCCAGGGATACAGCCTCATTCCTCCAGTCCACGAATCCACCCAGGTCAGGCCGCCAGTGTGGTCCTTTTCACAAACACAGAGAAACCATGCCGAGAACACGCAGCAGTCTCAGAGATGTGAGGTTTCTTTGAAGAAAATGTTTATCATTGCTGTGGTTTCTCACCCTTCAGGGAGGATGAAAACAAACCCAAGGACAAGCCACCCAAGACTGGTGAGGGCCGGGTCCTGGGAGCCTCTGGAGGTGGGGCCTGTGGGCGTGGCTGGGGGGGGCTGGGCAGGGCTAATGGGGAGGCAGGGCCCTGGGCAAGGCCTGGCCTGATCACCTAATCCAGATCACACAGGGACCTTAAAGCAGCCTACCATTACCCAGCAAGGGGATCAAGCACGATAGCAACACATCAGGGCTTCACTTCCTTCATGTGACAGAAGACTGATACCCTAGAGCACTGATGGCCAACCTTGTAGGGCATCCAGTGATACAAACAGCCTGCTGTGCCTTGCGTGCCGTAGGTTCACTGCTGCCCTAGGTGATACCAAGTTTATCTGTACTTTCTTACTGAGTTTCTGGGGAAGAGCCACCTTTCTAGGAGGGCACACAGGACTGAAGGTCTCTATCCCAGGGAGGTTGATTGAGTGCCACAGTGCAGGGACATGCAGCCCCAGTTGTGCCACATCGGCGCTGGCTGTGCATCTCTGTGATTGCTGGGGTGGAGCATGGTGCAGTCTGGGGCACTGTGGTCCTCACCCAGCCCTCACCCCAGCTGCCTTCTCCCTCTCCTGCAGTGACAGTGCCCAGCCCTGAGGAGGAGCCAAAGGGGGAGAAGATCTACCTGTACACGCACCTGAAGCAGCAGCCCATATGGTAAGGCCCTGCCTCACCCAGGGGCAGCTGTTGCACCCGGTCACTCATGTCCCCATGGCAGTCACCGACACATCCAAGGTGGCCAGAATGAGAGATGAATGCTCACAGTGTTGGCCATGACCTGCAGAAAGGAGAGATCTCTACCCCTGTGGTGGTGGGGGGGTGGACAGCAGCTGGGCTGGTCCTCAGAGGTCAGCTGAGTGACACAAGACCCAGCTGTCCTGATAGATGTATACCCAAGAGAGACGAGGACACAAGCACGTGGAACCTGTGCCCAGATT
This sequence comes from Dinomys branickii, assembly GCA_004027595.1. Lineage (NCBI taxonomy): Eukaryota > Metazoa > Chordata > Mammalia > Rodentia > Dinomyidae > Dinomys > Dinomys branickii. The sequence goes on along the minus strand of PVLD010001010.1, from coordinate 173,337 downwards.
TCCACGGTGCTGCTGTTCCGGAGCCCAAAGTGGGCACGGTTCAGATGTCCCCCTGCTGGTGTGAGGGTTAGCAGGGTGTGGTCTGTCCATGTCACACAAAAAGGCATGAAGAGTGACACACACCATAACATGGATGGCCCAAGGACACACGTGAGTGACAGGCACGGCAGACGTGGGGGCCACGGACCACCTAACTCCATTTGTGTGGGCTGTGCGAAGAGGACATTCCCAAGCCACAGCAGACTAGGTCGCCAGGCTGGGGCTCTGTATGGGTGCTGCATGCACTGAGCTCAAGAGTGGAGATGGCTGTACCACCCACACCTGAGCAGCACTGCATGGCTCATTATTTTTTTGTGATAGTGGAGACTGAACCTCGGCCTTTTATACTGAGCTATAGCTTCGGCCCTTTTCATGTCCTCCAGGAGGTCAGGGTGTGCAAAGCCCTCGACCCCTTTTAAAATGTTTACATTTTGAGTCAAGGTCTTGCTAAATTGCTAAATTTCCCAGACTGAGCTCAAACTTGTAATCCTGCCCTGAGTGCTGGGATTCCAGGCATCATGCCTGGCTGAATCATGCACTTATGTATTTCGTGTGTCAGGAATGGAACCCAAGGTCTTGTGTGGTGAGGCAGGTCCTGTGCCACCAAGCACCCCAGCCCGAATTGAATACATTAAAAGGCGGATTGCATGATATGCCAACAATGTGTGTGTGTGTGTGTGTGTGTGTATAGGTAGGTAGACAGATATAAAATGAAGGCTATAGTTGAAGTTCAGACCAGTTGCTGTGGCTCGTTCTGGCTTGCATGTGTCCCCCAGGGGTCCACATGTTGGGACGATAGTCCTGGAGTCAGTGTGAGGTGGTGAATGGCAAGGCTTTACACGGGGATTAGATGTTGGGCGCTGCCCTGGAAGGTACTGGCGTTGTCCGGACAGTGTGTGTGAGCTCCCTCAGGGGGTGTGGTCAGCACACCGCCACGAAGTGCTCGCCTCCTCCAGGCTGTGGTACAGTGGGGACCCTGCCCGAGCCCCTGCAGTGCTGGTGGGACTTCCCAGCCACGGGAGTTGGAGCCACAGATTTCTGTTTCCTGCACATGTTGCCCGGTGTTGGGTCTTTTTGCTGCATACCTGCCAGGGTTGGGTATTGTGTGCTGTCATCAGAACCAAACAGACAGCACCCCCAACCCATGGTCAGGGAGATGGCTCCTGGCTTTGGGAGATTGGCATTGTCCTTTTGAGGCCCTGGCCACCCTCCTGTGTGCTTTATTCACCCACAGGTGAGGTGGTGGCACCTGGGATCACAGTGTCAGCCACAGCCTCCCTCAAAGGTCACGGGCGAGCGCCTGTGTTTGCCCAAGGCCAGCTACAGTCCTGTGAGGAGTGTGACCGGGATGTACTCAGGCCTGGGCCGGGGCTGGGTCCTGCCAGCCAGGCTTCCTCCCAGGAGCAGCGCCTTCTCTCAGCCTCCCTGCCGTCTTATCACCGGAACAGGGCCGGGCACGCTTCTCTGTGAAGGGCTGGATAATAAGTATTTTAAGCTTTGTGGCCTCTGCTGCAACCGCACAGCTGTGCTGTCAGGGCCAGAAGGGCGTAGATAATAGGTTCTTGAGCCCAGGCAGCCGTGTCCCCAGATCTGGCCCTGCGCCACAGTTCACCCGCCCTGTCTTCCTCACGTGTGTGGCCCTGTGTCCCCTTGGCACGTAGGTGTCCCTGCCAGGGCCCCACCGATCTTAGGAGACCCCTGGTCGCCAGCTTCCTCTCAGGGGAACAAGAGGTGGTGGTGGCTGCGGAGCCGCGGTTGCGGCTCTGACCCTCTGAGCTCGCCCAGCAGCCGGGGGGAGCTTATACAGCCTCTCGTCCTGTAGGCACACACTGAGGTTCTGGAACGCTGCTTTTTTCGATGCTGTCCACTGTGAGAGGAGGAAGCGATCCCCGACCACCAGGTAGGAGCCCAGGACGCCGGCCAGAGGACAGGGCACAGTTCTCCTTCCTAAGTTCTGGTGGCAGAATGCCTGAGGTGCCCTGGGGCCCCGCTGGCTGCCCAAGGCTCCGGCACTCACGCTTGGAGGGAGGTGGGGTGCTCAGCTTGCATGAGTGCTTTCTGCCTGGCTCTGGCATGACTTGGCCTGACCCTCCTAACACTGCAAACCGCCCCAGAATGAGCCCACCAGGACCCCATACCCCTGCTGTCCACTGCACACAGCCAGTGTCCTGGGGCCCGGCTGGCGGGGTGCAGGGCTCCTGTCGCAGCCGTCAACCAACCCTGAGCTGCTGCACGGGCAGAAAACCACTTCTGAAAGCTGAGGCAGCCGAGGGCCAGCACTCGCTCTGGTCAGCTCTGGGAGCCAGCCCAGCCCTGGCTGCCCATCGTGCCCAGGAGTTGTGTGATTTTGAGGTCTCTGAGCCTCTCAGAGCTTTGATTCCCCAAGATAAAGTGAGTCTGCTGCCCCCTAGTGCAAGCCTGAACCGCCCTCACTTGGGAGGGATCGGCTGAGTGAAGGGCAGAGTGGGAACCAGGCTCTGCTGCCCAGGGGCGACCTAGGTGCATCCCTTCTGCCCGCCTGTACCCCGTAGCAGCGGCTCCCTCTCCTGGAGAGGTGGAGGGGACGCCTGGGGCAGAGAAGAGCCCAAGCCCCTGACCAGGCGAGTTCTCTGGTGGGAGACTCAATGAGGGAGATGCTGAGCGCTTCTGGCCGGGCAGTGCTCAGCTCCAAGGAGTCGGGTCTCTGTGCTCTCCGTCCTGCCTATGACAGCCCTCTCTGCTCGTCCCTCTCCATGCACAAGTCTCGCATGACTCTGACATGTTCCTCTGTTTACCTGTTTCTGCTGCCGCTCCAGAGGGGAAGCTGGAGAGCAGGAGGATGAGAGGTGTGTGTCCCCTGACGCGGTCACGCTGGCGCCTGCAGGGCGGGGGGGCGTGCAGTCCGGCCCCGGCTCCGAGACAGGCAGAATACCTGTCGCCTGGGCCACCGGGAGGCAGGCACAGCCTGGCTCAGCCAGAGAGCAGGAAGGCGGGAGACCCCAGGTGGGGTAAGCCAGGCTCTCCTCCACCCGGGCCTTCCCAGCTCCAAATCGAGGTCCTCCTTGCCTCCCGCTGTGGGGCGCTTGGGCCGGCAGGCTCAGGGCCACGTGGAAGGACAGCCGGGCGGGACTGTTTCCCGCGGGCCCGGGGTGGGGTCTGATGCTCACGTCTGTCTCCACTCCGTCGGCACCGCTCGCCGTGTCCATCCAAACACCTATCAGAGAGGCGAGCACAGTGCGGCTGCCCTACAGAGAGGTCGCCTTGGGGCGGGTACTGTACCCCTACATGCTGACAGAGGGTGCTGCCTGAGAGCTGTGACCCACGCAGCCTGGCTCTGTCACTGGAAGGACACTCGGGTGAACAGACCTCCTGTAGCTAGCAAGGCCCCCAAACCCCGTCATCTCCAGGGACAGTGACGAAAGGCCCGAGCATGGCTTCTTGGCACAGGGTGGGGGCACCGCGGCCTCTCTGAGCTCTGGTCTGAGGCTGTCCAGAGCACTGCGGAGGGACTGCCAGTCTCTCGGCCCTGCAACCACCCACAGCCACCCCTAGCCTCGTGCAGGCCCCGTGCCGGGCAACAGCCCCGTGGGCCCTTCACCTTGGGCTCCGGAGGCCAGCCCAGTGTGTCTCCCTGTCAGAGGCCTCACTCTTGGGCAGCCTTGGTCACGTGCGAGCCCGCTGTATTGGGGAGACTCATAAAGGCCAGCGTGTAGGGCTGAACCCTGGGCAGTGCCCTCGGGAAATGGCCGGCTGGTGGGAAGAGGTCCTCCTGGTTCTAGTCCCGACACGGCAGGCAGGAGGGCCTCTCCCTACAGGGCCACAGCACATGGAGGGTTGCCACGTGGTCCAGGGGTGTGCAGTGCCCCATCCACATGCTCATCCATGGTGGGCTGGTGGTGGTGTGGGCATCAGGTGCCTGGCCAGTGCTCAGGATGCCTGTGGAGGGAGGAGAGGAAGGACGTGTCCTCTGGGGACAGTGGTGCCCTGCCATTGGTGTGAAGAGTTGAAGGCGGCCTCTGCTGTCCCCAAGTCCTGTGGCCCTCCCAAACTGTGTAGCCAGGGACCTGGCAGTGGGGTGGGCAGGGCGGGTTCATGTCCTCTGCTCTCTCTCTCTCCGTGGCCTCTCCCTGCTCCAGACCACCCTCCTCCGTGCGCCTCTCTTTCCTTCATTGTCTAAGCCTTACTCAACCAGCCTCATCTGCAGAGTCTCCTCTTACAAGGAAGTGGGCAAACAAACAAATGCCCTCCAGCCTGCAGCTGCCCCTCCTTGGCCCTGGGGCCCCACTGTATGAGGGCAGTGTGGGACAGGAAGGTGCCCCCTGGGGCTCATGACCATCTCCTGCCTGTGCCTGGAGGAGGCCTCTCACTCCAGCCCCTGGTTTCAGCCTCTGACCTGCCAAGAACCCACAGCACTTCCTGCACCCGTGGTGCAGGCCATGCCTGTGGTGTTGCCACCCATGCATGTGCAGAGACAAAGGACAAATCCCTTCCTCTGGCCCTGCCCCCGAGGGTGGGGACCATTCTAGAGCAGGCTGTCCTGTCCCCGAGGTGAGCCGGTGCTCAGGCTGAACAGGGCCGTGGGTGGGCCTCCTCCTCATGCTGGAGGGGGAGGGGAGGACTGACCCAGCAGAGACACCCCACAACATCACTCCAAGGTCCTGCAGACACTGCCCACCATGGCTGGCCTGGGGTCACACATGCCTGGCCCTGGTACACTGGAGGCTCCTTCCCCAAGTGGGTTTGTGCCCCCAAGCAGGGCTGGGCCGTGGAAAAGCTACGGGCAGCCATGCCACCCCTACGCTTCGGGTACCAGAGTGCCATCAAGCATGTGGGTCTCTTTCTGTCAGGAAAAGGAAATAAGTAAGTTATGCTCAAGGCTGCCCATGCTGAAGGCCGGGCTCCCAGCAGGCTACCTGTCATTGCTCATCTCGGTGGACACAGCGACTGTGGAGTGGAGCTGGAGGGCCAGCGCGTGCTGTCTGAACCTGTGCCCACCCTCCTGTCCCTCCTGTGCTGCAGGGAGAAGTGGTGCCACATGACTCAGGAGGAGCGGGATGACAGCCTGCGGTTCAACGAGAACATCACCTTTGGGCAGCTGGGGTAAGGAGGAGGCCCCGCCGTGTCACACACCAGCCAGGGGCAGGTCGGCAAGCAGTGTGCCCTGCTCTGCTCCCCCGCCCCTCCTCGGTCCCCCATCAGCCCACCCCGCAGCCCACACCCAAAGCTGAGCTGCAGAATCCTCATGGAGGCAGCCTGGCCGTGGGTCCCCTTCTGGGGCGCAGGGGCCGTGACAGCGTGGTGTTTCCTGCAGCACCTTCACCCACAACATGCTGGCCTTCGGGCTGAGCAAGAAGCTGTGCGGCGACTTCCTAAAGAAGCAGGCTGTGATTGGCAACCTGGACCAGGGTGAGCTGCAGTGAGGGCAGGGGCCGGGGCCTGGGCTTCCACCCACCAGGAGAGCTTCCAGGTGGGCAGGCAGTGTTGATGAGCCAGCCAGCTCACTTCCCAACCCCAGGTCCACAGAAGCAGGGCTCCCTTGACTGCAGCGGTCCCCACCAGGTGGGGTGGTGGCCAGGGGCCCAGCGTGCTGACCCTGTGACCGCCAGGCTGCAGGTGCATATGTGCTTGCACTCACGCTCTGACCCTGTGTGGAGCCGGGCCCCAGGCATGGGTCAGTCCCTTCTAAGTGGTCATAAGATAAACCACACCACAGTGATGGGCACAGAGGAAAGAGGAGGCTGGTGGTTCGCAGCGCCCCAGGTCTGGGTCAGCAGGAGCTGCTGAGCTGTCCTTTCCCTGCCACTGTCTGCCACCAGCCTGCCTTCCTCCCGGTCCCCACAGCCTTGCACATGGATGTATATTTGGATGGACCAAGATGCCTGAACGATACATCTCCCCATCCCACACCTCCCACACCTGAGCGGGCCCTGGAGGAGTGGCTCAGGAGTGTGGCTGCCAGCCTGGCTCCCCAGTGAGGGCAAGAACATGCTGTTGCCTCCTTGGTCACATGGCCAAGTGCGGCCCCCAGGACCGAGCCTGACTGCCAGGCCACACCATGCCTTCCCCAGGTTCCCGGGACAGGTCCTTGTGCCAAAGCGCCTCCCTGGGAGGTGGCAAAGCCAGATGGCCACAATGGCTGTGCGGCTCAGACACCACAGCTCTGTCCTGATAAAGACCTGGCTCAGGACCTCTGGGGACAAGAGCAGGGTGATCTTGTGCTGGTCACTGTCTTTCTTCCGAGAATAATGCTGCTTTCCCTTCCAGAGCAGTACAAGCTGCTTAGCGACCACATTGAGCAGATGGCTGCTGAATAGAAGACCAAGCTGGACGCTGTTCTCCTGGGCCAGCAGCTGGCCGCACCCCTCCAATGACCCTGCATGTCACCAGCAGCGCCGGAGTTGCCTTGCTGCCCAGAACTAGCAACTAGAAGACCCATCCTCCTTCTGCCGTCTGCCCATGTCCCACCCCCGTCCACGTGCCAAAGTGTCTCGAGGGACTGCTGCCCACAAGGCCCAGGCCTGTGAGATGAGCCCAGGGGAGGAGGAAGGCGGCCCAGCTATACCAGGGTGGAGCAGGGCTGCGTCCCGCATGGCACTACCAAGAGCAGAGCAGGTGTGGACACAGGGGTCAGAGGCAGCTGAGAGGTGGGCGCTCAGTGCAGAACAGGACCATGTGGACACTAGCGGCCATCCCAGAGGGCTCCTGGGTCAGTCACAGCCGCTTGCTCTTCCTGCCTTCCTCTGTGTGACAGGAGCTGGGAGTCACAGGAACCCGAGGGGCACAGACACATCCTGTTTTAGGGAGAGAAGGAGCCACAGGGTAAGGGGCAGTTTGCTGTGCGAGACCTGCCACCCTCACAGGGGTGTGAGCGCCCTGTGACATTGTGACAGCCGAGGTGTCTGCGGGCACCTGAGGTGCAGAGAAGGTCCACCACTTGGGCGCTCTGTCAGGGCACCTGCACCCCACAGCCCAAGTTTCCTGTCTTCCCCTTGGACCCTCAACGCCACTGCAGGCCCGGGAACCTGGCCTCTCCTGTGCACTTGTGCCAGGCCAGCCCGTGGGGACTCAGGCCTATGTCACATGGGACCAGGTTCTCCATCTCCAACCACTGTGGCTTCTGGTTGCTGACCTTGGAATGGGCCACAGCCGTGCTTCCCACTCTGTGCCCTGGCTTTGTCTGTGACACACAGCCAACCATCACCTGCCAAGCCGAGCCTCGCAGGGTCCTTCTCAGCAGCGCTCCCTGTGTGGTCCCAGAGCCGAGTGCGGGCGGCTGAGTCCTGGAGCATGTGTCCTGGACGCGGGGCCACCAATGGCGGCACTGGTGGGGGTAGGTGGCTGGTGCCCTGGTGCGTGTGTGTCACTTCATCCTGTCTTTGGTGCCACCAGCCAGGATGTGTGGCTGTTGTGTCGGATGGGCAGCCTGCCCTCAGCATCAGGTCCCTGAGATGGCACTGGTCTCTGCTGGATCTGGTTTAGAGAAATCAAGGCTACAGGCCCAGTATCATCTCCTGGACATCTGCTCCCAGAGTTTGGGGTCACCAGGCCCCACGGGGCAGGCACGGAGGCTGTTCGCACCATGTGTGGGCATTAGTGGAAGTGCCTCCAGACTGCCTGGGGCCCCAGGGTGCGCTCTTGTGTGGAAGATTCCTGCTGTCAGCTTTCTGAGGAAACTTCGCTGGGCAGATCCCAGGCTCCAAGGCTGTTTCCCCGCCCTGGCCACTTTGGCAGTGCCGTGTGGTGGGATGAAGGGCCACTGTCCGTCTCCTCTGCATGCTGCTCTCACAGAATCCCGAGGTGCCAGATTTGGCCCCCAGCTGCACCTTTGTATGTGTATGACCCAGGCCCAGCCACACGCACAGAACTGGACAGGCTCTGGCATCTCAGGTGACCCATGCAGTGACATGTGGCAACCTGGATTTTCCTGTTGACAAGAGAAGCGGCTGCAGAGGGGGAAGAATGAGGGGGCGGCACAGAGGGAGGGTAAGTGCCAAGCAGAGCACAGTTCACACAACAGGCGCTCAGGCTCACCCCAGACACAGAGCCCAGAGTGGGCACAGAATGGAGGCTGGGCTGGTGCCCATTTCTACAGCCTGCAAGGGGCCCAGGCTTTCACGCCTGGGAGGTTCAGCTGTGAGGCCAGCGCTCCTGTGGGGTTTCGGTGTAACTGGCCACCTGACCAGAGGCTGGGACTGAAGCCTGGTGCACACCATGGTCAGATCAGCTTGGCTAAGGGGATTCTGACAACATCAGGCAGAGGGCTGTTTGCTGAGCATGGTATGGGGCTTAAAGGACTTTGAAACTGAGAACACACTTGCGGGAGGGAGACGCGATGCACAGGGAAAGGATGGGGACCCCTCAAGTGTCCAGTAGGGCCTGTGCTGGGTTCCATACCCCACCACAGGAGAGGTGCAGGGGTGTTTCTGTGACCCCCCCAGGCTCCAGGCCCTTCCCCTTTGGTGTCTGCTCACCAGGCTGTCCCCCACTCCTGCAGCCCTTGCACTTGCTCACCTTGTGGGAAGCTTTCAGCTGCTGTCTGGGATGGGGAGCTGCATGGCTGGATGCGCCCCTGGCAGGTTTCGTGTGAATGATTCCAGACACGTGCTCGAGCACAGGATATAGCGGGGCCCCAAGCTGTGCAGCTTCCCTTCCCGCAACCCTCACTGCTATGGTTGGACCAGGGCGGGTGCAGAGGGGTCACGTCCACACTGCCCAGACACTGTCCTCTGCCCACAGCACCCCCATGTCTCTGGACCTACGGATCACCTGCTCCTGAGAGGAAGGCGGAATCTCAGGACCTCCGTGGGGCCCGGCCACCTGCAGGGGCTGCCTTGGGAGCAGGAGGGCTGTCTGGCTCTGGGCAGTGGGATGAGGGCAGAGGGAACCTGCATATGCTCCTAGAACTGGGTGTCGGGGAGCAGCTCCCCAGGGGGTCTTGGTCACGTTTGGTGGCATCAGACCTGCTGGGCCATTTGATCTGGAGCCCCAGGCTCCCACCTAGCGAAGCCCCCCTCTCACTCCCCGCATGCTATCACGGATTCTGTGCTGTAACCAGAAGGTATCCTGACCCCTTCCCACTGACCCGAGATTGGCACAGCCCCTCTCTGCTCTTGGCCAGAAGAACGTGCTCACAGGAAGGACAGACAGGGCAGAAGCTGACTTCAGGGCAGTGTGTTTAGGTCTAGCTGCCAGGAGGGATCCAGGTGGAGCCTGGGACTGTCACCTCCAGGGGCCCAGAGGGCCATGAGAGGACATCAGGCACCCAGCCATTGGGAAGTCTAGCACCTCGGACAACATGCCTGTGCCCTCTGCATGTATGACCCAGACGTGCCCTCTGTCCTGGCACCCATGTGGGCTTGGGCCCACCCTAGCCACCGTCTTTTCATCCTGTGTGGTTGCCCCTGTGGTACCAGTATCTCATTTGTTGATGTTACACAATCCTGTGTCCCCGAGGTGATATTCTAAAATGGTATTTTAGGGTTGAAAAAGTTCCCAGGGTGCAGTTGGCAAAGCAGTGCTAAAATCAGAGCTGCTTCGTGTGAAGAACAATGTGGACATATTGTACCTTCTGACCAGAAAGTGGAAACTGAAATAAATTATCTTTTAGAAGAAAACTATTTTTTATTTTGACATGGCTCAGAATCTGCAGCAGCTCAGAAGAAAGCAGGGCTGCCTGTCTGTGGCATGGGACCAGAGAGGGCCCCGGCTGCTCCTGGGCAACCTGGGCCAGACCTTAGGCCACCAAGGTGCCTCAGACCCCTAAGCCACGGGGGAAGCTTCATGTAGCTGCCCCTCTGAACCAAAGTTGCCGACCTCTCAAATTTGGGGGTGGTTGGGGCGCCCCGACCACAGCTTCCACCTCTCAGGCAGGAGACTTTCATCCAGCTCAGTATGACAGGCAACTTCCAGTCTGCTTCCTTTCCCTGGATCACTGCAAGTCAGGGGCCAAGTGTCAGGAAGGCTGGAGAGAAGCCAAACCAGAGGGCTCCGGGGCACAGCTGCGGTGGGGCCTCACTAAATCAACTTCTAAACTGGGCATAGTGATGCACACCTGTAATCCCAGCACTCAGAAGGCTGAGGCCGGAGGACCATTGCAAGTTCGAGAGCAGCCTGAGCTACCAAAGTGAGCTCAAGGCCAGCCTGAACTGCATAGTGAGACCCTGACTCAAAAAGACAAAAATAAATACATAAAACAGCTTCTAGGTGGTGTTTCTCCGTAAACTGACCTTTCTGCTGCCTGAGTCCCTGGGGTGGATGCCAAGCACCTTAAAACAGGGAACACTACCTCTACCCAGGGCCACCAGTGCCCCTGGCCCAGCATGCAACACCCTCTTTCCTGCTAGGGTCAACAGTCTTGTTCAGGACTCCGTGGCAGTCGTGGGGGCTCTGCTTCCTCCTGGAGGGAAAGTTTAGCACAGGTTGCTCCAGGGCAGGCTGTCAACGGTCTGTCCTCTGTCGGTGATTGGGACAACAAGCAGAGGACTCAAGGGAGGAGGGGTTCCCCACCAGGTGCCCACACTCCTCCCTGCCACCTCCAGTGCCCCAAAGAGAGTGTGAATTTCAATGGTCCTCCAATGGTCCCACGGGGAAGATATGTGTACTCCACTGTGCTAGTGAGGAAACCCTAGCACTGATGGGGGACCAGATCCAAGGCCCTCAGGTTCCAGAGGCCAACAGAGAGCCCACAGGCAGACAAGTCTGCAGCAAGTCTGCGGACTGCAGGGTGGGGAGTAGGGACTGGGGCACTCCAAGCACCAATGACCCATCTGAAGCCCTAGGACCCTGCAACATCCTGCAGCCAGAGCACAGGCCTCAGGTGGGGTGCAAGCAGCCTTGGACTCTGGGCTGGAGGTTCCTTTCCCAGGTCTCCAAAGTCACAAGGAAAACTCAGCACTTCCTGCTGTGAGCTGCTGGCACCTGCCAGGGGAGGTAGCTCCTGGGTGGCACTGGGTACAAGCAGAGTGTACACGTGGCTCTGGCTCAGTCACACTGTGCAACTCACTGGCCCCAGCGGCGTGTGGCACTCAGGAGATGGCCACACACAAGCAGAAGTGGGCACAGTCCCTGGACCTGACACGCTCTCCAGGGCTCAGGCTCATGGCTCCTGGCAGCTGAAGAGGACAGCCACGGACTTGCTTCCTGGGTGTGCCTACAAATCCAGGCACCACCCCACCCATTCCTGTCCTCTATGGACTTCTGTGACCTGCCTGGGGCCCAGGACTCCTCACACGTCGAGTGTGTATGTGATGGGCTGAGTCGTGTCCCCCAGATTCTTCCACTGAAGTCCCGGGCCCCAGCAGCATACGGCCTAAAAAATGGGGATCCTAGCAGATGTGCCGGGTGAGGATGAGGCCACCTTAATGCGCACAACATCCTTAGTGGAAGGGACACGTGTCTGCAGCCTCAAGAGTGCACGAGGAGACAGCACAGCATTAGAAGGCAGACACTGGGCTGGTGCCCACAGACGCTGCCCCGCACCCAGCTTTGAAAGGATGGGATTGTGACCCCTGGCCTCCACAGTGGGAGGCCCCACGTGTCCCCATGTGAGCCCTGGCTCATGGCCCTCAGTCATGGCAGCCCTGGGAAGGAAGCCATGCTGTTGCCAGAACACGGGAGAAACCACACGGTTGGATAGGAGGGAGTGGGCAGAGCAGGACTTTGAGGGTCACATGGTGTTTATTGCACAGTGACCGGCACACTGCCCCCTGCTCCCACAGTACAGATGGGGAGACAGAGGCTCTGGGAGTCGATGCCGTCGGAGGCGCGACAGAGTCCCGAGAGGGGGGCAGGCCCAGCTCCTCCACATCCTAGTGCCGGCGTCCCTGCTCCTGTCCCTGGAGGTCCTCCAGTGCTGTCTCCTCCACTGAGTCATTGCCACCAGCCTCCTCTTCTCTCTGGCTCCCTAGGGTGCTCTGTGCACTCTGGTTAATAATAATCACAGTGACAGTAATAATAACACTGCAGCCGAAGCATCTCAGAGTGGCAGCCCCGCCTCTGTCATGCTGGAGGGGCAGGGTCCTCCAACTCTGCACACACAGCCCGTAGCCCCCGCTCCACATGGGCTCCCCGTGCCCTCAGCCACCTAGTGGGTGGGGTTCAAGAGACCAGAGAGGCTGAGACACTATCTCAAGAGTGCATAGCTAGGGGCTGCAGGTGTGGACCAAGCCAGCCTGGCCTGGGCGCTCTGCTACCCCACAGCCTGCAGAAGACATCTGAGAGGCCCTGTGCTCTGAGAGGCCCTGACATCCACGCACAGGGCCTCTCTGGCCTCACCCCCCTTGGCTGTGCATGCTGAGCTGCCCCCGGATCATGCCCGTGCCTAGCGCCAGGCCTCACTGGGGCCCTGATGCAGTATGTTCCGCATCTACCTTGCTGTGCTGCCAACATCTGAGGACACCTGGCCATGGAGGGCCTGCAGGTGGGATTGGCTTGGGCCTGGCCAGGCCAGAGACTCTTGGCTTGCCCCTGTGCCCCGGTCTCAGCCCCTGCACCCCATACCCCTGCACTCACCTGGCTGGCAGATGGCCCCAGGGTGGCATCTGTGAGCAGCCGAGCCTCAAAATGCCCAGAAACACCCCACATCTGCGCTTGAAAGTCCTGCCCAAGAGATACTAGGTGAGCTGGATTCAACGAGGACATGCAGGACATGAGGTGGGAAGGAAGGATGGGGACACAGAGGCCCACAGGTAGTGACGCACTGGAGCCCACAGCCCCACCTAGTGCCTCCTGCTGGTCACATCATGGAATCCACAGCACCCTCAGGAGTGGACAAGATCATCCCATTTTATAGACAGGAACACTGAGGCCCAGAAAGGCTAGGTAGCATCCATAGTGTACACTCACAGGAAGTTTCTGGCTTCTTCCAGGACAGGCAGCCCTAAAGTGATATTGTAAAAGGCTGGGGTGCAGCTCAGTGGGCGAGCCTTTGCCTGACATATGTGAGACCCCGGGCCCCATTCCAAGCACCACAAATAAATAGATAAATACTGTTTTAGTGAGGAGTGCATGCCTGGAACCAGGGCATCCTCCAACTTGTGTGATTCTTCTAAAGCTTAGGAGTGAATGGCGACACAGAGAGGGGCCCTGAGCCCCCGAGCCACCAAGCTCAAGGTGACTTGTGAGCGCCCGTCACAGCACCGGCCTGGGGCAGTGTGTCCCCCCAGCTCACATCCTAATCTAAGCCCTCAGAGGGGACCTCAGACATGGGCCACACCAAAGCACGCTGGGCAGCAGCAGAAGTGCTTCCCATCATCGCTGATCCCAAGGTCCCCAGGGCCCCAGTGAAGGGAGGGACGGCTCAGGGCAAGACCCCTCCACAGCAGAACAGGCCTGAGTGAGTGAAGGGGCAGGAAGTCACTCAAGACAGAACAACCTCAAGTCCCACCATCAGCACCAGGGCAGCACTTGGGGACAGCCCACCTGCAGGTCCCGCTCCAGGTCGTAGCTGCCCAGGGTCCGGCAGGCACTGGAGTACACTTCTACCGCCTTGGCGTGGAACACCATCTCAATGGTCACAAAGTCCAGGAGGACCCTCTGGGGTGGGGGAGACAAGTCACCCAGAGGTGTTTGTCCCTGGGGGGACAGGTCCTAGGCAAGGACTTCTCTTTTTTGTAGTACAGGGTATGGAACCCAGGGCCTTCATGATGGGCTCCACCGCCGGCCTCTTTTTCAGATTTTTATTTTGAGACAGGGCCTCACTAAATCACTAAGCTGCCTAGGCTAGATTTGAGTTTGAGAATCTCCTGCCTCAGCCTGCCAGAGTGCTCTGATGATAGCAATGCGCCATCACACCTGGTCCTAGCTGAGGAAGTTCAGTTTTGGTTCATTTCTCCTTGAACCCTGTGATGTACAATACGTTTCTGAGCCCAAACTGGCCAAGCATCCGTGGAGGTTACCTGCGTCCACCCAGCCTCCTCCCTGCACCTTCTACCTGCTGGAGACGAAACTTCCTTCCAGAGACCTGTGTGCTCTGGGCCCTCACCACACGCTCCTCTCCCCCCACGTCTCCCTCCCAAGCACACTGGTGCTTCTGTGTGCTTGCTGTCCCACTCACACTCTCACCCACACAACTACACCACCCTTACATACTCCTGCACACACACACCACACCTCCTTCCCTCACAGACGCACCCCACACATGCACACTCGGCACCAGTAGCCCCTACCTGGAGGTCCTCCAGCTTCCGCCGCTGGAAGGCGTCCATCGTGTCCTCCAGCTGCCGAGTGGTGCGGCTGGCGTCCACCGTGGCCCTCTGAACGCTGCTTTCTGCCTGGCCCAGGGACACAGGGAGAAGAAAGTGTCACAGGTGGGTCCAGCCCAAGGACACCGCTTGGGACGGTCCTCAGACCTCACTCAGCCTCCTCTGGCCAGCTCTCCAGCCCCGGGGTGTCCTGTGCTGATGCAGTGGTTGGGGGCCTGGCCAAGAACTGTGGCCAAAGGGTCAGTAGCTGGAGTTGCAAAGACTTGCTGGTGAGCTATGTGACCTCGGATGGCCACATCACCTCTCTGAGCCTCAGCTCCTCACTTAGAAGCAGGAACCAGCATTAAGACCTGCTCACAGCCTTGCTTATGGGTCCCACAGTGGCCCCACCCGGCTGTTAGCAACAGGCTCTGCAGGGACTGGTGACAAGTCCCTGCTCGTGGGACACTGTGAGTCTCTTGCTCCTCTGTCCCTTCCATCAGTGTCTACAACGCCTGCTCTGTGCTGAACCCTCTTCAGAAAGGAGCTCTGGGCTGGTCACATGTGGACCCATGTGACCTTGAGCCTCAGTGTCCCCTTCTCTAAGAAATTTTTTTTTTTTTTGCGGTACTGGGGATCGAACTCAGGACCCTGCGCTTGCTAGGCAAGCGCTTATTCCACTGAGCTATATCCCCAGCCAAATGACCAGCCTGATCCTATGATCTGTCCACTCCCTTTTTTTTTTTTTTTTTTTTTTGCGGTACTGGGGATTGAACTCAGGACCCTGCGCTTGCTAGGCAAGCGCTTATTCCACTGAGCTATATCTCTAGCCCCTTAATGTCCCCTTCTCTAGAATGGAGCTCTTATTACCAACCCGATCAGGATCCTGTGCCCTGGACTGTGCCCCAGAGGACATTGGCAGCCTCTGGCCTCCACTGACAGATGCCACATAGTCAAGGGCATGACAGTCCCCCAGATGTCCACATTTTGAGCCTGTATGCATTGATGTCACCTCGTCGGGGGAGATAGGTTGCTGACCCCAGCCAACTATGACGGGGGCTGTTCTGTGTCCCCTAATCCCAGGAACCCTGGGCCTTCAGGGGCAGCAATGGAGGCTGGGTCTGTGGGGAGGTGACACTGCAGACTAGGGAGATGCAGGATGCTGGGGACAGGGGACGGGCCCGCAGCCAAGGGACACTCATGAGCAGACAGGCAGGTGTGTGTCGAGGAAGGCAGGTTGGGTCTCTCTTCACCCCTGGGAGGGTGCATCCCTGCCCACTCTGGATGTGGCCTGAGGGACTTCGCCGACCGCTGAACCTGAGCTCTGGGGACGTGTCTGTGTGGCACGAGTTGCCACTCTGCAGCCATCTGTCACCACAGCACAGGAGCACATACCGGCAGTAGCATCTTTTGGTCACGACAGTCCAAACTGTCCCCACACTATGCCCAGGGCCCCTGGGGGCCAATATGGCCCCAGATGGGAACACGGCATAGGTCTAGGACAGAGCACACTTTGGGCAATGGGGGTCACTGGGTTCTGAAAGGGTAGATGCAACGAGCCAGTCACCGGGCAGGTCAGCTCAGGGGAGAGAGAGCTATGGCCTCTCCCCTCTGGAGCCCGGTCCAGGCCTCTCTGGTGTGGACAAAGTGCCCACCTTGGTGACAGTGAGACAGGCAGCCTTTCAAGGAAACTGAGGCCCGAGGTGGTGGGTGGCTTGCAGGACACAGGGGTCCTTGGCCCCGTGACCGCTTCCCCTGTACACATAGCGCTCAGTCCTTACCTGCCTGCCCCGAGAAAGGCACTGCACTCACCTGCGACTGGGAGGCGAGTTAAGGACTCAGGAGCCCTGGCGGCCCCAGTGGTCCACACCGCGAAAGGGCTCCCCACCACCCAGCAGGCCAGGCACCAAGGTCTCGGCCACCCCCTGCCCCCCCCCGGCGAGCTGCGTGTGACTCGGTTTCCTGAGAAGGATACGATCATTTGCCGGTCTGAGGGTGACTTCTGCCTCAGTTTCTCCAGCTTTTCCAGTTGTTTGATCTCATTGCTTTGGACCCGCTTGAATTTCTTGATCTCAGCCTAAAGAGAGAAAAGCAGAAGCCCGTTTCCCAGTGAGCCCCTGGCTGCCCCACCGCCACCTGCCCCCGGCGCCCTGCTCACCTGGGTCTGCTTTATCTGGGTGCCGTACAGCTTCAGAGGGTCCACAACCTTGGCCTCCAGCCTCTCAACCTTGGGGCAGGAAGGCCAGCACAGGGGCTCAGAGGGAAGCAGCGGCCACCCCCTCCAGGGCACCCGCCCCGGGGCGGTGGGGCCAGGGATGGTAGTCGCCCTGTGCCCCGGGGTGGCAGGCTGGACTGGCCTGGATCCCACCCCCAGCAGCTCGGGCGGCGCCCCGAGTCTCACTTGGCCTTGCACCCTTGCAGGAGGGGTGAGATTCTGAGAGTGGGGAGCCACCTCCTGCCTCGTGACCACGGGTGACCACAGAGGGAGACACCCGGCCGGGAGCTGCTGCGGGAGCTGCCCTTGTGTGCACGTGTGGCACAGGGACACGAGCAAGGGGCCTGGTTATCCGGCGAGGTTGGGACTTGCTCTGCTGGAAGAGCAGCTCCCCACCCCTCCGTCCCTCCTTCCCTTCCTCCTCCTCTCCCTCCCTCCCTCTGTCCCTTCCCCTAGTTTGTTAGGATGGGCACAAGGACACTGACCCCTGAGCCGCCCTCTAGCCTTTTCTTTTCTCGAAGTTTCCTAGGCTGGACTCAAACTTGTTACCCCCCTGCCTCAGCCCCAGAGTGCTGGGCTTCCAGACATGTGCCACCACGCCTGGCCCTGAGGCCTCTATCATGGGAGCAGTGAGCACCTGTCCTGAGGACACGCCTAGGCAGTCTGAGTCTGCCTGGCAGGAGGGGCCTGGGGCTTTCTGCTGTCCTTGTCACTTCCGCCGCGTGGCCCAAGACACGTCTGCCTCCTGCCTTGTCCGCCTCCTCAACCTCTCCCTCTTCTCTTGGTGCCTTCCTGTGGCTGCGTATTTCCCTGACACCTCTTCTGACTTCCTCAGGGTTGTCATCCCTCCCCCAGGCCCTGCGTGTCCTAGGATTTGCAGAGCCCTCAGGTCTGACTTTGGGCTTCCGCCCTCATCTGCCTCGGTGAAGCCCTGGCTCTCAGTCCTGCCCATGGGGTGCTGGGAAGGGGGCATGAGTGTTCACCCCGGGGCCACGTTGGCAGAGGCCCACTGGCTGGGCCATGGCCACCCATTCACCTGGGCCTGCCGGTAGTCCTGCACTTTGGCCAGGTCCTCTGCAACATCCTGCAGGGTGGCCCGCAGCTCGGGGGTCTCAGAGCTGGCAAAGGCGATGAGCTGCTTGACCAGCCTGTCCCCTGTGTCCCGCAGCCGGGCTGTCTTGCGTGTGTGAGCAGCCAGCAGCGAGCAAAGTTGCCCGATGTGCTTCTCAGCGCTGACCACCGTGGTCTCCATTGTCCTCACCTGGCCATCCCTGCAGAGGCAGGTTGAGCATCAGGGACACCCCAGGGGCATGGAGGATGCCCTGGTGACAGCCTGACCACCTGGGCTGCTTGGTGGCAGAGGAGGCTATGCTGGAGCCCGACCACTTGGGTGTCACAGTCTGCACACAGCCTTTCCTCTGCTGCTGTCCCCACGCTCCGCCACACCAGGAAACTCCCTCCTCTGAACGCCGAAGCTTTTCTGAAATGCTAAGGAACTTCTAGGGGAACCAGCTTTGGGGGGACCTGGGAGTGGGGAGCAGAGTTGCCTGTTTCCCCTCAACAGGTCCCTGGATGACTGGTACCCACATGCTTGGGGACCTGAGTGTGTGAGCACAGAGGTCACCTGGGT
Organism: Dinomys branickii; assembly: GCA_004027595.1. Classification (NCBI taxonomy): domain Eukaryota; kingdom Metazoa; phylum Chordata; class Mammalia; order Rodentia; family Dinomyidae; genus Dinomys; species Dinomys branickii. The sequence goes on along the minus strand of PVLD010001010.1, from coordinate 155,294 downwards.
GTCCCACACGCTAAGCTCTGTGCACGGTGTGTGGTGCCGGGCTTGTGGGGACGATCACTGCCCTTGCATCCGTTTCCCTCCCCTGCCACCCCCAGGGCTTTGAGTCCGTCACCTCCTGTCAGTCTGGTCCTTTCCCTCCCCTGACACATGGGTGGGGCTGCCTCATCCACGCCACAGGAGGTGTCCACGAGCCCTGCGCAGGACCCAGTCTCCTTCCTAGGCCCCCCTGTGGTCTCCTCTCCTCCCCGGGGTCCCTGTGTCCCCAGGCCAGTGCCAATCCCATCCAGACAGCTGGCTCCTTCGCCTCCAAGCTGCACAGCATGGGCTGCGGGGGCCTAGGCCAAGGAGCACTGCTGCGTCTTGCATCTGGGCTGGGAGGAGCTGGCACCAAAGCCAGTGTCCCTGTTGGGGCTGGGCATCAGGTGGGCACGGCCACAGAGGGGCAAGGCTGGCAGCTTGAGGGTGAGGGGCTTTACCAGGGGGGCCAGCAAGGGCCAGAAGGACCTGACACATGTGGCTTCCTCAGTTTGCAGGCCATAGGCCAGGAGGCCTGGTGGTCAGAGCCCTGTGTCCCCTGCCGTCCACTCTTCCCTCCCTCCCCAGGACATCGGCCAACCACTGCCTCCCTCTGTCCTCCCAGCCCACACCACCACTCACCTGGAGAGGATGACGTTCATTGTGGCCTCGGCCCGGCTGTCCTGGTCTTGAGTAATAAGGACCAGACCCCAGGGAGCCACCAGGGCTGGGTGCAGCTGCACACTCTAGGCTCAAGGGACGCTGCTGCAGGGTTGCCAAGCAACAGGCCACCCCAGAGGGCCTGGGCGGAGCTGATCTGGTCGCTAGGGCAACCCCTCCCTAGGAGGCCAGCCTGACAGGGAGGGGTTCCAGGGAGGAGGCAGGGTGTAGTGTGGGAGCAGACTGTCCCCATGGCAGCAGGGCCCAGCCCCTGTGTCCCTTGCCAGGTTCCACCAGGCCCCTCCACACTTGTGGGCTTGCATGGGGGATCCTCCCTTCCCGCCTGAACCCCAAGTCCAACTGGGGTGGGAAGCAGCGGGCGGGGGCCTGCCTCTCGGGAGGAGCAGGGAGACCCAGGAGGCCCAGCTCAGAGCAGCGCCTCGGAGAGGGTCCTGCATGTCCCTGGCTTCCCTTGTGTCTGTTGTCAGCCACACAGCTGTGGTCCCAGTGATTCTGGAGGCTGAGGCAGAAGTGCTTCCCCTAAAGACCAGCACAGGCCATGTGGGGAGAATCCTGTCCAAAAGATGTAAGCAAGGAGGGCACAACAGGAGGACCCCACACACGCACACACGCATGCGTGAGGTGGTGCTGCCAGAGTACACAATGCACTGGCCCCCTGAGGCCCAGGCCTGCAAGGCCCGCGCTCTTCTCCTAAGGTGGAGAGATGCAGAAGCCACAGTGTGGCAGGGGCAGCGCAGATGAGATAAGCAAAAGGCGGGGCTGCTCCAACTGTCCTGTGTGTGAGGCCGAGGTCCAGCTGTGTGGAGGGCTTTATTTCTTACTCTTTCTTTGTAGCACAGGGATGGGACGAAGGCTTTTGCACTGAGGCACAGCAGAGCTCCTTTTATTTTTTTATTTAGAGACAGGGTCTTGCCCAGTCTGTAAGCTGCCTGGAGTGTGCAAGGACAGGCCTGCACCGGCCGCCTGGCCCTGATGGGGATAGGGCAGCCGCACACAAGTTTCATTCCAGGCCTGGGCGCCTTGTGACCTCAGGCTGTCATCTGACCTCTCTGGGTACTCAGTGACTGCTGGGGATACAGCTCCCCACTGAGTGGCAGCCCCGGGGCCTGGCCTCTTAGGTGACCCTGCGGGCCTCTTTCCTGGCCTTTGCCACGCTGCCTCCCTCCAGGGCCCTGACGCCCACACAGCCCACATGCATGGGGCAGCCACCAGCCTGGCCACCTTGTGTGATGCCGGACAGGGTCGGGGAGGGTTCCTGCGCAGTGCACCCCAGACCTGTGTGACCATATTTGGAAGTGAGGTCTCTGCAGCTGTCCTTGGTCGGCTGAGTCATCCAGCCAGGAGCTCAGCTCCACAGCCGTGAGGCAGGGACAGCGGAGACGGCAGAGACGGCTGGCACTGGGCAGCAGACACCAAGGCCAGGGGTGGAAGGAGTGGCCCAGGGCCATGGAGGACCCAGAACTCAGGGAGAATTCACTTCTGTTCTGTTTTTGCTTTTGTGTTTTGCAGTTCTGGCCTTTCACATTGGGTTACGGCTCTGGGTTTTTTTTTTTTTTTTTAATATTTAACTTTTTATTTACAAAAATAGCAATTTTAAGGTAAAAAAAATTTAAAAATAAAAATAGCAATTTTAATCAGTTTAATGTAACATACAGGAGCAAACTCTCATGAAAGAGAATTAGGAAGAAATATTTTTAAAATGTTTTCTTTTCAACTAGCATTAAAATGGTATGTTTTGTAGTAGGAATATTAAGAACTTTCTGCATGTTATATTTTTATTTTTTATTTACTCTCTTTTTGGTCTGTTTTTTGAGATAGGGTCTGGTTATGCAATTCAGACTGGTCTTGAACTCACTTTGTAGCCCAGGCTGGCCTCAAACTCACAATGATCCTCCTGCCTCAGCCTCCTGAGTGCTGTGATGACAGACGTGTGCCACCATGCCCAGTTCATTTACTCATTTTTAATTTTCGTAATTTTTTTGTCCTTGTTTGCAGTTTATCATGCACACACTCATCATGAGGAACTGGGTGTGGACAGAATGCATGTAAATTCTTTGCACATACTCAGCCCTGGTTAAAAATGCTTTTTTGTTTTGTTTTGTTTTTTGTTTTAATTTTGGGACAGGATCTCACTAAATCACTAAGACACCCAGGCTGGGCTCACCTTGAGATCCACCTGCCTCAGCCTCCCAGAGTGCTGGGATTAGAGGTGTGTGCCACTACGCCGCGAATTTCTGTTGTTTGAAGTCCCCACTGTGAGGTCATTTTGCAACAGCCGACACAGCCCACTCATCTAGGGCCCTCGCCCCTTCCAGGAGTGACCACACGGGCCCCCCACCTGCCTCCCAAGCCGTCACCGTCCCGTCCTCCGTCGGTGTGGGTGTCCAAGTACCGGGTGTCTCCTGGGGCCTCCTCCCGGCAGCGCCTGCTGGGGAGCCCGCTTTCAGGGACAGTGTGCGGCAGAGCAGCCTGCACTGCCATCGAGGGCCGCGGGAGGGCGGCAGAGATCCCCCCCCCCCCGCGCGCCGGGCCTCAAGGGCCCAGGGACGGCCACGCCCCCGGCCTGGAGTCTCGAAGCCTCCGCCTGCCGCGCGACGGGGCCCCCTGGTGGCCAGAGCGGGGAGAGCAGCAGGCCAGGGCTGCTCTCTGTGGTCCATGCCCGCTGACCTCGGTTGCCCTAGAAGTGAGGCCAAGTCTCGCCCTGGCCCTGTGCGCACTGCAGCTCTGAGCACCGCTGCCTCTGAATCTACTGTTATCTGTGCACAGAGCAGGTCCTCCGAGTGACCCTGGGTCTCCCTCATCCTGAGCCCACACCTGGTGGCTTCTGGGTGGCACTGGGAGCCTGCCTGAGAGGGGACAGGAAGCCCACTGACCTCTGCCCTCGAAAGCCTACTCCCCTCAGCAGGGAGGAACTAGGTGAGAGAAGTGAACCTTAAAGACGTTCGATTGCTCACTACCAGGGATTGAGCCAGGGCCCCTTGCTGAGCTGCTCTCCCAGCCCTTTCTGTTCTACTTCCTATGGTCTTGGGGCAGGGTCTGTCAAGCTGCCCAGGCTGGCCTCCGACTTGTGATCTCCTGCCTCAGCCTCGTGAATGCTGGGTCACAGTGCTCTACCGGGACAGGTTAAAATTCATTTCTTACAAAGTTTTCTCCCCTATGAAAAGAAAATCTAGAGGCAGAGGTGTAAAGGGCCGAGGGCAAGTCAGCCTGAGTCTCGCTTGCAGAGATACTCAGTAGGAAGGTGTGGGCACAGCCTCTCACAGCCTTCTTGGTAAATAATTTACAAGGTTCCACGATCTCCACACATTGCAGGGAGTCCTGTGTTGTTTCTTATCAACTCCGCGTTAGCATAGTTCTTACGTTGCCTTCCACCTCAAGAAAGTCTTCAGATCATACAAACTGTAGAAAAACAAGAACATACAACCCATACCCACATCCACTCCCAGGCCTGACACTTGTGGGTGCCGACCACGGTCACATGGCCCCATTTTCATGGCTGTTCCCTTCAGCTGCGTGTATTTAGACATGGTCCAGTCCTGGTGAATATTTTTCTAAGTGCCTACTTTGTGCACAGCCGTGTCAGAGGCACTGAGGCCACATCAGCGAACACAGGAGAAGCCAGCACCACATCTGCCGTGAGAACAGTCTGGGAGGACTGGGACACGCCAGGAACAGGCAACCAGGGAGTAGCGTTCTTCATGGCCATGTGGGTGCCTGAAACAGGGCTCCTGCAGGTGAGCTGGACAGGATGTGGGACGGGCCAAAGAGAGCGCTGTGAAACCGCCAGGAGGAGGAGGACGGGGCAGGTGCCCACCACCCCAGCCTCTGCTCTGCTCTGCTGACCTTGGCCTGGACCCCAGCCACCCAGGGCAGCCCGCAGCCAAGCGTCTCTGCTCCAGTCCCACTCAGCACCCTCCTGCCCTGTGACCAAGAATCCCAGCCTCAGCTTCCTCAGCCACAAAGCACAAACGACCACAGGCCTCAGTGGCACCCGAAGAGGCCCCGCCCACCATACCCTGCATGTCTACCATGGAGGGTGGACAGATGGACGAACTGCTGGCTGCAGAGCCCTCGGGACAGGGCACTATCAGGGCAATGAGATGTTCAGGATGAGACATCAGGCACTTGCACAGGTGTGTGAGTAGCAGAGAGCTCTGAACGCACGCTTCTCTCCGTGTGAGTTTCAGGTCTACGGATGCCGTCTTGTCCACTCCAGAGGTGGAAGGAGATGGGGAAGGGAGGGAAGATCCCTCCCTCTGCACTACAGCATCCACAGCCATGGGCTGAAAAAGGAAACTTGGAACAACTCTGCATCATTTCCAGGGCCGGAAATTCTGGCCGTGAGGGGCCCACTGGGGGACATAGGGTACAGGGGAGCCAGTCTCCCTCATGTCATCCACTTTAAGCTTTGTGGGCCTTTGTAGCCTAGAGCTGTGTCCCCATCTCCAGATTCCTGGCCAAGGTGGTCTGGGCCCAGTACTGAGCACGCAGCGGTTGGAAGCAGCAGGGAGATCCTGAATAGCCAAGTGTTTGCCTCTCCAGAGGCCTCAGCCATACACATCCTCTGCCCTCAAGGCCAGCCCTTTCTCGGTTCAACGGTACAGCCTTCTAAGGAAAGGGGCAGGAGGGTGTGGGCAGGTATGGTCAGCCAGGTTGTCCACTGAGCGGGCCCTTGCTTTACACAAAGCCCAGGCTGCGCACTTTTCCCAGGGTGAGCCTGTTGAAAAACATATTCAGCCTCAGGTGGGAGTTGTTACCCTCAGTTGATACAGACAAGAGCCTTAGGGATCCCCCAAACTCACACTCCTTTCCCAGCTGCATTGGGGAGCCCTGGCAGGAACCAGGGCTTCCTGCAGAGCAGGCCCAGACTGAACCCAGGATATCTCCCCATGCCCAGGAGCCCAGGTCCTGTCTGAGGCTGGGGCTTAGCTGCTAGGAGCTCAGCAGAGAGGCCTCCCAAGTCCAACCTCACTGGCTCAGTCCTGGTGCCAGCTCTGCACCCTCTCTGGGCTCGCTGTCCCCATCTGTGAAATGGGCAGAAACTGTGCCCTCCTGGAGCTGAGACACGGACTGAACTGTGCGGCATGGCAAAGTATCTCAGCACACACACCAGCCTGTGTTCAGTTGCTGGGACAAAACACCTGCCACCACACTTAAAAGCAGTGAGGTTTAACTTGGCTCATGGCTGCAGAGGCTCAGTCCATGGTCTGCTGCTCCAAGGCAGGAGGATCGTGGCCGAAGGGTCTAGCAGAGGAGAGATCCTTAGTTTGTGGTGGTCAGGAAGTACAGGGATGAGAAAAGCCAGAGAGGAAGGGGCAAGGACAGCATGTGTCTCCCAAAGCCATGCCCAGTGCCCCCCTTATCCAATTAACTCTACCTCCCAGGAAGCAGGTCCCCTAATGAGCCAGTGGATGGATTGATCCACTTGAAGCAGTCAGAGCCCCAGAATCTAACCACCTTTCCTAAGCCTAGCCAGGATCGTACTAGCCTTTGGAGGATCCCAGAATTCAAACCCTGACACCGCCTATGCTCAGAAGTGGGTAGAATCAGGTCAGAATTGTGTGCTGGCTGCTCAGTCATGAGGATGCAGGCGCCTTCTCAGCCGCACCCCCATCCTACACCCAGCCATCCTGGTACACAATTGGCTCTGCAGAAAGACTTTCCAGATGAGTGGCTGCACAGGACTCCTGAGGGCCATGCCCTGGAGGCCACCAGCCCCTGCTGGAATGGGATGGGCCCCAGCTGTCCCAGGTTGGGTCAGAGCCTCCCTGGGTGGTCGCGGCCTGGGAACACGGCCCAGTGGGGGGGGGCCGGGCCTCTGCTGTTCCTGCTGTGCTGGCGCCAGGCCGTCCCCACCTGGCCCCGTCCATCTTAACGCCCCCTCCCTGCACGCTCATTCATACTGTCACAGGGCAGCATGTGGAGGCAAAGGAAGATGACCTTGGGGGAGGGAGGGAGAGGACTGGCACCCGGACCAGGATTGCCCTTCTGCCCCAGGAACCATGCCCTGGCCCCACTTCCCCACCACCAAGACAAGCTTGATCCCACAAGCACAGCGGCTGTGCAGACAACCACACACACACACACACACACACACACGTAGGGCTGGGGTTGGGGGTCCCCTGCTCAGCACCACAGGGAGACTATAGTAGGAAAAGACACACACACATACACACACACACACACACACACACACACACACACACACACACATTCATGCACACAGGATAACAAACTCTAGGGCCAGCTTGGAGGCTGCTCTGTGCACATGGCTCCTTCTTTTTGCACACAGTAGGAGCCAAAGCAGTATGTGTCTGCATGAAGGTTGAGGGGGCACAGGGCATCCACTGTCCTCCAGTGGTCTTGGCCTCAGGGGACAGGGACTGTGCTCTGTGTCCTGTGAGAGTCGAACCACACAGCATCCTTATCCCATCCCCACAAGTGCCCCTACAGGGAGCGGACTCCCCAAGGCAGAAGGGTGCTGCCACTGCCTGGGCCCAGGAGGGACAAAGTCACTGTGCACTCTCGTTGCCACCCACGGAGCAGCATGCACATGTTGCCGTGGCCTGGTGTGCGGCACAGGCCACGCCACACGCTCTGTTGCACGCCTGGGCCTCTCCAGCGCACATAGTGGGTGCACAAGAATTGTGCTTTCCCCATCCTGGAGCTGTGGGGACAGCACAGGGGACTCGGTCCCACCGAGGACCCCACGGGCAGCCTTGCTCCTGTGCGCTCCTGGAGCTATAAACTCCTGCGAAGGGAAGGAGAAACCACCCAGACTTGACTTCAGCACAAACAGCCCTAATTGGTCCTGGAGCCTCATAATTCCCGGCGTCCGTCAGTCCAGGACGAGTGTGTCTAGGAACCTGAGGCAAAGGTGGAAGGAGCAGGCGTCCTCAGTCGCAACCTGAAGTGCAGGCTTTGTCTCCCCTGAACCAGCAACAGCCCTGCCTGGTGGGGGGGGGTGCTTATCACTGCTAGGGAGAAGAGACTGGGTGTTGGCCTGCGCCTCGCCAGGAGTGCTGCAGAGCTCCCAGCAGAGGCCGTGCAGGGTCCCTGGCCAGGAGCTCCCTCCTCCTGACCTTGGTCTCAGGACTGCAGGCTGTGCCGCGCTGCTCCTGTCAGGTGGGCGGGTGAGGTCTGCTGAGGCCTGGGTTGGGGGACAAGGGGGGGAGGGGAGGCCCCCCATGGCTTCAGCTGGGGAGACCTTGCCAAGAGGAGGGCCTGTGACTGCCAAGGCTAGAACATTCCACCACATGGAAGCCAAAAAACTCCCAAAGTAATACTCTGTAGCTTCCAGCTGGTGGAGGAAGAGGATTTCCTCTCTGGGCAGTTCCTGGGGATTTAGGGGGGCCTTCAGTGACGGTCTCGCCGGCAGCCAGGCGGAGGGGGTGGGGGCAGGCAGGAAACAGGGTCCAGACACCAAGCAGCACCAAATTTGGATAAGCTCAACAGCGAGACTTAGGCCAGGCCGGAGCAGGGCTTGGGAGTGAAGGGTGTGACCCAGGGAGAAGCACTGCTGCTTCAGATTGGGTAAACTGAGGCACCAGTGGCCAGTGCCACTCTGCAGAGCTGCAGGTCCCATAAGTAGGGAAAAGGCCTGCCCAGAACTACCTGGCATCATAGAGTCCAGTGGGGCTCCAAGAGGCCACTGTGCCCCCAGTGGCACTGCCAGCCACACTGTTGCTCCCTCTAGGTAGAAAGGCCTGAGAACGGGCGGCGGATACAGGATAACGAGGGTTCAGAGCTCTCCTCACACCTGCCAGGGACCGCTGTGACAACTGTGACCTCTGACTTTGAGACGATCAGTTCCCATGCTGCCATGTGCCAGAGCTTGACACAATGGGCCAGGAGCTCAGTGCTCAGCGCCTACCTGGCATGCATGAGGCCCAGGTGCCATCCTCAGAGCTTCAAAGAAGAAAAGAAATTAACACAAGCTGCATGCAAACAGCCCTCATCGGAGTCAGGGAGGCAGAATGAAAACGCATACCTGGTGAAGGCTTGCACAGCAGGCACGGCTTCTCCTTGTGCAGTGCACAACCTGAATAACTGGACATAAAACCCTGATGAGTAATTGGATTTGAATTTGGGGCTGCTGCTTTAGAGCCTGGGCACCAGCTACTTCATCCCTTGCCTAACATCCCTGACTCACCCCTACCCCAGTGACCAGGGACACCAGGGGGTAGAAAGGAAGTGGCCTTCCTTGGTCCTGGGACCTGTGAAGGGTCACTGACAGACACAGGGCTGGCCTGGCACCAGGATGCAGGAGTTGTAAGAGGAAGAGGCAGGAAGAGTCAGGTGTGTATGTGTGTGTGTGCCTGCTTGTCCAGCAGGGCTGGCCCTTGGGTGGTGACAGTCCTGTGGCATGGGGCAGATGGAGCCAGGTGGCCTCCGCTCTGGCCTTACTCATGGGAGAGCAGTGGCCACTTCTTGTCAGAGGAGGTAGGCAGCCCCGAGGGGCCACAGCTCGTATTATGCACCGACTGTATCACAGGGGTTGGGGGTGGCAGGGGAGAAGACAGTGGTGTCCCACTCTGGCCACATCCAGACTCAGTGAGGGCCCCAGGGCTGTCAGGGCCTCTGCCTGGGTCCCTTCCTCTCCTTTCCGATGGGGAGACTCGGCTGGAGCGGGGTACAGAGGAGTGAAAGGAAGGGGCTGGGCCCTTTCAGGATCACCGGTTCCTTTACAGGGCACGTGTGAACCCTTGGTTTCCAGTGGGTTCTGGACTCCTGCCCTGTGTGAGTCCCCACAGGAAGGAAGCCACGGTCACTCCCCACCTCCCTGTGCAGTATCCAGCTCAGGGACTGTGGCCACCAGAGGGGCACAACCCTGAACACCACTGTCCTGTGGTGGCACACACTGGCCTAGGGTCCCAAAGGACATCCTGGGGTCCCAGGGTCCTGGCGTCCTGCCCACATGCTGCCTGCCCAGGGCGGGACCCACCTGGCTACTCCTCCCAGCGTCAAATCGGCTCCAAGGGTTCCGGCCGCGCCTTTCCTCTGTCGCCCAGCCCTTCCCAGCCCGCCCTACTGGCCGGCACTGCGGCACTGCCCACCCTTCTGGGCAGCTCCTTCAGCCCAGTGTTGGTAGCCTGGGTCCTTCGCTCTCACGCCTCCAGCTTTGCAGTCCTGACACAAGTGTCAGAGATGGGGAAACGGAGGCTGTGAGCAGTCAGGATCACACACCCAAGTCCCCACGGGAACAAGGGCAAAAGCTGAGCCCAGGTCTTTAGAGATGTCTAACCACTGTGCCGCCCGCCTGGCTGGAGACTGCAAGCCCCAGGGCTTGGTCGGCTTCTCTCTCTCCTGCTCACACCGTGTCTGGGCACTGGGTGGAGCGAAGGACAGCCCCACCGCAGCTTCTGGCTCCCATCCAGACTCAGACAGTGTCCTAACCAGCAAGAGATCAGAGGGGACTTCACCCAAGTTGTGGGCCTTAGAGGGGAGGGGCGGTGACAGCCCCTGGTGTTTGTGCAGGACAGGCCCTGGGTGGGCCACTGGCATGGGGGTACTGATGTCTCCTGGGAGCACAGCCCTTCTGAGAGGAGACTAACAGGTGGGGGTGGGGGCGGGCTGCGCAGGGTGGGGTCAGAGGGGAAGCCTCGCAGGCGGGTGCCTGCTGCCCTCAGGCCTCATGGTGGTGGAGGAGCTTCAGGGACAATGCCCTGATCTGCACCCTGATCTTGGACCCTCCCTGGGTTTCTCCTCTGCAAAGTGCAAAGTTTCCACGCCCTGGGCTGCCCCAAGGGGATGAGCTGGGGGCACCCAAGGCAAGTGCTCTTGGGCACACTCGCAGTTCAGCAGCAAGGACCAGATGGGGCAGCTGAAGTCCATGAGGGGATCCAGAACGAGAGTCCTCCGTGTCCCCAGGGCCTGGCCTCCGCTTCGGCCCACATCCACCACAAGCTGGCCAGTGAGCACGACTGCATGGGACCGCAGTCGCGCCCTCTTGGCCACCGTCCCTCCCTCCAGTGCTTTGCCTGGCCTGGCTGGGGTTGACTGGCCCTGGCCTCCCTGCACCCCCAGGGGACAGTTTCTCCTCCCCTCCATGCCAGCTGCCCATTCCCCTTCAGCTGCTCCAATTTCATGGTGCTCAAATGTTCAAGGTCATGGGGTCGGCTGGCAGAGATCTTCTCTTCCCCTACTTCCCAGCAGCTGGGTCCACCCAGAGCTCCCCCCAACACACACACACTGGCCAGCAGCTTGGCTGGGCTCCACCTGTGCTGAGCCACCAATTGCTGGGTGAGCTCAGTCCAGTCCCAGACTACCTTGGGACCCCAGCAGCCTAGGTGACCACATCCTGCCCACTGGCCTTGCTCCTATCAAGGCCTGAAGAACAGAAGGGATGCTCCTCCCTCTGTCTGCCCAGAAAGATCCCAGGGAAGGACTGTGATTGGGCCTGGTGAAGTCACACGCCCATCTCTTCACCAATCATAGTGTCCAGGAGAATGGGAAACTGTGATTGGCTGGGTCTCAGTCACATGTTTTCCTGTTGCCAAGAGGTAAGGGCAAAATACTGTGATTGGCACTTGCTCCCAGGACCTCAGGGAAAGGGCAGGGCAGAAGTCCTTCCCCCAGACAAGGGCACAACCCTCAGGCAAGGAGGAGGTGAGAGGCACAGCCAGACACCAGACTGCACAGCAGGGCATGTCCTGGGGCAGGGTGGGCAGGGTGGGATGTCTCTTCCTGAGGGCACCCTGAACTACCATGAACCCAGAGAGTGGGCCTCGTGACCACCCATTGCAGGCCTTTGGGAGCCTCTGCCAGGCTGTCCTGGTGCCTGGCCTCTCCCTGCCACTGGAGCACACGTTGCAAACATCTGGTGCTGGCCTGCTGCTGGGGGTCCCTCCTGAGGTTCCCTGCCGCTGACAGGAACCAGTGCGTGGTTTTATCACCCACAGAGCACATCTGGGAACACTCTGCGCCAGCCCTGGAGCCTGTGCCAGCCGTGCAGTGGCAGTGGCCCAGGAACGCGCCCTCCTCCTCTTCCTCTTGCATCCCTCCCCCACCTCTCCCCTCCCCCTCCTCCTCCAGGCCGCCTTGTGACTGTGCTTCTGCCACCCAGCCCTGTGAGCAGCTGGGCCAGGAGGGAGGTGAGGCCCCACCCGGCTGCCAGGAGCAGAGTGAGGTGGATTCTGGACTGAGGCCTTTACCACCACAGCCAGGGCTGACATCAAGCTCACCCTTCACCCCCCTTGGTCACTCTCCGTTCCATCTTCCTATCTCTCCCCGTTTCTCCTCCTCTCTCCCACTGAGGGGGAGGGCAGACCCCAGCCTGGGCCAGCGAGTGTGGGGTTTGGGAGGAGCCCCCTCCTCCTGCAGGTGTCCTGGGTGATGCCCAGAAAGGACAGCCCAAAGTGTCTCGATTTGACCTGGAGCTGCCCCAGGGTGGACACGGTGGGACAGGGCTTGATGAACAGAGATCTACAGCTTCGGGCCCAGGTGTACCCGGTGTCTGTCCAGCCACCTGTGACTTGAAACCCCACCAACGCCGCTTCCTTCTGCATCATGTTTGTTTAAAACATCGACTCTTGGTTTTTGTTCTGTGGTGCTGGGACTGAACCCAGGGCCCTCACACTGGGCTCCAGCCCCAGCCCTTTTTATGTTTCATGTTGAGAAAGGGTCTTGCTAAGTTGCTAAGTTACCCCGCCCGGCTCAAAACTGTGATCCTCCTCCCTCAGCTCTTTCACCAGGGAGGAGCCTTGGCAGGGTAGACCAGGACAGGGCCCTGGGCAGGGGAGGCCCTGGGTCCCCAAGCAGAGTTTGCAGAATAAAGGGACGGGAAAAGGAGAGAACAGGGTCCAGTCGCAGGGCCCGGGGCCCACAGTGAAGACTTTGGGCTTTGGCCTAAGAGCCATGAGGCAGGCGATCCTCTGGCTGACTCAGGCTGACTCAGGAGTGGCCTGACTCAGGCTTCAACAAGACCCCTGGGGTGCAGAGGAGGTGCCGGGGAAGGTGGGCAGGGAGCAGGAAGGAGTCGGCTGTGACCAGTTAAGCAGGAGGTAACAGTGCTGGGTGGGCAGTGGAGAGCAAAGGGCCGGGTCTGGGTTCAAATCCTCATCTACTCTCTTTCAGGCATCTGACCTTGGGCAAGCCCTGGGGTTCTGGGCCTCAGTTTCCCTACCTCTAGACTGGAAGGAATATAGACCCCTACCAGGCTCAGGGTAGATTAATGGCTAATAATGACAGGCTGGGACCCCCCTGGCTCCAGGTCCCCCAGAAAACAGGGATGGCAGGGCATAAAAGTTTTTACTTTGATGAAGCTTAATTTACCTCTTTTTTTCTTTTGTTGCTTGTACCATTTCTGAGAATAAAATGTTCTTGTCCAAGCACACGAAGACTTCCCCTCTGTGTTTTACTCCAAGAGCCTGAAAGTCTTAGCTGCACATTTGGACCTTTGCTCCACTGGAAGTTACTTTTTCTATATGGTATGAGGTAGGGATCGGCTTCATTCATGTGCATATAGACATCTAGGTAGCCCTGGCCCTGTTTGTGGACAAGGCTATTCTGTCCCCACTAATGACCCTGGTACCCTTGCCTGGAACGGTGAGGGCTGATTCTGAACTCTCGGCTTCTTTCCACTGGTCTAGATGTCCATCCTTATGCCAGAAACACACAAGTTTGGTAATGCTGACCAGGACTGAGGTGGCTCTGTTGCGGCCACGCTGGGGATCCTCCCTGGGGGGCCAGTGGGGGCAGTGTCTGGGACCTTGGAGGGCTCAGTCACAGCAGAGCTGAGGGGTTCTAGAATCGGTCGCAGTTAGCACCGAGTAGCTGGCCCAACTGTGGAGCTTCAGGGAGAGGCAGGTGGGAGGCGAGGACAGTGGCCTCCATTAGGACTGCAATATCCAGGGTCAGTGTTGGCAGAGTTTTGAACGCCAAGTTTTGGTGTCTGAGACTTGATGCCTTAGGCTGTGGGGAGCCATGGAAGACATGTGACCAAAGCTGGGATGAGAAAGTGGGGTTTGGGAAGACTTTCCTTGCAGGTCATAAGTGCCCATCACCCTCACCAGTGCAGCCTTTCTATCCTTGCCCCTAGGAGCACCACTCCAGGCTTGTGCAGGCCCCTCTGGAAGTCATGAAGACCACAGCACCTCTTCCTTATGCCCAGGGTCCCCTTGGTAGCCGGAAGCAATGCTATGTATGCTGGTCTAGGATTTCCTACAGCAGTCTATGAGCTGGGCAGATGTCTGTGCACACCCTCCCCAAAGAGCCTGTTCTACCAGCTGGTGCCAGGCTGGGAGTCAGCGGGAGGGTTGCTAGCTCAGCACACAGGGCCTTGCAGGGAGGGCCTTACGGTACATGGATGCTCTTCTCTTGGTCATCTGGTGCTGGGTGTCAGCCACCTCCCAGCACCCTCTGCTGCTTGGCCACCTCCCAGTATCCTCTACTGCTTGGCTACTTCCCAGAATCCTCTGCTGCTTGGCCACTTTCCAGCATCCTCTGCTGTTTACCAAACTCTCAGCGTCATCTGTGGTGGCAGGTGCTGAGCTGGGAGTGGGCCATCACCTCCTGACCCCACATGGTCATCAGCCCCTCAGCTCTTTGCAACCCACAGAAACAACACCCAGATCAGCCTCAGGCAAAGCTGGAGGTCAGGACCTTCCTAGGGCTGTGTTGCTTCCTGAAGAAGAGGCTCTCTGCCCCTCCCCAAGTCCTAGGGCCCAACCCCTGACACTGAGAACATGGCGAGTAAGCTGTCCGAGGTCACCTCCATTCCCCACCCCTGCCCTCCCTTTCCCCCAGCACTGAACGGTCACATCTTGTCACTTCCAGTCTCAAGCCAGCTTTTGGCTGAGGCAGGGACACACACAGCCAAAACGGAATTTAATTTATACAAACAGTGTCCACCCAGTGCCAGCAGCCAGAGGAGCACAGTCTTGGAGCCAGGCTGGCGAACCAGTCAGGGAGTGAGTTGCTGCAGCTCCACCATGGAGAGGGAGGCCCCTATCCTGTCTACCTCCTCCCCAAAGGCTCTACGGCCACAATGCCCCAGGGAAGCGGCCTGCCCGCCAAAGGCTGTGGCCTACAAAGCCCAGCCAAGGCCACATAGCATTTCCTGTCACCAAGCTTCTGAGGCCAAGCCATGTTCCCTATGGCCTGGACCCAAACCTGACCAGATTGTCTCATGAGGAAGCTTTTGGCTGCCTGAATGGGGGGCAGTGAGGGGTGGGAGGAGATCTCTGAGCCGCAGGGCTTTCTGGTCCCACTGTCCCACTGTGCAGGTTAGGAGGTGGGTGGGGACTTGGATCTGGGGAATGGGTGAAATTCTGCTGCAGGAGTGTGTCTAAGCTTGGACAGTTTGGGCCACAGATACCACTAGGTGCTTCTGAGTCCTGCTCACCTTCCTGTGGTCTAGTGGGATGAGCCAGAGCAGACTGGGATCTGACACTGTGACATCTAGCTTAGGGACTCTGAGCCAGGGGTGACACTGCCCAGTTCTGTCACCTTGCCCCAGAGGAGGGGGTGCATGGCTTGGGGCCTTCCTTGGCCCTGCCAGCAGGAGCATGGGGCCTCGCAGGCCCAGCTTCCCATGACTGGGGACAAATGGGCAGTCAATAGCCACTCAGCCTGGGGGTGGAGGGCACTCTGGTGGCTAATCAGGGGAGTGAGAATGGCTGCTAGCTGAGCACCCAGTGGGTGAGCCCTGTGCTTGGCCACACTGCTGCTGTCTGGTTTGGTCTCACTGTCCCTTGAGGCAGATGCCATGTGTCACTGACATCAGTGAAACCCCAGGCCAGGGAGGATGTGACTCACCAGGGTCCTCCATGGCTGGGGATTGCCAGGCTGGAAGCCAGGACACCTCCATACCACAGCTGCCTTCAGCCCTCTGCAAAGTGCCTGGGCCCCTCCTGGGACTCGGTCCTGCTCTCAGAAGGGCTCTAGAGAAACAAAGCTAAGCGACGAGTAAAGTGATTTTCAGGGGTGGAGCAATCGGGAAGGGATGGAATGGGGCTTAGCAAGAGTGGGCATGGAGACGCGGGTGGCGGGGGGATGCCCTGTACTGTACGAACGCCACGCCCCCGCCTTTGCAGAAAATCCCAGTGAGGTGTGAGGCTCCAATGCACAGGGTGACAAGGTGACCCGCTGGGCAGCGGGAAGGGAAAGAGGGAGGCAGCAGCCAGCCTGGTGACAGGAGAGGGTTCCTGGGCAAGGCGATGTCCCCAGGGCTGCCCTATAGGATGCCACAACGCAGGGGCTCAGAGCATCTGGAGCCATCATCTTGCATCCTGGAGGCTGGAAGTGCACACAGGCCTTAGACAGTGTCCACTGGGCAGGTCTCTTGGGGCTGGGACCCCAGCAGGCTCCTCAGAGTACTGGCACCTCCTCCCCCAAATCCACAGCGCTGCTTCCCCAGACCCTTCTCTGCTCCAATGTGTGCCTCTATCTGCTAGTGGCCCTTGTGACCCTGGGCCCAGCTGGGCCACCCAGGATCTTGTCCCCTCTTGAGACCTTTTGCCATCCCAGTCTCCAGCACCACAGGCACAGGGGGCAGGGGGCAGGGGGCAGGGGGCAGCATAAGGTTGGGATTCCAATGCACAAGCACTAAGGCCAGTGAGGTTGGCCTCTATCAGGGTGGGGGCAGGTGGAGCTGCTCCCACTGGCCTGGAGGCCCAAGGGCCACAGAGAGCAGTGCCACCAGACACGTGTGACACAGGATCCCAAGAGCCCCAGAGATTTCAGGGAAAGCCCAGGCCAGGCCATATCTGGGGGCCTCTGACTCCCTGAAGGGCAAGGGGCACCAGAGCCCTGGATTTATGGATTTATGAGAGCTCTGGGCACAAGGAGGAGAATTAGGGGGGCAGGAGCCTGAGGGGTCCAGGCCCCCAGCGGGGGAGACCTTGGAGGGACAGGGTGTCCCCTGCCCTGCAGCAAAGGCGCCTTAGCTCTAATGAGAGCCTCTGGCCATCGTGTACCCAGCTGGGACCTTGTCCAGGGCTGGCTGTCCCCCAGCAGCTGCCTGGCCGCATCCTGTCTGAGCAGCACTCATGTGGGCCCTGTGGGACTCTTCCAGTCAGAGTGTGGGAGCCGGCACTGTGACCCTGGAGGAGTCGAAGGTAAGAGGGTGAGGTCGCAACTGAGAACCTGATGCTGCTCCCATTGCGGATGGCGTGGGCAGGGCACAGCTGAGCAGAGTGACGCTCAGGCAGCTTAGGTGGCTGAGGCAGGAGGTGACTTGGCTCCACTGCCTTGGCTTCTGGTCTCTCTGTGGGCACATGGGAGCCATAGATGGTCTGAGGTGGGGCAGAGGCTGCAGTGTTCTGGTGGTGGCTATGGAGGAGTGGGGTTGGACACAGGACTAGAAGAGGGCAGGGGTCCTAGGGGACCTTCCTGGGCCCAGCAGGAAGTGGTAGACAGCCTGGGGTGCAGCTGGGGTGGGTGGGCCCTGAGGGGCAGACGCCATGCCCAACAACAGCCTCCCAAGAGACACAGTGGATGCTAGGGGCAGAGGCCGGCTGGCGAGGCAGAGTTGGCTTCCTGATCCCCTGCTGGGCAGAGCTGTGGGAAACCTAGTGACCCAGCCTCTACTGGACTCCTTCCTGCTGGGGCCATATCCTGCGACCTTCAGGATCAGGCAGCCTCACACGGACATGGCCCGACCTCAGCCTTGGAGCTATTAAAGTCCAGCTAGCATGGGGCCCCAGGGGAGGGGTGGGACCGGGCTGGCTGTCACCGGTCACTGAGGCTGGCTTGCCCTGAGCCCCATACCAGGCTTCCGCCACCTCCTTGGCCACTCTGGGTTTCCGCCTCTGTAAACACAGGGAGGTGAGTGTGGTAGGCGGGAATAGCCCTGTCGGATGGGGCTGTTTTGCAGATTCTGGAAGACAATGCCCGCGAAGGTTGGCAGCCTGGCAAACCGCTGGTGACCAGTTTTTCCTGGCAGTGTTTCCCGGGGCCAAGGAACTCATCACCATACAATGTCTGTTCGGAGTAGCTGCTGTTCCCGAGTGCTGGGTCCATGCTGGGTCGGACAGCGCTCTGGGTTAGGGACAGAGTAGACCCCGACAAATTTATCCCAGGGACCATGGCCCAGCACCGTGCTGAGCACCACCCTGCTCCTTGCAGCAGCACCAGTGAGGGTGCGTTAGCCTTCTTGGGTTAATGCCCCCTGTACGATTGTTCTTTATTGCTGGGTATGGTGGCACAGGCTAAGCCCAGCACTCCAGAAGGCTGAGGCAGGACAGGATGTGGCCTGAGAGGAAAGATCCCAGTCTGGACAGAATAATGCTATTAGACCCTACCTCAACGTTTTTTCTTATTTATTCATTTTATTGACTTCATTTTGAAAATGCCATTGAGGCAAACTCTTACACTGTTACCCAGGTTGGCTTCAGACTCCTGTGCTCAAGTGATCCTCCTACTATAGCCTCCCCAGTAGCTGGGACAATAGGTGCTCACACCACACCAGCTCCTTGTTTGGGGAATTTTGTTTTTTGGGGTTTTTTTAGTCTTTTTGAGATGGAGTCTCACTGTGCAGTTCAGGGTGGCCTTGAGCTCACTTTGTAGCCCAGGCCGGTCTTGAATTCACAACAGTCCTCCTGCCTCAGGCTCCCAAGTGCTGGGACTACAGGCGTGCACCACCATGCAGCTTCTTGGAGACCGAAGTGGGAGGATCACAAATTCCACCCTAACCCAGCAATTTGACAACATAGCAAGACCCTGTCCAGGTGGTGCCCCTCCTCGTCCTCTCTAGCCCTGCCCATTCCTTGGCCCCAGCTGGGTGGGGCTGCTGGGCTGGAGGATGGAGGCCATGACAGATGTGGGAGTTAGGGTCCCAGGACAGCGGTGGCCTAAAGCCACCAGTCTGCCAGAGTGGCCCCAAAGGCCAGGGTCCAGGGATCCCATGTGACCTTGGAGTCAGCCAGCCTGGGGTCCTCTCCAGCTGCTCTAGGCCTCCAAGTCTAAGGTCATCACCCTTGGGGCAAGTGGGAAGCTCCATTCTGGGGGCACCAGCTGGCTCTGCACAGGCGGCCACCCCAAAGCCAGCTACTGCCACCTAGTGCAAAGGTGCATTTTCAGCTGCTCAACACAGAGCGTGTTCCACAAGACCCTCATGAGAGTCAGCCTGGGCCAGCACTTCCTCTGCTATGTGCTCCACACCCCACCCAGGCCTCCACGGGGCGCAGGCAGGGGAAGCAAGGCCCAGGCTCCCCAGGGTGAAAGGAGGAGTGGCTGCCCGGAGGCAGGGCCGTGTGGGGGAGGGCACAGGCCGAACGTGCTGTCTGGGCTTCTCAGAAGGGTTGCAGGCTCTGTGTATCCCAGCCTTGGCCTCCGCCTGGCACCAGGTGCCGCACACTAGGGTCCTGGCAGCTGGCAAGGGTGACAGCCGGCCCCTCCCAGGAACAAGCTCCAACATGTTTCCTCTGGGCGGGGGCTGAGTCGAGGGTGGGAGCAGCTGGGGCGACACTGGCTCAGACCCAGTATGGTGGGGGCCTTCACTGTCCATCCCTCATCTACCAAAGGCCGAGCAGTGGTGACAGTAAAAGGAAAGCATGTGGGTAGAGGACAGAGGAAAGCGTTTGCCTGGGACCATGCCTCCTCCTCAGAAAGCTCTGGAGAGGGTGCTTCAGGTAAACCGAGGCAAGAGGACTGGGACATTCGGCATTTTGTCTTGGCATCTGTGATCAGCTCTTGGGGAACTCTTTTCTGTTGCTGCCCAGGAACTCCTTTCTGTCGCTGCCCAGGAGCCCCCAGGACACTTGGGGGCTCTGTGAGCTGCAATGCTGTGTGACTCCAGGAAGTCCTGGCCACCTCTCTGGGCCACATTTCTACATTGGCTGGTGAAGGGCGAGCAAGTCCCGCTCTAGAAAACCTCTCAGGCCAAAGTCCAGCAGCCCAAGGCAGAGAAGGTCCTGAGCAGAGGAACTTTCCAAGGTCCCTGGTCATTTTTAGCCTATCTCTCTGGGGACAAGTGACCTGCACTGTGTTCTCAGGCCCTGTGCCTTGCGCCAAGTTTCTTTTTCTGGCCATGAACTCAGGCCGCATGCACAGCCAGCACTAAAGTGGAGCGGCCTGCACACATGGTGGGGTGGGGAGCCCAGCAGATGGCGGGCCACCTGTTGCAGGGTGGCAGAGATTCAGCAGCTTGCGGTACGTCCTCCCACAGATCTTCCCACCTGCCCCCCACTCCCTGCCCCTGCTCCTGCCCTGGGTGCCCATGTGGGACTCTGGGCCTGGGGGTGCTCAGGGAGTAGGCAGGCCAAGGCGAAGCACGCTAACAACATCCTCCTCAGAGCCTGGTCCTCCGAGGCAGGGTAGGAGGCAGGGGTATCAGGCAGACAGGCTTAGAGCTTGATCACCACTCAGAAGAGTCCCCCACCCCACTGTGGCCCCCAGAGGAGCCAGCCACCAAATCCTGGGGGTATTTAAAGACTTTTAAACTTCTACCATGAAAAGAAATAATGTGGTGGTGCACCTCTGTAATCCCAGCACTTGGGAGGCTGAGGCAGGAGGAGTGCCATGAGTTTGAGGCCAGTCTGGGCTACATAATTGCATTCAAGGCCAGCCTAGAATATTTAGCAAGACCCTAGCTAAACAAACAAACAAACAAAAGATAGTAATCTCAGAGAGACAATATACATTCATGGCTCCAGACGGAACCTTTTGGAAGTAAGTATAAATGAGGAAGCCGTCGGGATGTCCAGGCTGCTCCATGAACTGTCAGCTCCCAGGCCTTTCCTAGGGCTGCATAGATAGCAGCGCTCCGTGTTCACCACCAGACAGGGTTGACCTCCTTCCACGCTGACACCTGGGCGCCCCGCATGACTGTTATCCCCAGAGCCTGGTTTGCATGCCCACATCATCATTTGGGGTTTGATTCCTTATCCACAGTTCCAGAATTGCACAAGCTCAAAAATAAAACCTCAAGGTTTCATGTAGATTCTTTGGCCACCAAAATCTGCCCTGAACAGACACATGGTTGTTTATAGACCCCATTTCCCCAGTCAGGGCAGAGATTCCAACATTGTTGTGGAAATATCGGCACGCTTGCTCAAGTCCTGCCCCACATCTGGCTGTGGGGCCACAGTGTGCTATTTAGCCCGGGCAGTGTGTGCGCTCGTGCCTGTAAAGGTAGATGTGGGAGAGTGTCCCAAAAGCAGCCAGCAAGCCTGAGCCTGTGCTGTGCCCCCACACAGGGACACTCCTGCCCCTTCCCACTCCTACCCTGTGTGCTCGGGGATGCCCCCAATCAGTGCTTTCAAAACTGTGGCCCATGGCCTCCCTGCCTCAGCCTCCCAGAATGCTCATTAAACCACACAGGCTTCCTGACCTGCGTCCCCAGTCAACCTGGCCTCGGCTTGCTCAGCATGTGGTCAGGGCCTTTCTCGGACCCTTGAGTTGGAGGCCCTGGATCTAGGGTGATAGGCAGCATGGGCCCCACTCCTGCTGGACACAGCCTGGGACTCCAGGATCGTTTCTGCCTCCATCTCCTGTCTAATTGCCACTTGGTGTCTTCGGGCAGCTGCAGGGTGTCAGGGCGCTCTGGTGGCCTCAAATCCATGGCTGGCAGTGAGCTCCCCCAGCCACGCCATTAATCTTGGTTACCCGGGGCACAGCTCAGTCCAGAAACTGCAGCCCTGCCCTCTCCCTTCCCAAACCTGACCTTGCTGTGCATTTCACAGAATGCAACACAGCGTCCCTGAGGGAGCAGTGGCCTCCTGGTCCCTCTGCTTCTCCCCAGAACCATCGCATCTTTCATCTGAATGCAGCCTGCCATCTTCACTGCCTATATTACTTTTTTTTCCAAGAGTAAATCATTTCTTCTTCCCACCCACTACTTCTCTCTATACATCTGCCCACAAACCCGTCAACACCCCACCCACCCGTATCTACCTACCCTTCCGCCACCCAACCATCTGTCCACCCTTCCAACCACCCATTGCCCACCTACCCATCTACCCACTCACCCTTCACCCATCTGTCCACCCTCCCACCCACCCCACCCACCTCTTTACCATACATCTAACCACACATCTATTCTATTCACTCACCCATCCATCCACCTGCCCATCACATCTACCCATCCTTCCTCCAAACCACCTACTCATTTACCCACGTAGCCATTTACTGCCCATGAACCCACCCATCTACCCTTCCATTCACCCAGCCATGCATCCTTCTACCCACTCACCCACTGATCCACCCATCTCCCCACCTGCCTATCCATGCATCCACCCAGGCACCGTCTGCCCAGCCATGCATCCTCCTGCCTGCTCACCCACCATCCACCCATCTGGCACCTGCAGATGCTCAGTGGATCTCAGCGCAATGAATGAACAGTGAGCTTCTCTAAGCAATCTACTCAGTAACCTTAGGAAAAAGGGAAAGAGCAGGAGTCCTGCCTGGACAGACTCCTTGCTCTCTTCTCACACAGTTCCACGCTCCGTGGCCAGCATCTGCTGAGGTCCCACCACGGTGTCAGCACCTGCCGGAGGCCCAGCAAGCTCGGAGCTGGGCCTTCGCCCTTGTGGGACTCGCAGGTTTGGGGAGATGGGTTGAGCAAGGGACCACACTCACGGGTACAGAAGCACAAGCAGCAGTAAGCACACAGGAGAAGAAGCCCCCAGGCCTGTGCTCAGGGTCCTGAGGGCTCCTGTGGGTGCAGAGGCTACAAGTCCGGACAGGCCTGGGCTGAATGGGGAGAGGAGTAAGAGGACCAGGAGGGAAACTGACAATGCACCGAAGGAATAATGGGAAATTAGGCCAAATGAAGGGTAAGAAGGGCAGGAAGCTGGTGTGGTGGCACACATCTGTGATTCCAGCACTCTGGCAGGCTGAGGCAGGAGGATTACCAATTTAAGCCCAGTCTGGGGAACTGAGTGACTTAAAGACCTTGCCTCAAGATAAAAAACAAAAAAGGATTGCGGATGTGCAAAGGCCTGGTGTTCAGTCTCAAGTGCAAAAGAGAGAAAAAGAACAGCACAAAGCTGCTGCCACCTGGGTGGGCTGGAGAGAGGAAGGGAACAAGGCTACCGCGCTGGGACTGCAGAGATGAGGACGCACCAACCTGCCTGCAGTGGGGGCGGAGGGAGGGAAGAGAAACAGGGACAGACAGATGGATGGGGCTCGTCCTCAGGCCCCCTGGGCTGCCCTTGGTGGGAGTCGGAGTCCAGGGAAGTCTTCACGTGTAGCCCAGGCGAGGGGGAGGAGCAGAGTCCTCTGCTCCAGGTAGAACCTAGGTAGGGGTGGAAACAGCTGAGCTTGTGCCAGGCTACTGGTGTCCCAAGTCTCCTGGGAGCCAGGCAGGACCAGGGGTGGGGACCTGGCCTGCACCCTGGGGGCCATGGAAGCTCGACAAATTTAAGTGTGAGGTGACCACAGAGGTCTGTGCTGTGTTGCCGGCTGCAAGTAGACACCAGGACTCAGCCCAGGCCCTTGGTGCCCACACCTGGGCCACAGTGCCAGCTGCTGCCACACCTGTCCCAGTGCTTTCTGCATGCCTGGCAGCCCTGCTTTCAGGCTTGATCAGCATTAATGGCCGTGTGGGGCACAGGACCTCCAGGGGAATCTTTCAGGAAGGCGATGGGGGCACTTACGGGGTGGACTGCAGAACGCAGAGACCCAAGAAGCATCCTCCGTGGCCCTCAGGGCCAGAGCCAGAGCCAGTCCTTGCCTGAACTACCCCAGTAAGAAGTCAGGACAAAGTCCTTAGAACCCTGAGTGCCCCTTCCTGAAAGGTCGCGAGAACAAAGGGTCAAGTTCCACTCCTGCCACTGGGTGACCTTGAGTGAGGCCAAGGCTCTGTCTGACTCTCGGAGGCAGAGGCAGAAGCATCTCCAAGAGAAATGAGCCTTGATGTGACACCTGCTGTCTCTGATGCAGGCTGAGGCGTGGCCGTTTCCCAGACCCAGGTGGACCAGAGAAATGTGGCTTGGGTGGAGGCAACAGTATAGCTGGAGTCTGAAATAAGATGCAAAGTCGTACAGTTCTCAGAGAGGGTTCTGGTGCCAGACAGCCAGGGCTGGAATCCCAGACCTGTGAGTTAGATGCTGTGTGACCCTGGGAAGATGTTTAGTCTCTCTATGCTCAAATTCCCCCATCTGAGAAGTGGAAACCATCTTTGTGCACTTGTCAAGTCAGGTGCTGGAAGGATTACTTAGGATGACACCTGTATGTCCGGACCCGACCTCTGAGATCACCACATGATCCTCCCCTGAAGACACATTGGCCACAGGCTGCTGGTGCCTACAGCCTTTGCCTCCTCCAACCCAGCCCTGGGGTTGAGGGGCTGGACCAGGAGCAGAGTGGCCTGCGCCAGGGACTGTGAGCTACTGTTTCTCAGGAGCCTGCTCTCCGGACAGCTGGAATGTTCCCCATCACGCACAGAGCCGGCAGTTTGGAATTCAAAAATGTTTCCCCTTTTAGAGCGAGCTCTGCCTGAGTATTTCTGGCCTGTGAAAGGAACACAGTTTAGCAGCCAGGGCACAAAAACCACATGTGCATGCATAGCCCAAGGAAAACATGGCCACCAGGGCCTGTGCTCACAGCCTGCAGGGCCTCTGCATGCTCAGGTGGGCGGGGAGCCTGCAGGGAGCCTGCCAGGGCCAGGGTCAGCGGGTGGGCGGGCAGGCAGCTGTGGGAGGCAACAGGGAGGACCCGGTTGGGAACCAAGGAGCCAGGGAATCAAAGAAGCGGCCAGGGCGTGATTTAAAGCTTCTCAGTGTGCAGCAGAGCACGCTCGCACCCACCTTGTAGCCAGCAATTCTGCCCTTAGGTGTCTACACAACAGAAAGGCATTGTGTGTTTCCTTCCTTTTTTTTTTTTTTTTTTTTGAGACAGGGTCTCTGTATATAGTCTAGCTGGTCTTGAAGTTAGTGTGTAGCCCAGGCTTGCAACAATCCTCCTGCCTCAGCCTCTTGAGTGCTATGATGACAGGTGTGTGCTACCACACCAAGCTGTTTTATGTGTTTTCAAGACATGGACCCAACACTTAGGACCCAACATGCCTCAAGCCAGGCATGGTAATGCACACCTATAATCCTAGCACTCAGGAGTCTGAGGCAGTAGGATCATTGTGAGTTTGAGGCCAGCCTTGGCTACATAAGAGAGTTCAAGCTCATTGGATTACATAGTGAGACTTTGTCTCAAAAAAAAAAAAAAAAGCCACTCTTGATATGAGCTCCAGATGGGAACTCCCTAAAGCCCCCCAGTGGTAAGGCACAGCATATTCATCTATCAGGGGGCCACTATACCGCATCAAACAGGGTACTCAGAAACACAGGGATGGTGCTGGGGTGCAGCTTGGGGCTGGAGCATGTTCCCAGCACACTGGAGGCTCTGGGTTCTACCCCAGCACCACAGAACAAAACAAAGCAAAGCACCCCCAAACAGACCTAACATGGAGCAGAAAGGTGGACCCCAAGAGCACATGTGATATTCTTCTACCTCTGTGGTACAAACATGGCCCACACCAGCTTGCACTGGGTCACGTGGCCAAGCCTTGAAAACACTACAGAAAGCAGAAGCAGCCAGATGTGGAGGTCATATGGTGCGTGAGTCCCTGGGACAGTGTCCAGACAGGCCACTCTGCAGAGACAGACATGGATCAATGGTGCCCGGTGCTGGGGGGAGCACAGGGGGTGGAGTGAGCATAGGTTGGAGGTTTCTCTCTGGGGTGAAGAAAACAGTCAAAACTAACTATCCTGGGGGCTGCACAGCTTAGTGAATTTGCTCACACAGGTGGACTGTGGAGTCTGTGGCTGACACCCCAATAAAGTGGCCAAGAAAGAAGTCTGGAGTTTGAGTTTGGGGTGCCTGCCGCCCTGGCTGGAAGCTTTCACTCTTGGCAGGGGGACAGAGGAGCCTGGACAGTACTCTAGGTGGCGCACAGGGGTATCTAGCTTGGGAGAATTCAGTAAGATGCCTGTGTTTCTGTCCAGAGGTGGGGTTTTTTAAAAATCCAACACCCAGATGAGTGCTAGACACATGCTTCAGGGCCACCATATGTCTCCAACCATGAGTCCAGCAGCAGCCTGGCAACTGCATAAATAACAGGCCAGGGAGGCAGCTGGCAGCTGGGCTTGGAACACACTCCCGTGACTCAGAGAACAGCTGGAAAGAATCTGGGGCCGCTCACTTCCCGGCCCTCCTGTGCCAGCCCATGTGGAGCTCCAGTGTCTGGGCCTGGGGACCCTGGGCTGCGTGTGGCAGTCGCTGGTGGAGCCACGGGCAGGTTCAGCAGCAGCCAGCAAGCCCTGACCATTAGCCTCTTTGGCAGAGCCCAGCGAGGGACAAGGACGCCTTTATGGGGATGGATCAGGCGAGGCTGGCCTGCAGTGGGGTGTGTGAGAACAAGGCACCTGGGCCAGGATGCCCTGACACGGCCTAGCAAGGAGAGACCTTGGAACACAAGTCATGGTGGCAAGCGTAGGCGTGCTATGGAAAAGGACAATTAGCAACGGTGCCTATGTTTTAGGTGTCTTCTGGCCAGACCTAAAAGGACAAAGCTCATTCTGCATTTGGTGACCTTCTAATAAATGAGTTATGTGGTCACATGCTGGGGGACACAAGCTGGTTTGTTCTAAATGTCTGCTGTAACCCTGGAACCCTTGCTACTGTCATATCTGTCCCTCCCCTCCTTGCCCACCCATGCCCCACCGTCCCCAGGCCCCTCTGTGGCTTGGAGGCCTGGAACCTCCTGGCGATGAAACCTCTCTCTGCAGAGGAGACGGTGGCGAGGGTGTCTTAGAGGCACTGGGATTTATGTGGAGCGTCTGCCCGTCCTCGCTGCACAGTTCAGTGCTGAGATCGTTTATCAAGGCGTTTTACGAGGCCCTGAGGTTCACAGCAAAATCCTTGGATTTCGAGAGGAGGGCCGGGCGGGGGTAGCATCTCTCAGAGCCGCACACAGAGCCCTGCTCTGCGGGATCCTGTGTCAGGTTAAAGGGGAGCAATGGGGAGGTTTTAGGGGACCTGATTCTGCTCAGAACTGCACCCCATGTACTGACCTTTAATTGCACAAATACAAGTTGTGATTTTTTTTTTTAAACAAAGAACTCCACAGCTTATGACACATTTCTGCCTACTTTGTCTGAAGCCTAGGAGACTAAAAGAAAGTTCCCCTGGCCCCCACTCTTGAGGACCCCAGAATTTTAAAAGAGGAACAAATTCTAAGACAGAATGACCAGACGCACTGCATGTTTTATGTTTATATTTAACAAATCGACACAGTTTGTACATGTGACACACAAGGAAACCTCACCGGCCCTGGTGGCTGACCCTGGCTCCAGAAATTGTTCCCGTTAGCAACTCTCTGCCTTTTGGAGCCTCAGTTTCCCCACTCCCCTAGTGGACAGAATGCTTCCTGCCAGGCCTCAACGTACCAGTGCATCACAGGAACCACTAGATGTGAGACAGTCCCTCCCCAGGCCTGAGGTTTCCATAAACCTCAGGGCTTTTTTTTTCTTTTAATTGTTAACATTACTTTCTTCCTAAGAAGAAGGATGTATTTTTGCCAGGCGCCTGCCATGATTAGGGCTTTTTCTGAGGAGAACAGAGGTGCTTGCTTCATTCTTAGGGGAAAAAAAAGGAAAAGACAAAATAGGGCAGTCAGATGATAAATTTTGTTTTTCTGGTCCCCAGTGAGCCAGAAGCCAAACACTGCGCACGCTGCCGCTAGAACGGGCAGGGTGGGGCAGCCTGAGGAGGTAACTGTGTCCTGGGAGGGCTGCCAAGGCCCAGGCGGTCAGAGGGAACAGGGAGAGGGCAAAGGCCCCAGGAAGAGGAAGCTGGGTCTTGGGGCTGGCGACGCAGGAGCATGGGGAAAATTTCACTTCCAATCACCAGCTTTGGGGAAGAAGGGAGGAGAATCCTAGGGAGCAACTGGGGGCAGGGTGCTGGAACTTGGGGAGCCGTGCTGAGGCTGGGGACAGAGTCAGCATTCCTCGATGCAGCGCTGATGGGGCCCCAACCCTGACTTGGGTGCATGAATCTGGCACAGCGCAGGCAGAGCTCTGGGGGAGACTCGGGAGACAGACAAAAGATGGAGCCAGCAGTGCTTGAAACGGCCGCCCTGGGGCCATGCCAGGCTTTCTCTCATCTCCCTGGGTGAGTGTGGCCTGTTCTGTGTCCAGGCAGGAACCTGCCCGCTTCCTTAGGTGCGAAATTGAGAACACATGGGCTGGGCTCAGGCTGCTTCTGTCCAATGAGCTGGATTTGGGGTGAGGCAACTCTGACCAGCTGGCAAAGCCGAGGGCATTTGTGGCCCACCAAGCCTCGGAGCTGGGCCAGCCTCTTCCTGTCTCCTCGCCTGTGAGCTGGGGACATAACAGAACCCACCAGTGGCCGGCAGTAGCATGTCAGGGATGTGGTGGCTTGGAGGCATGCAGCTGGAGTGCGGCTGTCACCCGCTTAGTGCCCACGAGGTTGCTTCGATGGGCAGAGAGGATGCTTTTGCCTTCCTGCCTTCAAGTCCTCCAAGGCCAGGGCTACACTGTTTTGGTATTTTTCTTTCCAGATGGGGGAACTGAGGCTTGGAGAGCTTAAACAGCAGGTCAACCAGAGAAGCTGTGACATCACTCCGGCATGCCGAGCTGTGCCCCCTTACCATCTATCCAGAAGACCAAGCACTGTCCCTTGCCTTCTTTCTTTTCTGACCTGTGTAGGGGGCTTTCCTGAGTCACTGGCCACTGAGAGAAACAGCAACACCCCAGCAGACACCTCCCAGTTTCCCCCACTGGCCCTCTTCACCCTCAGGCACAGGCATACACACAGATACACGCATGTACACACACACACATGCATGCACGCACATATCTGCACACGCATCTGTCTGCATTGCAAGCACATATGTGCACAGAACCCTGCACAAGGATGCGTGCATGAGTGTGTGCACCATACATGTGTGCATCAGCACACTATTACAGGCACACACTCAGGAAGCTCTTTGGGAGGAGTCCTGCTTAGCCAAGAAAGCTGGGCCCTCCTCATGTTGAGTGTGACCCGTCATAGTGTCCTCTCACACTGGGCAGAGGCATCAGGGGCACCACACACAGCACCTGCCACGTGCCTGACCTCTGTGCCTGGCCACTCTCTGCTGCTTTTGAGCCCTGCCCTCAGTCCCAGGAGGTGGAGCCCACTGAGTGGACTGCCCAGGGTCCCACGGCTGGTCAGGGAGGGCACAAGACTGGGATCTGGGTGCGTGGGACCTGCGCACAGAGCCAGCCCTGGCTACGCAGTGAACAAGACAGAGCTGGGCTCTGCCCTCTGGTGAGGGCACTGTGACCCTTGGGGGGCATGGAGGGGCAGAGAGGAAGAGCAGACAGAGGAGAAACTCGATGGCAAGCTTAGAGGACTCACCTCAGGAGAAGACCAGAAGCCTCTTAGGATGTCACTGTTGCCTGGACCAGCAAGGCAGCCCCAGTATTCATGAGAGCACTGAAGCAGTGGGGACAGCCTGTGCCGAGCCTGGTGGACCCTGCCTACCGGCACACAGACCTGGATTCCCCCAGGAGCCATCATGTGCCCAGCCAGCCTTTTGTCTGGGTGAGACCTGGCAGCCCCAAACTGGCAGCCACACAATGAAACAGACTTCACCCTTTAAAATCTTCCTAATCAGTCCCTCTCACCAGGTATTTAAAATGCCAGGAGCCAGGCAACCCCCCTGGGCCCCCACGCTCTTGCGGACAGCATGCTGAGCCAGCATTTTCCAGGGCCTCATGGAGGCCCCAAGTTCCATGTCCCCACCATGCCGATCTTCTTGTTAATCTGGGGACTGTGAGTCCTGGAGTACCACCAGAGACTCCCAGGAGGGGCCCTTTCCCTTCTTACACATTTTTATAAGGACGGCCTCTGTGCCAAGAGGAAGCCCTGTTCCATCCACCCAGAGAGCCAGAGGCCGGCCCAGCCCTACATCCCCAGGACTCTGGGCTCCAGCTGCCCAGTCAGGACAGCTGTGCACTGCTGGGAAACCAGAGGCTTGAATCCTGAAGCTTCTGGAAGAGTGTCATTTCATAGGACACGTGAAGTCCAGAGAGGTCTTCCTGCGGAGCCAGAGCAGGGGAGGGTGGGGGAGGGGCCCTGGCTGCGAACTTGCTGCGGCTGGCTCCACGCGGGGATGCTGATGTGGACCAGATGTCCGCCTCCCAAGGCTGCAGGGTCGGAGGGGTAACTTAACACTCAGCGCGGCCTCCTTCCCATCTGTGCAATGGGCTGGCCACATGCTGGACGCAGCTGGCAGGCGGAGTCTCTGGGCTGCAGTGGGAATCGCCCAGCGCCCTGTGGGTGTTTCCCTGTATTAAATGCAATGAAGTTCATGAAACAGCAGCTCCTGTTTAACGATGTGGGCCAAGGGCCCAGAGAGGGCGAGTCCCCTGCCCTGAGATGTTCAGGACCATTTCCACCTCTCTCCGTGACCCAGTGGCCTTGGCCAGCTGTGGAGGACAGTGCCTGTGAGGACTCTGTCCCAGGGTGATGCACTCACTAACGGGTGGTAAGAGACCAGGGACATCCCTTCTGTCTCCAAAACTGGAGTGCCCGGCAGGGTCGGCAGAGGTGCCTGTTCAGAGCGAGGAGGGTCGCCCTTCCTTACCTGGCTCCTCCCACGTCCCGCTTGACCTCTGCTGAAAGACCAGCCTGGGCTGCTGCCGGTGTCACAGGTCCCCCGAGACCCTTGAGCCGCGCGCGCTGGAGCGAGAGGGCCCCTAATTGGGGCCATGAATCACGACGCGCGGCCTGGGCTGGACACAAAATAGATAGAGGCGCCGGCGAGCCGCGGTGCGCAGTGTGGGACGCAGACGGGAGGAGGGAGGAGCGGGCAGGAGGGGGAGGCGGAGGGGGTAGGGGGTAGAGGGAGGAGGGGGAGGGGAGAAGGAGAGAGAGAAGGAGGAGGGAGGAGCAGGAGAAAGGGAGGAGGAGGAAGAGAAGGGGCGGAGAAGGAGGAGGGAGGAAGAGACGGAGAAGGCGAAGGGGAGGAGAGGGAGGAGGAGAAGGAGGAGGCGGGATCCCCGCCTGCAGCCCCGCCCCCTCCCCGGTTAAATGACCCGGCCTGGCCGGCGCCGCGCTGCACATGCGGCCGCCGCTCACGCCGCCCAGGCCTCTGAGGCCGCAGCCGCCGCGTTCCGGGCGCTCGCGGGCGCCGAGGCCGCCTCGGGGGGCGCTGGGTCCGGCGGGCGCCGCCCCGATCGCCCGCCCCCGCCCCGCAGCGCGCACCCAGGGCCGGGCGGGCGCGGATCGGGTCCCGGGCGGCCCATGGCGGCGGCGGGCGCGCGCGCCGCGCTGTCCTGCTTCGTGTGCGGCGGCGGCATCGCGCGCGGCCGGGCGCTGAAGCTGCAGGTGCGGCGTCCGGGCGCCGGCGCCCCCGCGCGGCCCTTCTTCCCGTTCCTGCTGCGCCAGGAGCCGGCGCCCGGCGCGCGCGGGCTGAGCGCGGCCGACGGCTGCGTGCTGGTGTGTGCGGTGTGCCGCTGCTTCTTGGGCGAGCAGTGGGCCGCCTTCGAGCGCGCGCGCACGCCCGTGGACCAGCGCGTGTACTGGCTCAAGCGGCCACACCAGTGCCACGCGGGCGCGGGCGCGAGGGGCCGCGGGGTCGCGGAGCCCCGCGACTGGGACGGCGGCAACGACGCGGACGACTGTCCCGGGCCCCGCGCGCCCGACGACGCCGAGGACGCGCGCGACTCCGAGCTGTCGGAGCTGTCAGACCCCGACCCCCTGTCGGAGCCAGATCCGGACCCAGCCTCGCGCGACGCTGCAGCCAGCCCGAGTCTGGACGCGCTCCCCGTGCCAGGACCCCCACCGGGACGGGGCGCCGAGCCCACCGCGCTTGCGGAGGCGGAGGACGGGCACACCTCGAGGCTCTGCGCGGACCTGGAACCCCAGCCTGCAGTTCGGCGCCGCCGCAAGGGGGTTGGCAGACACTGGGCTCCCGAGCCCCGAGCCAGCGTCCTGAGGGGCATTCAAGACCCTTGGCAGGGCCACCCTGCCCAAGCCACAACTTCAGGGGGAGTGGACGGAGCCCCCTCAGGCAAGGCCGCTGGGCCCCTAGAGAGCACTTCGGAGGACAGTGACATCAACATCACCAGCGAGGAAGAGGACTCTCCGCCTCAGCCTGCCCAGGAGCCCTGTGGCCCCAGAGAGAAGGGCAGCAGTGGCCACATCCCACAGGCTGTCCCAGAGAGCCAGGTGGTGCCACCAGAGGGCCCCTGCTGCTACATCTGTGGGTCAGTGCTGTCCCTGGCCTCCCAGCAGGAGGTCCACGTGCAGAAGCAGGAGAGGCTGCCCCAGGCACCCTTCTTCCCATTCCTGTGGCTGCACAGCCCTCCGCCTGGGGCCCAGCCCATCAGCGAGGCGGGCAGCACGCTCGTGTGTCCCTGCTGTTTCACATCCCTCCGGCAGCAGTGGCAGAGCTTCGAGCTGGCCGGGGTGCCCGTCCTGCAGCGCCTGTACGTGGTGCCCCTGAACAGCCACGCCCCTGGCATGGCCTCCAAGGGCAGGCGGCCCCCCAGGGAGGAGGGCCCAACTGGTTTGGCCCTGCCTGAGGCCTGCTACCTGTGTGGTGAGGACTGCACCCCAGACGCCCGGGCCGTACCCTCCCGGATCCTCAACGGAAGCACGCGTGGCACCATGCACTTCCCATTCCTCAGCCTCCTGCCCTGCCCACCCAATGCCCGCGCCCCCAATAAGCACTCTGAGGTCCGAAGCTGCCCCAAATGCTTCAGCGTCCTGGAGGATGTGTGGGCCCTGTACCGGGCCTGCCAGAACCAGGAGCTCATCACCTCCGTGCAGGGCTTCCTGGGCCGCTACCACCAGGCCTTCTCAGCCTCCGACCCTGCCATCTGTGACCCGCCTGCCTCAGCCCCCAGTGGCCCGGCCTCTGTGTGCTACATCTGTGGGGCCGAGCTGGGCCCTGGCAAGGAGTTTCAGCTCAACGTGAACCCTGCTAGTCGCCTGGGCGAGAAGGAACCTTTCTTCCCCTTCCTTACGGTATACCCGCCTGCCCCACGTGCCAGGCCTGCTGATGCCACCGGCCTGGTAGCCACCTGTGTGCTGTGCTACCATGACCTGCTGGGCCAGTGGCTGCAGCATGAAGCCCAGGGCGTGCACCACGCCGTCAGTGCCTGGTCCCGGCAGTACCAGGTGGACACCTTCGTGTGCTTCTTCTGCCAGCAGGAGAAGCGGCGTTGTCTGGGGCTGAAGTCAGTGCGGGTAGCCCGCTTGCCTCTCTTCCTGTACACCCTGAGAGCCAGCCACAGCCTGCTGGTGGATGATGGGCGGCAGCTGATCATTGGTGCCTGCTTGGAGTGTGGAACTCTGGTGTGTGCAGGCCAAGGGCTCACTCGCTCAGGGCCCATGGGGTGGAGCTCCCCGGTGGCCACAGCAAGAAAGGTAAGCAGCATGTTCATGTCCATCTCGTTTTAGACCTTCCTCTGAAATTGTGTGGGGAAGGGAGAGATGTTTTTGGCTTCTCTGGTTCTGTGCGGTCTTTCGTAGCAGAAAGTGCCCTTCCTGGGTCACTGGGTGTGCACTTGGGTGTGTTGACCCTGCTGACCTCAGGCCTGGGGCAGGGGTTCAGCGGCTCAGAGCATAGGAGTGGTGTGAAGGAAGAGTAGGGCAGGCAGGGGTCGGGGCTGGGCATGTTGGCTGTGGACTTAATCAAACAGGAAGTTGGGTGAATGGCTGTTGCCTGCCTGATAGCACTGGCAATCAGCGCTGTGAGGCAGGTCTCCCAGAGGGCTCTGCAGAGCTCTTCTCCGCCCGGCTGTGGCTGCTGTGCTCCTCCAGAGTTTTCCTCCGAAGTTCACTTTTCTCATTTGAGACTTTCTGGTGCTTAACAGCAGATGGCAACAGATTTCCAGACGTGGGGGCATGGGACGTGGGGTGTGGGATTTGGGGATGGCGGCCTTACAGACTTCCCCCAGCAGTGGCAAGAAGTCCTCTTGTGCAAATCAGCTGTGGCTGTGGGGCAGTGGGTCCCCCTTCCAAGGCACCACCTTCCCGGAGCTGCCCTGGGTTCGGTGACTGGGTTCTTGCTTTGCCCAAGAGGCAGCTGTGGAGGAGCAGGGACACAGATGGGCATGGCAGTCCCTCTCCTGCCTGATCTCTGCCAATACCGTGGGCTGTGTGGCTTGGCAAAGGCCTATAATTAGTGGTAGCTGCTGGCCAAGGGCTGCAGTGGGACATGAGGTGGGGACAGCACCCCTGTCCTGTTCAGGACCACGCTTCTGTTGGGGCATGACTTTGTGGTGCTACAGTGATAGGTGCATGTGCCCCATTTGTGGGGTGTCTGGGGACACGTGTGCATGACACAGACCTGGCCACGCCTTTGCACCATGCTCGGCACTATTCTCCCACACACATTGGTGGGAGCCTCGGAGCTGTGGGGCTTTGGTGGCCGGGCTCTCAGTGCAGTCACTTGGGCAAGTCACCGCCGCAGAATGGGAGCCTTTCATCTGTGTCATGTGGCCCTCCAGCCCTTAGGCACCACTGAGAATCAGAAGAACCATGGTCCCCAGAAGGGTGGTGCTGTGTCAGGAGAGGATCATGGGCCCTGGAGCAGGGCCAGCCCTTGTTCTGGGTTTGCCCTCTCCCCTGGCCAAGCCACCAGCCAGGATGCTGTCAGGCTCCTTGGATGCCGTTGGGAACCCATCAGCTTCCTTGGCTGGAAAGTGGAAATACACCCTACCTGGAGGGAGCCCAGCAGCCTCCCACACAGCACCACTGGAGACATTTCAGTGCTCCCAGGGCAAGCACTTGCCATATAGTGGGACCTTCACGATGTCACCACATGTCAGGGCACATTCATCTTGGATGAATGTGGTAGTTCTGAGCCGCGTGTCCAGGGGTTGGGACAGCACTTCGTGATAGTTGGGGCACCTGGGACACAGGGTGTTTGGTGAGCCCATGCAGTGGACGAGTCTCCCTGGGTTTGCTTATGTGCTGGGGTCGGTGAGATGCAGACTGTGACCTTTACTGAGAGGACCTGGAGGGGACAGAGAGCTTCGGTGACCTGGGTGTGAGGGCTGAGACACACAAGCTGCTGTCCGCCCACAGAGAAAGCTCAAGGTCCTGTGGACTTGTGCTGTTTCTAAAGTGAATTGTCCCCCGCTCCTCCCTGTGTCCTGAGTCTTCTTATCGCCATTCCACAGATGAGCACCTCACCTTGAGACTCAGAAGCCGGGTGGCATTGGGGAGCCGCAGGTGCCATAGGTGGATTTCGAACCTGGGTCTTCTGCCCTGTTATTCTATCTATAATGACAGTTCCCGAGAACGAGGTGCCCGTGGATGTAAAGAAAAAGTAAGAGAGGCAAGAAAAACAAGAGCGACAAAGGTCTGGGATCAGGGGGCTACAGCCTCTTGGGCTGCAGCACCCATCACCAATCTCAATCGCCTTTTACTGAACCAGAACCAAGAATGTAACTCCAACAAGTAGGCAGATAACAAAGGTTTTAGTAATTAATACACTGTCCTGGTGGGCCTCCTGCACTCAGCACCACGCTCACTCAGTTCAGCTGGAGATCATAAGCTGCCCGTCAGTTATCAGCCCATTACAGTCACAGTCCATCCTTCTCACTGCTCCGCCCCATCTCAGCCGAACCTTGGAGAGCATAGAGACAGAGAGAAGGGACAAAGGACGTGCACCCTGCAGGGACACTATGGGCACTGTGTGCAGAGCTGGGGGGACAGCAGGATGGACTTGAGAGACCCTGACCTCCGGGGACAGGAGGAGGGGGCTGGCTCCTGGATTCCCACATTCTGACTCGTACCCCCTGCCGGCCTGTGGTTTGGGATGTGTGAGGGAGGGAGTGGAGACATTGGAAGGTGGCTGCAGGGAAGCCACTGTGTAGGGATGCGTTCAGAACCCCTACCTACCGCCGCCCTTGACTCCTACCGCCGCCCTTGACTCATGAGCTCCTCCCTGTTAAGGGCTCGGGCCCCAGAGATCGGCCTTGAGAAGGGACAGGAGGGCAAGTGGGGACAGCGTCCCCCATGGGGCTCTGTGGCCACCTCCATGTTCACCGCCACCATGTCAGGGCTGGGGTGGGAGGGTACCTCGGAGAGTCTGTAAAGCCTGGAAGACCAGGTCCACTGCAGGCAGCCCCAGTTTGAGTTCTCTTGCCCAGGGCTGGCTGTGTGGCCTCAGCTCAGGTGCTTGCCCTCCCTGTGCCTGTGTTGGTGAAGCTGGCCATGCACACTGACCAAACCACATCCCAGCCGCGTGCATCTTGGGATCCCCCCGCCCTGTCACATGGGCGCGAGAGAAGTCCAGAGAAGTCAAGCAGCTTGCCAAGGTCACGTAGTCAGCAGCAGTAGGCCTGGGCTTGGGCCAGGAGTCTGGCTGGGGTCTGTCCCTCTGAGCTCCAGGGTGTAAGTGGCTGTGTCTGGAGCCAGTTTTAGCCCCTGTGGGAGGCAGCCGCAGGCCTGGGCAGTGGGCAGCTCTGTGGCCAAGCATGCCTGGGTAAGCCTGGGTGTGGCCTCTGGCCCCAGAGCAGTTGTCGGCCCGGGACATGGAGGTCTGCAGCACTGGCTGTCACTGCCACTTCTCTGCGGCTGCCTGTCTGTTCCCGTTTCCCGGTTCCCTGTGCCCATGTGGCAGCCCCCTCTGCAGCCTGCACCCCCAGCCAGGATGCATGGGAGCCTCCATGTGGAGCTGGAGTGCCTCCCCGAGGGGAGGTCTGTGCTGCCCTTGAGGGACTGGTAGCCATCTGGCAGAGGTGTAGGCTTCCCAGATGCAGTCTGTCCCAATCCTAGAGCCAATGGAGATAGCAGGAAAAGAGTAAGAGAAGGCAGGGAGGCCCTTGGGACTCAGCCTGCCCTGGCCTGCGGGGGTGGGGGTGGGGGTGGGCGGGCGTGAAGTCCACACAGCTTGGGCCTCCTCTGTGTCTAAACCTCTGGGATTCCCGGGGAGGGAGGTGAGCCCCGCTGTGGCATCTCTGGGGGTCTGTAGCCCCTAGGAACCTCTGCAACTCAGGTCCTGCTTCCACTGTGGGCCTCTGTCCTGCTGAGGAGAGGAGAGGCCACCTCTGGCCTCTACAGGAGCTTTTCAGGACTGCTTTCATTTCCCATGTCACCCCGAGTAGGGTGCTCGTAGAGTGTTATGGGAGGAGCCTCCACTGGCTGTGTGACCTGCACCCTGCGTCCATCTTCTGAAGGAAGAGAGGAATTCAGTGCTCGCAGGCTCCCAGGGCCTGCCGGTGGCCCTGGGATGAGGAGACATCTGAGGCCAGCCCGGGCTGCTGGGAGTGATTTCTGATTCCTGGGGCCCCTCTGTGTGACACCAGGCCCCAGACACTGAGACTGTGCCTGCATGGTGACAAGGTAGAGACAGAAAGATTTACGTGCAGTGTGGTTCTTGGGCACTTGCAGCCAAGATGCCAAGCCTCCTGGTTGTTGTGGAGGAGCACAGTGGGCGAGGCCTGCACCTGCACAAGGCCCCTGGAGTGTCCCCTGCCCGCAGCGTCCACAGGCAGCAGGGCCTGGAGCACCCAGCGTCTGTAAGTCTGTGGAGGGGCTGGCCGTCTGCTGGGTCTGGTCTGGTTCTTCAAGGAGCCCCAGGAGGGCAGGTCTGAGCCCTGAAGTGGGGACGGCAGCCAGCTCCATGCGGGGTCCTGTGCTCCTGGCTGGGGCTGGGGCCGTGCTCCAGCGTGGGGATGGGACTTGGAGCCAGTGGTCCTCTGCAGCAGGACAGGGAGGCCTACAGGGTATGCAGGGCTCTCGGTGGGGTTTGGGTCCATGGGAGCCAGTCCCATTCACTGATTCGGATGGAAAGCTGGGCATGACGGCATGTGCCTATAATGTCAGCACTGTAGGAAGCTAAAGCAGGAGAATCTAAGATCCGGCCCAGCCTGGTCTGAGGGAAGTCAGTAGAGTGCCTGAAGAGGTCTGTGCTGAGCCCCAGGCTCTGAGGAGGGCCTGGGCAGGGCTTGGGGCATGGGGACGGTGAGGGCACATCAGAGCCTGGTTGGGCAGGGCTGTGTGTTGGCTGGGGCCGACTGACAAAATGTTTTTGGGAAATGGAGGTAATGCACACCCCAGGAAGGGCGTCCTTCTGAGGTTTAGGTGAAGTCCTGCAGTAGCTGTCTCTGTACTGTTCCATCTTCCTGAGAGGACCTGGACTCCCGGCATCGGTCCCCACCCTGCCTGCAGCTGTGGCCAGTGTTGCAGGCTGGGCCTAGGCCTGGGGGAGGGCATAGACATGCCGAGCACCCCTGCTGTGGACCCTGCGAGGAGCCCACTGTGTGTTCGAGGCCAGAGTCAGGGCTGGGGTCCCCAGGTGGCAGGCATGTGCTCTGTGTCCCTGGGCCCCGCTGTGTGCTCCGCTGGCCCCGGTGATGGTGAGCTGGCCTTCTGTCTCCCAGGAGACCCTGTGGTGCCCTTGAAGTCCCCTTGTGGGCCTGGGTGAGCCCTGGGGCAGGTGCAGCAACACCTCTCAGCTTTCCCCTGCAGGTGCCTCTTGCCTCTGTCACCTTGGCAGTGGGGGAGCAGCCAGTCAACGGCATCCAGGCGCCCTGCAGCCATGGTAGGTCTCTCGTGACTCGGCAACCACAGGCCCTGGCTGTGCGGGCAGGAGCAGGGCCCCTCACACTGCAGAGCAGAGCCCCCACATGGCCAGCTGCCCCAGAGGGACAGGGATGGCCAACCAGCCAGCTGTGTCCTGACAAAGCACTTCCTGCCCCGTTCACCCGACTTGTCATCTTCCCCAGGACCTTGTGAGTGCATGGGTACCTGGATGGGGAAACTGAGGCTGCAGGAGGTCCAGTGGGCTGTGCTGGGGGCAGCTGGTGGGCGTGGCTGAGGGTCTTCTGAGGCCAGACCTTGCCATCTGCCTTGCCCCAGCCCCTGCACAGGGACAGTTCTGGGGCCCTGTGAAATGAGTGGATGCAGCCGAAGTGAGAGCCGGGCGAGGTTCAGGACTCAGAGTGGATGGCCGCGGCCACAGGTCAGAGGAGGGAGGGCAGGGGCTCAAGGGCCACGAGTGCCCCGATCCGGGGTCACAGGGCACCCTGCCACCACCCCTGCCCACACTCCGCTAGGCTACTGACTGCAGGGAGGCCAGGACTAGTCACTAGGGGCAGTACTGGGCCATCTGAGCCTCTGTCCCTGTACTGCAGTGCCCATTGGAGACAGAGGGGCATCTGAGGGTACAGGGCCATCTGGCTTGGGATGGAAGCCCAGGTGGACACCACTGGCCACGTGGCCCTGTCTGTGGGAGCCACAGTGTGTGTGGGACTCGGAGCTCGGCACATAGAGCTGTTCTGCTCCATCACTGTGGCTGGTGTCAACACAACCGTTGACTGTCTTCTTGTCTTCGGTGCTGTCGTACTGGGAGCTGTCACAGGGACATCACAGGCACAGCAGCTGGGCCCCGACAGTGGACAGAAACAGCTGGAGGGACTGCCTTTAGGGTTGGGACAGCAGGGAGCTAGTTTTGGCGAGTCATACAGTCCCCCATTCTCACCTCAGCAATCCAGAGCTGCTTATGATGTGTGCTGTTTGGGGAAAGGTGCGACCCCCAGCACCCAGCACCAGTGACAGCTCCCCTCTCTCTGCATGCCTTGGAGCTCTGTGCTCTGGGCTTTCATGTGCTCCTGCAGCTCCCTCCTTTGGGTCTGTCTGGGTCCAAGGCCCTCGCCATGCACAGCGGTGGCGCAGGCCCTCAGGAGGTGTGGCTTTGTGCTGTGCCTGTGTGTGTGCCTACCTCACTGGCCTAAGCAGATAGCAGCGAGGCTGGTGTACCCCAGGGACCTAGGGTCACTGGCCAGCTGGTGAGTGTTGTTCCTGGGAGCCCTGGCCACCAGACCAACATCTCCGTAAAAAATAGCCGGTGATGGGCTAGGACAATAAAAATGGCATTCAGCACTGTGTCTTTAAAAGCCATCTAAAGTGACAATCAGTGCTACAGTCACAAGGATCAAAGGAAGTGCTCTCATTTAAAAACCTGCTCCAAGCTGGGGCATGGTAACACATTCCTGTAACCCTAGTACTATGGGAGGCTGAGGCAGGAGGGTCAAAAGTTTGAGTGCCATTTGGGCAACTCAGTGAATTAATGAGACTCTGTCTTAGAATCAGAAAGGGCTGGTATGTAGCTCAGTGCGGAGGCCCTGAGTTGTATTCCCAGTACCTGGAGAGGGAGGGAGGGAGAAGAAGAGAGAGAGATGCCTCCTCAGGCAAATGGAAAATGTGTCCTGATGTGCTGAGGGAGCGTCCCCGCGACAACCGGCTCATGGGCTCCCTTCAAGTCCATTTAGGAAATTTCTGCTCTCCCAGGGACTCACCCGTCTTGCTAGTCAGTCAGGGTTTTAGGGGAGCTCGTCTCCTTCTGTCCTTGTTATGCCAAGGTCACTACATTCTGCAGCAATGGCCTCTTTCATTTCTGACCTTGGTAATTGGTGCTTTCTTATCGATCAGTCTAGCTACAGGTTTACTGATGGTATTGATCTCTGGACAGGCCGTATTTCAGGAGTCCTGCCTCTCTGGAGGTTTTGGCCAGGCCCATCCCTGAGGGTGGGATCTCCAGCCTCCTGTTGGTGCCCTGCACTTCCCGGCTGGCCTCTCTTCTGTGGTGGACGGTGAGGTCACAGTCAGCTTGCACAGCCATCAGGGAGGTCAAGGTGAAGTCAAGGTCATATGTCCTGCTAGAGGGGATTTTTTTCCAAACCTCAGCTGAGAGAGAAAAAGGTCAGGCTTCACTGTTTTTTTAATGCAGAGGAACTGGCGTTTCTCTAGCACCCACCATGGGGAGGCTATGGGCTGTATCACTGGGGACACAGTGTGTGTGATTGTCCCTGTCCCTGACACTGGGTCTACTTCATCCAGGCTTGAAGGAAACCCCTTACCCATCTCCTTTTCCCTTGTGTTGCCTTGGCGGCAAGCCCCTCTCTCTTGAGTACAGAGCAGCATTGCCCTGGAGGCCCGTGCCCCTTGCTGTCTCAGCCAGATGCCGGGAGGCGACACAGAGCAGGGCAGCTGCCCCCAGCACAGAGCCCGTGAGAGGCCAAGCAGAGTGTGAGCCCTGGGTTTCTGCTGCTCAGTCAAGGCCAGCTGCACTGCTGGGCCTGTGGGGTCCTCACCGGAGGCACGTGGGGCTCCCCGGGATGAGGCTGTGGTCAGCTGTGTCCTTGTCTGGCCAGCTGTGGGCACTTTCTCCTGTTTCATTAAAAAAAAAAAATTGAGCTGAGGGTGTGGCTCAGTGGGGTGAAACAGTTACTCATGTATCATTAAAGTTATTGGCTGTGTGAGTGCTGTGATGCCGGAGATCAGGAAACATGGTATAGCCTCAGTGTGGTACACAGTCTTTTAAAAAGTGTTATTCTGCTGTGACCCTCCTGCCCTAGTCTCTTGAGTAACTGGGATCACAGGTCTACACCACCACATTTGGGAAAAGTTTCTTTTACAAAGGGCAGGCTTGGTGGTTTTCAGTATATTTACAGTTACCCTAGCATCACCACTGTCTAGTTTTAGAACAGTTTTTATCACCCCTAAGAGAAACCTCATCCTCCCCTCCCCTTGGCCCATTGAGACTACTACTCTACTTTCTGTCTCTGTGGATTTGCCTGATCTGGACATTACACGCACACAGAATACTGTTGTACGTGATGATTACTGTCTGACTTCTTTCACTGAGCGACCTGTTGTCCAGGTTTATCTCTGTTCTAGCGTGTATCAGCACTGCACACCTCTTCAGTGCTGAGTAATATTCCACCATGTGGAGGCCACAGTGTGTTTACCTGCCCATTGGTGGGTGGGTATTTGGTTGCCACTTCTGGCTGTAATGGATAACATGCTGAGTGTCTGTGTACAGGCTTTTGTGTAGATGAGTATTTTCCTTTTCTGGGGCATGAGTAAGGGGTGATTTCTAGGTCTGACCCCCTTAGTGACGGCCACACTGACTGCTTTCTGAAGAGGCTGCCCCCACGAGTTCCGGCCCACAGCGTACATGGGCAGCAGAGTGGTGGTGGCCATGTTTACCCGCAGCAGACAGTGCATGGTGCTGGGTAGGAAATAGTTTTCCCTGGAGCCGAACACTGTTTTCATGGTGAAGCTGTCTGATCCCCGCTCTGCCCTTCCTCCATGTGGTTCTGGTCAGGGAGTTTGGCCTCTACATGCCTTAGTTTCTCCTCTGGGATTGTAGCAGCCTCTGGAGGGGCTGAGGTGTGAGCAAGAGGCCTGTGCTGGATGTGGGTCCACCCCCGCACGCCCAGGGTGGCGGGATGCTATTTTCACAGAAGGCCCTCAGCCCAGGGAGGAGCCTCAGATGCGGTGACCCTGCACCCTTCGAGGGCAAGAGCAGGGTGCTGTTGGCTGTGAGTGGACCCAGGCTCAGGACTCAGATGATTTTCTGGGAGGCTCCTGAGCTGGGCTGGCTGCAAAAGCTGGGGTGACCTCAGACACCTAACGGCCCTGAGTGTATGCTGAAGGGGCTGGGTACAGTGGGGAGCCTTCTGCAGCAGGGCTTATCAGTGCCCTTAAGTTGGCAGTGTTTGCTGTGATCCTGGCAGTGCTGTGGGCTTTGCTTTGTGCCATATTCCAGGAAGTGCTTGGGAAGCTGTTTCTTCCTATGTGAGAATCCGGGGTTCTGCCGAGGTCCGTTCTGAGAGGAGGCTGGCACAGTGGCGCCTGGCCAGGATGGCCATGGAGCCTGGGGGTGGTGCCCAGTGGGAGGCCCAGGGCCTACACTGCCATCAGGTCTGGGCAGCACGGACACCTCTGTGTGGA
This sequence comes from Dinomys branickii, assembly GCA_004027595.1. NCBI lineage: Eukaryota > Metazoa > Chordata > Mammalia > Rodentia > Dinomyidae > Dinomys > Dinomys branickii. The sequence goes on along the minus strand of PVLD010001010.1, from coordinate 112,952 downwards.
GTGTATGACCAGGCAGGGTGGGAGCAGAGCCCACATGTGTGGCTGAAGGATTTCAGGCAATCTACTGTTTTTAACCCACTCAGCAGTGTGTGTCCTGTTCTGGGCACTAAAAAGCCATTGAGTGTTCGGAGCAAACAAAAGCAGTTTTGGGCTGGGTGGGTGGCGTGGCGGGAAGGACAGCTGAGAGCCGAGTCCCACTGCCCAGAGAGGTTAGGTCACCTGACCTGGCCACACAGCGATGGGAGGGGTGCGGCTCCCTGAGTGTGTGCCTGTGCTCATGAGCATGTCCTCAGTAGTGCTGACAGGAGCCCCCATGCCTCTCTGGGGAGGGGACCTCAGGAGGGGACCTCAGGAGGTGTCAGGGCTCCAGGGGCACAGCTGCTGTTCTGATAGCAGCTACGATTCCCTCGCCAGCTCCCTAGGGCCCTGGTCGATACTTCGGGGCCAGATCTGTTCAAATTGGCTCCTCCGTGCTGAGGTGGCATTGTCTGCGGCTCCCTTGGGAGCCAGCCTTGTCCTGCTTCTGCTTAGCCCAGGATATTCCTAGCTGCCTGGGAGCAAACCAGGGCCCGCCGTGGCCTCTGGGCCTGGCTGGTATGGCTGCCAGATGAACTGGGAAGGGTTTTGAGTTTCCAGAACTTTGGGGATGGGGGTCATGGGTCGAGGATGAAGGGTTGGAGGTCCGTGCAGGATGTTTTCACGGAAGGGAGCCAAGGACCCTCTCAGAGTGTGTGGGTGGCCTCTGCCTTGGGGACACAGGAGCCAGGGGTCCTGCCTGGGTTTGGTAAATATTGGCTCCGAGGGAGCACTGTGTGGCTTGTGGCAGATTCTTCTGCGATTCCTCTACATTTAGGGAGAAGAGGATCCACCCCCATGTGGCTTCCCTGTGTGCCGGGGGTGCCAGGAGAGCTTTCTGGATTCCGTCCTGGGCCTCTTGCAAGCTGTTCCCTGGATGGATGGCACAGATCTGCTCCTCCCCTGCTTGCTGGCGCCCGGCCTGCCCCGGCCCTTGCACAGGACGAAAATGAGCCCAGTGACGTGTGGTCGTGGGCTCAGCTCCCAGTGCCTGGAGGGAGTCCCGAGGCCAAGTGTTTAGCCGGGGTGGGGCCTGCGGGAATTTGCATTCCCTCATTCAGAAGCTAAATGGATCTTTCATTAAGATCAGCAAAATCCATTTTTAACTGAATTTGAAGGTCACCTGGCTTGGGTTCCCGCAGGCCATGGCGTGGCTGTTTCCCCCCCACACTTGGGGAAGGCTGGCCTGTGCTGGTCTTGAGCACTGGTGCGGAGCCCTGGAGACCCCCATCCAGGCCCCACCGCCCACAGTGACCTGGGCCCACCCCTGCTGCCTCCACACTTCTGGCCAAGGTCAGCCTCTTGGGTCCCCCACAGTGCTCCGGTGTCACCTGGCAGCCAGTGTCTTCATCCCTTGGCCTGTTCCCTCTTTGGCAAAGAGGGAGATTCTAAAGCTCCTGAGGTCCCTGCCCCCTAGAGGTAGCTGAGAATTTAAGGCTGGCCTGGGCAGGGTCCCCCGGGCACCTGGGCATTGGAGGTCTCCCTGGGCTGCTGGGTCCCCATCCCGAGGGATGTCGGGTGGGGGAGGCATGTCAACAGCAGAGGTTGGCATACATGGGAACAACAAGGGGTCCAAGGCCCTCCCTCGCCTTCACAGCCCCTCTGTCTCCTAGGGGTCCCCTGGGAACTCCTCAGGGGCCCCATGTACCTCACAGAGCAAGGAGCCCATGGAGCTTGGTTTGGGGCCAGGGTCCCCTCTGTTGGTAGGCGAGTGGGGGCATGCACCCGCTACACACCCCTTGGCTTCATCTGAGGAGGCCCTAGGAGAACGTGACACAGGCATTGGGGTAGGGGTTGGAGGTGGCTGGGAGTCTGGGCAGGGTGTGGAGCCTTCTATGGTGGCCCCCTGACTTGGACATGCTGCAGTCCCCACCATGGTGCCCAAGCCCTGTAGTCCCAGTTGTCAGCCGGGCCCATGATGTCACCAGTGGGTCTTGGTGAATGCTACAGGGTGCCATGCACCTTGGGTTTGCGCTTGCCATCAGCCAGTACCCTGTTTGGAGCACGGGGTCCTTGTATCTTCCCCTGGGTCCCTGGAACAGAACAGGGACACCAGGGGGCTCTGGGCCTTTTCGTGGAAGCTCTGCGAAGGGAGGTAGGCGTTTTTATTTTGAGACATAAACACCCTCTCCAAGGATACAGGCCTCTGTTTGTTTTCTCTGAGGACACTGGCTGGCTGGGGAGGGGGCACCTCACTCTGCAGGCCCCTCCTGCCTCCCTGCCGGGGCCCAGGCAGGACCTCAGAGCTCTCCCCTCTGCCTTTTCCTCTCTGAGTTTGGGGACCAAGGTTCCTAAGAGCATTCCATTGGAACTCTGTGTTCAGAGGGTGCGTGCTGTTCCTCTGCCTTGGGCAGCAGAGACGGTTTTGAGTAGGACATGGAAGAGGCCTAGGGAGCTGAGGCAACCTCAAAAGCTCAGTAGCCAAGGCTGACGTCAGGAGCCTGGAGGCCCGAGACTGAAGAACAGCTGACAGCTGTGGTCCCAGCACCGGCAGGACACGGGGGCAGGACCGTAGTCCTCTCAGCCACACAGCCCTGGTTCCCCTGTTGCTTCCTCTTTGCTTTCTGCCCTCTGTAAAAACAGCTGGGCCATCCCCTGCCTTCTGTCTTATCTCCCGTCACCCTCCCAGGTGGCGCCTGGGGACAGTTCCCTGACACCCTGTTACTCTCCTACCCCTCAGATCTCCTTGTCACCATGCTGGTTACCTCTCCCAGGGGCTCTTCCCACGTCCCTTGTCCCATGCCGGCCCTGCCAGCACATGTCACTGCCCAGTGTTGTCCTGCGGGCTGTGGCCTAACTGTCCCCCGGCTGCCCAGTGAGGAGTGAGGTCATCCAACCTTCCGAGGTTGCACTGCTGTTGGTGGCAGGACCTTCCTGCTACCCAGTGTCCAGGTCCTGACCTCTGTGGGCACCGCTGTGTCCAGGCATGGCTGGTGCCCGCACTCTGCCCAGCTCGTTGGGGGCCTGCAGACCACGTGGGCTGGCACTGAGTCACAGACAGGAAGTTGGGTAGAGAGTTATCTTTTTTTGTCCCATCCCCTTCTTGTTCCGGTGCGGAGATGAAACCCAGGGCCTCTCACGTGCTAAGCAAGTACAGTACTGATGAGCCACACCTTCCAGCCCACTTTAATTTTATTCCAAGGAGACGTCTTAGGGGCTAGTGTGCCCCCCGGACCTCAGTTTTTACTGCAATAAAACACGCACAGCCTAAAATTGGCCCCTTCAGCTGCTCTTAAGTGTGCGAGGTCCAGCAGCCTTACACGCAGGCCTACATGCAGCCTTCGCCCAGTCCGGCTCGGGATCCTCTTCTCATCTCAGACTGAAACCCTGTACCCAGGAAACGCAGCCTTCTGCCTCCTGGCCTCCTCTGCTGTGCTGTGTCCGGCTGACCCTGGGTCCCAGATGCTGCTTAGCTCTGAGCACGGCACCTCTGGCACACAGGCCAGGAGTGGCGCTGCAGTGTACCGCGCCCCTCAGCCGGGTGCCCGAGGCTGCACTGTCTTCCAGCGTGAGGCAGACTGGAAGCCCCATCTCTGTCTGCAGGCCTGAGATGCCCAAATGATTTGCTGAAACTTACTGTTTCAGTTTTCAGAGGCTTTGACATGTCAGGAAAACAGGCAAGGAAGGCAGAGCTTTAAAAAGGGGTCTGGCAGGGTTTCTGCTGTCTGTGGATGGTGAGACTTTTTTGTTTGTTTTTCTGCTCTGGGAGGCTGAAACAGGAGGAGTGCAAGTTTGAGCCCACCCTGAATTGAGTGACTTAGCAAGACCTTGTCTCAAAATAAAAATAAAAACAACAACAAAACCCCAAAAGACTGCAGCTCAGCGCAAAGGTCCTGTGTTCAATTCCCAGTATTAAAAAAAGTTTAAGTAAAACATGTTCAGAGGAAATTTAGAAAGTGACTTGCTGGCAAGGGACCTCACAGGTAAGCAGAGTCCAGAGGAGAGTGTGGGAGCCTTGTTACACCAGGCAGTGGGGGACCTGGGTGCAGTCCCTGCCCGGCCTGAGGGGCACATGTGACAGCTGGCTGTGAGGTCATCTCTGCACTCTGGTTCTCATCCTGAATGCAGAGTGGTCAGGTGGTGGCCCCGCCCCCGTGCCTCTGTTCCTGGAGCCAGGTGAGGCCTCACAGGCTTGAGCCCAAATCCTCTCAGGCTGGGAGGGCAGGAGACTGCTGCCCACTTCGGGGCTTCTGGGGCTCTGGGGGGCCGGCCCTGGGTTCGGGAGGCACAGATGGGGCTGCAGGGCTTATGGAGCAGGGTCTGGTCTGGAGTAGGGTGGTTGTTGTCATCATGGTGACAGGGCCGCCAGTGTGGGTGCCCTTCATTCCTCAGGAAAGATTTGCTGGTCAGGAGAGGCCCTAGGTGCAGGCCAGGAGCTTCAGGCCATCGTTTTCCAGACTGCTCAGAGACTCAGCTTGGAGCCCGCAGAAGTGACAGCCAGTTCCCCTCTCTCCTGCCAGGTGCCCTCTGCCATGTCCAGGTCCAGTCGGGCAGGCCCTGCACTGCCCAAGCGATGGGCTGCAGCTTCTGGCTGTGCCTGGGGTCCATGGGGAGACCTGGCCAGCACCATGCTCACACTCCCTCCTGCTGGCCCAGTGCCCGGCGTGTCCCTTGAGACGGGCTCCTTTGGCCCGGTATGTGTGGCTCAGCCCCGGCCGCACACTCCCTCCATGCCCTTGGCTGCATGGGTGCCCTGTCCTTGACGACCAGCAGATGGAGGCCTTGGTCCCAGCTCATGCAGGGTGAGTGCTGGCACGGCACAGGGATGGGCACACACGGGGTGTGCATGGCTGCAGTGGTTGGCACATGGCCCGCATGTGCAGGTGGCAGGCTGCACCCAGGGAGCTCCGTGGGAGTGGGCATGGTGGCCATGTAGGGGATCCTGTCCTCTGCCGCCAGCCCCTGGTGGCCGCCCCTGTGACTGTGGAGTGGCACAGGCCTGGGTAGAGCTGGCTTCTGGAGCCACTGCCTCTCAGCTGAGGCTGCGGGGCGGTTAGTCTTTTGTAACAGTTTCACCGTGCCCCTGAGAACAGCTGTGGCTGCTGGGAAGTCATGGTGCTATCCAGTGCCATGCGTGCACACACACATACACACATATGCGCACACACACGTGCACACATATGTGTGCTCACACATCCACACACGTGCAGTCTTGAGTTCTCCACATGGATGATAGGAACTCTGGGACCTTCGAGAATCTGCATCCCAAGCCCACGCCCCCATCTGCTCTCTGTCCCTAGCTCTTTCTGCTCCAAATCTCCAAGGTGAAATGGCACCAGGCTGGCCTCTGCATGTGGCCCTCGCCCAGCGAGTCTGTGCTGGGGTGGGTGCCTTGTACTCCCTAAGGGCTGCATAGAGGTGCTTGTCCTGCCCTTACATCGTGGTCCCGGGACACCTGGGCCATTCTGATCCCCAGTTGCTGCTGTTGCTGCTAGTGAGTGCTGCCTATGCCCCTGGTGGCTGTGCACCCTCATGGTCCCTGGCTTCCCTTGGCATCTATTCTGCACCCTCGGGTCCTGGCACCTACCTGGTGTGGAGTTGTACATGTACAGTGGTTCTGGGCCCCTCCAGTGCGGCAGGCTGCTGGGTGGCAGCATCAGCATCTGTCCCCGGTCCTGTGCTGTCTCCTTGGGCACAGTGGGCTGCCCTGATTGCCCCACAGTGCCTGGCCTGTACCTGCCCAGTGTGTGCGCTGTGGCCCATGGGACTCAGTAAGCACCAGGGGCCTGACCTTACTGAGGTCAAGTCCCAGAATCCAGGGAGTGGGCCCGGGCCAGAGTGGTCCCAGATACCTCAGCCCAAGAGTGCTGGAGAGGCGGCCTGCTTGGGGCACAAGGCCCTTGGGGGGCACACCTGCATCCTCACTTCCCCACCCCAGCTCACGAAGCTGGCCGCTGGTGTTGTCAGCCAGGGCTGTGGGTGAAGAGCCCAAAGCCCACAGAGGCTTCTCTCCTGGGCATCCTGCTGGGCCTCTAGCACTGAGAACTCCAAGGAGCGGGGCTGAGCTGTTCAGGGCCTTGGAAACCAGGCCTGTAGACCGTGCAGCAGAGAGGACCCCCACACCACCCGTTCACTCCTTTGTTTATTCACCTCTTCACCAAGCAGGACTGCGTGTGGGCAGCGGAGGGTGGTACAGGGCAAAGATGACGGCCTGCCCCGGAGCTGTCCTGCTGTAGGAGCAAGGAGCTGACGCTAGGCACTGGTCACACAAGCAGGCAGTGTTAGCATGCTGTTGGATCAGGGCTTGGAGGGAGCACAGGTCTGGAGGAAGTGGCCTTTGACCTCCCACGGGAGCCCTGGGAGGCTTCTGCAGGAGGTGACATGGACCCCAGGTCTAAATTGGGTGGGAGGCAGACTGGGAAGGCAGGAAAGAGCCAGGAGCTGGAGTTAACTCTGTGCAAAGGCCCTGAGACTGGTGGCAGGAGGGGTTGGGAGTGGCTGTGATGATCCAGGCAGGGCCAGGCTGAGGGCTTCCAGGGTGTCCTGGCCACCTCTGCCTTGTGAGAGACCATAAGGACTTGGAGAGGCAACCAGAATGAAGCTAGAGGGTGCTGAGCCTGATAAAAACCAACGACCGGAGGGTAGCCAGGACCAGGACTTGTCCACTACTCCTGGGCTGGTGTTGACTCTCGGGTGGCCAGATGGGGCCTTGACAGGCCTAGGCATGCTCTAGCCGGGGCCCTGCCTTTCCCAGGCAAGCTGGAGCCTCAGGCGGAGCATAGGGACCTAGCAAGTGTCCCCTCCCTTGGTACTGGCCCCTCCCTTGCCCTCTTTTCTGCTGCACCCCATGGGCCCCTGCCAGAGGAGCTGCATGGCTGCCAGGACAGGAGCTGGCCTCCTGCCTCCTGCCCCCCAGGCCAGCCGGCTTCCCGGCGGGTTCCCAGCCCAGGGAGGCGGCCAGCGGCTGCGCCAGGAGCAGGGCTGTTTACAGCCTTGCCGGCCTTGGCTCCAGAGCAGTGGGCCAACCTTGCTCTGATGTGTTTGCTCTCCACACCGGCTCCTGGCAGGCCCCGAGGGTCCTGGTGGGGGCGATGGGACAGGCTGCCTCTGCAGTGGTACTGCTCAAGGACGGGCCAGGATTGGGGCCACAGGCCTAGGCGCTGCTCCCAAGACCCTGCTTGCCTCTTGGCTGGAAGCCCTGCATCCCGGGGTCAGAGTCCCACTGTACTGGGCCTCTGCCCCCGGAGCAGCCCTGGTCACCGAGTGTGCCAGCCTGTGATGCTGTACACATGCCCCACATGGTTGCATCTGGCAGCTGTGGGGGAGAACAGGTGGGGAGCAGGCACCCCCTGATCCCCTTCTGGAGGCTCCCACCTTGGCCAGGCCAGTCACAATGCCTGGCCCCACCAGCAGGGCAACCACAGGGAGCCCATCATCCCTCCAGGTCTCTGCCTTCTGTCTGTAAAGCTGGGTTGCAGTTGTCATCACTGACTAGCTGACCTCAGTGGGGTGATCCCATAGTCACTCAAATACCCTCCAGGTCACCATGCTGGGTGAAGGGCCATGGGGACAACATGGGCATTTTGGAGTAGGGGTCTGAGGGAGGTCAGCTCTAGGAGGGCAGGGCCCTTGGGTGGCCATGAATGCCCTTGGATCAGTCTGGAGAGTGGGAGGACAGGGTCCTGTGGTGTCACCATGTGGAATAGCAGCTGGCTGATGTAGTCCTTGCTTAGGGAACCATCAGGTGACCTAGGCAGGTGTCTGAGAGAGACAGGGTCCCGGCTGCAAGGCCCAGGGTGGTATGGGCCTATGTCCTTGTCCTCTCTGGCCAGTGACTCTGCCCAACTCCCCATTTTTTTCTGCCTCAGTTTCCCTGGTGTCCAGCCTGTGGCGTCTGTTTTCCACCAGTTGTGGGTCCTTGAGCTCAGATGGAGGGCACCGGGTGGCGGGGGAGCTGCCCTGAGTGCCAGCAAGGGCTTTTGCGGTCTGGGCCCCTCCCTGACCACAGACCATCGGGACCCCTCAGACGCTGGCCCTGCAGCTGTCCCTACAGCCCCCATCCTCTAGAGTGACCGAGGGGAACCTCCAGCCAAGGTGTGGGGCGTTTTCTGTCCAGGACCAGACCGGATGAGCAGCAGGAACACTGTGGCTGCTGTGGCCTTGTGGACCACATGCCCTGGCCCCAGACTGTGCTCCCCTTCGTGGCTTCCTGTTTTCTGTCCTTGCCAAAGCAAGGCAGTGGTCATGGTGGGCGGGCCTGGGTACATCATGCACTGCCTGCAGTCAAGGTCACATCTGCTGAGCATGGGCTGCTGTCAGGGCCTGCCGAGCTGCACAAAGGTTGGGTGTCTGTGAGGTGTGCATGTTGCACCTGCTTTACGATAGCAAAACTGAGGTATGGGGAGTCAGGGCTGTGCCCAAGGGTGCAGAGCTGTAAAGGCCATGCTGGGATTTGAACCCAGGCCACAATGTGCTTGTCCTTCCCTGGCACTGCTGCCTCCATCCTCTTGTCATGTCTGAGCAATGCTGCATGTCCCAAGACAGTGCCCACTGCTGCCCAGGCTGTCTGGCCTGTGCCTGCAACCCTAAATCTGCAGCAGCCGCTTGGCCCCTGTGTGTGACCTCACAGCTGGGCTGGGAGGCCAGGGGTCAGATTGCAGTAGCAAAGGCCTGGGGACCACTGCAAGAAGCCGCCCCATGGGTCACCAGGATTGGTCTGACCTCTGCGTTTTCCAGGCGCTTGTGATAGGATGGGCTCTGGTCAGGAGGCCTCGCACTGCTGTTGAGCGGGGCGGGGGCTATTCACCCTGAGCCTCAAAGGCAGCAGGAATCGGAGACCGATGCCGGTGAACTTGCAGAAACGTGGCCGTTTGTTCGTATTGCTGATGGCCTCAAGAAACCCCACCCGTCAGTCTCCTGCCAGCTGCTTGTCCAGGTGTCACGGGACTTGAAAACCCAACACTGTGCCCCAGGGAGGTGTCCCTAAGGAAGAAGCTTATGAGAAGGAATCCTAGCACCACAGGAGACTGAGGCAGGCGGGTCACAAGTTCAAGCCCAGCCTGGGCATCTGCGTGTCTTGGGAGACCAGGTCTCCAATAAAAAGGGTCAGGGATGCAGCTCAGTGGGGCGGCCCTGAGCTCAGTCTCCAGTAGTGGAGGGAAAAAGAAGAACAAAAACAGTAAGATGCACAGAAACATCCTGTGCACTGTTTTGTACAAGGGAGACAGAGGAAGCCCAAGTGTCAGCGACACAACAGGTTAAAGAAACAGCTTCGTGCCCCTGGGTGGCCTCTTACATGGCGCTGAAGCCACAGCCTGTGCCCCTCCGGCTTGGGTATGTGGGGGTGGTGTCGAGTGGACCTTGAGGGCCACCAAACTGCAAGGGGCATCACAGCCTCTGAGCGACTTCCACGGCCACGCCCTGCATGAACCTCGCTGTCCCTGGCCTCGGTTTCCTGCTGTGTACCGTGGCTCTTGGGCCAGCAGTGTCTGGGCCGCTTCTCACTTGTCCACAGTCTCCTCACCTGGGCGCTGCAGGTGGGGCTGACCCCAGCCGCTGGACCCTTGAGTGCTGACTGGGCACCTCCAGTGTACAGACCCATGTGTGCCCGTCAACCTCCCTGAGCTCTCTGGGAACTCGAGGTGTGGATGCTCCCATCAGGCCCCCTAGGGGTACCCGGACCCCCGTGCAGCTCCCATGTGGAAGGAGCAGTGGAGCAAGGGAAGGAGGCAGAGGGGGCCATGTCCCAACTCGACCGTCTAAGGAAGTCTCTCCCACTTCATTGCTGACCAGACGCCTGCGTTTGATACCCAGGTGGGGACCCCTGATCCCCCTGGGATGCCAGGCCAGGGTCCCTCCGCACAGCTCTGGCACTTCCTTCACTGTGAGAGGTTTCATTCCCCGACGGAGTGGGTGAGTACCCCATAGGGGACTTGTGAGGCAGGGGCAGGGGCTGGGGCTTCCAGGGCCCTGGAGCCGGGGGATCTGGGTCCTTCTCCAACCTCAGTGCCACCGGGAGGCGTGACTTGGTGGGCTCCCTCCTGAGGGCACATGGCTGCTGACCTCATAGTTCTGAGGCCAAAAGGTCTTCTGTGTCTACCCAGGGCCTGTCATTTGGCTTTGTCCGCTGTCCCTGTGGGCTGGCACAGCGACCTGCTCCTGGGACAACTAGGGAGGGCATACCTGCTCAGTGTGTTTCCAGAGTGACATTCCTGGGTCACAGCCATGTGCTCCAGGCCTCTGCCACTCCGAAGTTCTGAGCCCCGAATGCATTTGCCAGCCCAGGGCCTCTTGACCCTGAGAAGTACCCAAAGGGACCTGTGACCACTAAGGTCAGCCCAGGGCTCAGACTACAGCTGGGTTCTCATAGCACAGAGCCTGGGTTCAGGGACCGGCCCAGGGAGGGAGCACGGAGCAGTATCGCTAGGGTCTGGGGACAGCCAAGGTGTGTTGTGAAGACAGAGACCAGCATCCCTCCCAGGCTGAGGCTGGGTGACCCGGCTGCAAGGGCATCAAGGAGCTCCCTGGGGGAGGCGGTGCCCACATGACCTCTGCCCTTCACCTCCAGGTTGAGAGGCACCACTATGCACGGCGTGGGCTTGCTGTGTCTGAGGGATGGGTGTGGGGCCTGGGCAGGTGGAGGGGTGTGGGGGACCTGGGGGCGTCTGGGAGCACAACTGGCCCGCCTTTCTGGCTGCCCTGGGCATTGTGGTTGGAAATGAAGCCATTAGGAGAGCTCATTTTGCAGTTCAGCCCTCAGGACTGGACCATGGCTCCTCAGCTCCCTGGCCAGGTCATGTCACTGCTCTGTGCCTCAGCGGCTGACTTACCCTGTGTGCCTCAGTGTTCTGTGGTGAGACCAGGGCTGAGGAGGTGGCTGAAGGGTGTGGAGCCCTGGAACCAGCTCCAAGCATATTCTCTTCTCACCCCAGGTGTGGTGGTACGTGCCTGTCATCCCATTACTCAGGAGGCTGAGGCAGGAGAATCTGAGAGTCTGAGGGGAGTGGGCAGGAAGCAGGCGATACCTCTGTCTCTGAGGACTGAGGCATGAGCACCCTTTCTTTCCTGTGGGGTTCCCACAGAGGGCAGGTGCAGAGGCACCCAGCTCTTGGAGCCTCTGTCCTCTGGGCGGGCCCAGGGCTCAGCATGAGTGAGATGTGTTGCTTCCCCCTGCCCCTTCCTACTGTCCACACCTGTATTCTCTGAGCCTCTTCTGGGCCCTGTTGTGGGCAGGGAGTGGCTGGGTTGGCCGAGGTCTAAAGAGCAGGGCTCAGCAGGCAGTGTGGCCTAGTGTCAGGGTGACAGGAGGCATCTGGAGTTTGCGGGCAGCACCAGAAGCCTGTGCAGCCCGGCTGTGTGATTTCAGGCAAGGAGCATTAACTTCTCTGTGTGTTTCGCCTCACCTATAAATGGGTACATTGTAGCCGCCCATAGGACATGCTCAGTAAGGTCAGCTGTGGACGTACCTGTGCCTCCCTAGGGCCCAAGTCCACTCATAGTGTCACTCATGGGCTCCTCTAACCCTTCCCAGGGCTGCTCACTCCGCTGCCTCCTCCTGGAAGCCCTCTCTGACCACCTCTCCCGAAGGACTCTTCAGGCTTCTAGATGCCCACACTTGGCTCTTTCTCCCAGGGCCCCAGGGTTTGAACCTCTGCTGTATGTGTCCCCTGAGCCAGGACAGGTGTGGTCTCCTGGAACCCTCAGGCCAGGGTGTGAGAGGCAGTCCATCTTTCTTTTTCCCAGTCTCACTGGGACCACAGAAGGGTAGGCACCCCGGGGTGCTGGGGTTGAGCCCTGGACCTGGGCCAGTGGGCTTGGGCGCCTTGGGCTCTGCCACTGGCCGCCATGCAGGCCTGGCCCTTTCTCTGCATCTGGGCAGCTCGTCCCTCTGTTGGCCCTCAGCCAACAAGAGGTATGTGGCGTTCTCCTGGTGTGTTCTGTCGCTGTGGACATTGTACAAAAAAAGTTCTGTTTTATTTTGGGGGAGCAAGATTTGACGCATTCTACAGCCCAGGCTAGCCTCAAACATGCGGCGATCTCAGCCTCCCAAGGGCTGGAATTACAGGTGTGGGCTGCTGCACTCCGGGAGCCTTCCTTGGAGTCCAGAGAGCAGGTTAGAGCAGAGTGGGGTTTGAGCGCGGCCTCGCTGGCTGTGGTGGAGGCCTCCAGCTTGCCCCTCGCCCAGAACAGACAGCCAGCCTCGTCCTCCGCCTGCCCAGCCCCCGTGTCCTGCACTGCTGTCACTCATCCTCCCCATCCCCACCCCTGACCCATCCCCGTGGCCAGGCCTCTCCCTTGGCCTTGCCCAGAGTCACGCCTGGGCTCCTGTGTGTCCTCGGCCCTACCACTTTGAAAGCAGCCTCTTCCAAGGGCCCAGCTGGGTTTCTCCTGGCTGCTGGCTCCCTTGGCCCACTGCCCTGAGAGTGACAGCCATTTCTTGGGGACAGATGGGCAGCATTTCCCGGCATGGCCCAGCCTGGGAAGGAGAACCCCAAGGCAGTATTTGGTGGCTCCAGGTGGGTGGAGAGCTGCTGTTCCCACTCGGGAGCCACAGCTGCCCACCCTGGTGGCCTGTGGCTTCCCTCAGGATGTCCAATGGCTCCCTGCTGTGGCCCCCCGCTGGGGTCCCTACTGCCCCCTGGGGCCAGAACAGTTGGGGTGGCCCCATACTGGGACCCCAAGAGCACCTTCTGGTCCCCCTTCCCCATTAAAATAGCCTAGTCTTGCCTGACCCATCCCGGCTGGAGGGCTCGCTGGCCACGTGTTGCCGAGCTTGGCTGGGAGAGGCAAGCGGGCTCCAGGCCGGCGAGCGGCGGCGGCGCAGATGGAAACCCGATCACCCCCGGCTCAACAGACTGTTTGATTTATTTTAAAATCAAGCAGATGGCTGCAGCAGGGTTTGTTTAAGTTCAGCTCGGAGCCGGGCCCGTGGCCAGGAGCCTCGGGCAGCTGTGCCAAAAATTTTTCAATGACTTTGGTCGTCAAACCACCTCTTCCCCCCTTCTGAACTCCAGTCCCACCACACACGGAGGCCACCGGCCTCCTCCTGCACCCGCGCTGCTGCCTTTGTCTCTGACCCGCCAGGGCCGACCCCCCAGGATTCCCTCTCCAGTGTGCCTCTGTGTCCTCCTGTCTGTCTATCCTCTCCCTCACTGCCTGTCCCTCTGGTTTCAGGAAACCTCCCCAAGAGACCCCCTGCTCTGGCCTCCTCCTCCTGCCCTCCCCCGCCCCCTCCTGGCCCGGCCAGGCCCGGGAGAACAGCCAAGCCTTTGTGGCATTCAGCGTCCCAGGCCGGCCATCCCCTCTCTGAGACACCCTGGCTGGGAAAAACAGGCCCCAACCATAAAACCCCAGCACAGCCAGACCCCCGGGGTCAAGTGGCTCGGCCCCACCCGGCAGGCGGGAGGCCTGGTCGGGGTCACAGCGATCTGCAGCTGTCCCCTGTGGTGGGCGGGGCAGCCTTTGGTGCTGGTGAGGGGCCTGCTGTAGGCCTGGCTTCCTGGGGAAGTCAGCTGCTGCTGCTGGGCTGGCAATGGGATGCTCCTCGGGAGTACACACACACTCATGCCCACCCCTCACCCTCTTCACTTCCCTCCCCCATCTCCATTCTCACCTGTGTCCACACCCTACAAGCACCCAAACACAGGCATGCACATGTGTGCATGCTATTATGAACGGGCCAAGCCCCCTCCCCCTGAGGGACAGAAGTGTCCCCTGTGGAAATGGCAGCAGCCTCCATAGCCCAGGGACACCAGTCCAGCCCCAGGCCCCCAGGGGGCCGTCCCTTTGCCTAGTGCCCACTGGGGCTGGCACCCACCACCCTACTCCACTGTGCCCACCTCAACAGGCCAAGGTGCTAACACAGAGCTGCTCTCTAAGCCACCCGGGTCCAGTGCAGGCCTCCTAGCCAGGCGTGACGGGGTGCGGCCAGCCACTCCAGCACCGTGTGGGGGTGCCCTGGCACACCAGCTCTGCCCAGGCATGGCACCAGGCCCACGTCAGGTCTGCTGGAGCTGGGAGGCAGGCCCGGCCCATGGGGATGGCTGAGGCAGCCTCCTTGCCTGTTGCTCCCATCCCGCAGGGCCATCTTGACCTTGCGGCCACCTTAGGAGGGTGGGAGGTTTGGGCTTGCTGTGCTGCCTTGGGCTGAGTACCCCCTAGTGGGGGGAGGCTTTCCCCCCTGCTGTGTCATGGTGGTCCTGGTCCTGGTGGAACAACTTCTCACACTTGTGGTGGCACCTGATGTCTCCTGCACCGGACCCTGTGGACAGGTGTATCACAGAGCTCAGGGCCTAGGGGCCACAGGTTTTGGGGCCGGATAGGTCCTCTAGGTCCCCCAGCTCCCCAGGAACAGCCCCTGGGTTATCCCTAGTGCCCCAGTCTTCAGCAGTGGCAGGGACGGCAGGCTGTCACCGGGAGGCTGAGGGCGGTCCACCGCTACAGCTCTCACAGAGCTGGGTGGCACAGCCCTCCTTGGACACTTGTGAAGCCTAGGACTTGGAGGTGTGACCCTGCAGACAGTTCCCTGCCCCACCAAGGGGACTGCAGGGAGCGCGGCGGTGGGTTTGGTTCCGTCTCCCTGGCCTCTGCAGCCCCTTTCTTTCCTGGACCGCACTGGCCTCATTCTAGGGGTGAAACCCTTAACAACAGTGTCCTGTGTCCCAAAAGTAGGCCTTTGGGGAGATTCAAAGTTTCGTTTTCCAGGGAGCACTGAGCTGTACCCCAGCTTTATGTTATGTATTTACTTGTTTATTTTGCAGTACTGGTGGTTGAAGCCAGGGCCTTTGCACCAGGCTACATCCCCAGCCCTTATTTATTTATTTACTTATTTATTTTGTCTTTTTGAGACAGGGTCTCACTACGCAGTTCAGGCTGGCCTTGAGCTCACTTTGTTGCCCAGGCTGGGCTCAAACTTGCGATGATCCTTCTGCCTCAGCCTCCCGAGTGCTGGGATTGCTGGCGTGTGCCACCACACCCAGCTTTTTATTTTGTGTTTTGAAACAAGGTCTTGCTAAGTGACCCAGGCTGGGCTGGAACTTGCAACCTTCCTGCCTCAGCCTTCTGAGTAACTGGAATGGCAGGTGTGTACACCTCAGTGCTGAGCTCAGGCTGGCTGGCTTGTTTTGTTTTTCCCAGTTACCTATGGTGGGCAGGAGTCAGAGCTATCATACGTGTTTTTTGTCATCCCAGGGGAAGGCAAAAGAGCCTTCTGTTCTCATAAACTTCTCAATCTCTTAAAACTGATGATACCAATTGGGAACAGCTCTGAGTTTTAAATCTCTTTTACAAGCAGTGGTAAAACACACACAGCATGAAGCTTACTACTGTAGCACATTGGTGTTTTATTTTTTGGTAGTGGGGATTGAACCCAGGGCTCTTGCACTGAGCTGTGTCCCCAGGCCTTCCTGTTTTTTGCTTTGAGACAGGGTCTTCTCAGATCACTGAGTTGCCCAGGCAGTTGTGATCTTCTTGCCTCAGCCTCCTGGAGAGCTGGGATTACAGGTGTCTACTACCATGCCCAGCTCCTCCATGGCATATTTTTTTTTTCTGGAGACAAGGTCTTGCCCTGTAGTTTAGGCTGACTTTGAACTCACTATGTACCTCAGCCTGGCTTTGAACTCATGGTGATCTTCCTGCCTCAGCCTACCTAGTGCTGGGGTTACAGGTGTGTGTCACCACGCTCTGCTCCATAGCATTTTATTTATTTATTTATTGTTTTATTGTTTTATTGAAACAGGGTCTCACTCTGCAATTCAGGCTGGCCTTGAGCTCACTCTGTAGCCCAAGCTGGTCTCGAGCTCCCAACGATCCTACTACCTCAGCCTCCCGAGTGCTAAGATTACAGATGTGTGCCACCGCACCTCGCTGTGTCGATAGCATTTTAAAGTGTGTAGTTCATTGGCATTGTGTGTTCATGGTGTCAGCAGCCTCCACCTTCTTTCCCCACACTCCTTCACCCCCCTGGAGGAGCCATGTACCCCGCACCCAGCTCCGGATGTCCTCCCTGCTGTGGAGCAGCCCTGGGAGAAGGAAGTGCTGTCGGCCCTGCGCCTGGAGTGCTGTGGGGTGGGGAGGAGGTGGGAGAGGTCAGGAACACAGCAGGGGGTTCCTGGAGCCAAACTCACTTAAGCAGTGCTTGCTCTGTTGGCATCGAGAGACTCTCTTCTATTTGGGTTTAGCTGGGGGCCCTACAAATTAGCACAGTCTATTCTAGCTGGGCTATGGCTTCGCGTTCTGTTTGAGCTCAGCTCCCTTCCTCCCTGGATGCCTGGTCCTTGGCAGAGTCAGTGTCCTCCTCCCTCCATTCATTCCCGAGGTTTGCTGAGCATCTACTGGGTGCTGGGCACAATGGGCTGAAGATGGGCCCTGCCTGGCGAGCCTGGGGATGGGAGAGGAGCACAAAGCCAGAGAGTAGAGTCTCCTCCCAGTGGGCTCGCCTTGCTTCTGCCTCAGCTTTCCCAGGAAGGGCCCAGGGGCCTGGCCCTGACTGGAGGGGCTGGCAGGAAGTGGCGTGGCTGTAGGTGGAGCAGTCCCAACTTTCGCTGTGGGGGCCGCTGCCAACACCTGCCCTGCACCTCTACCCATGCTGGCTGGTGTGACGTTGCATGTCAAGCTCTTGGCTGAGTATTTCCCTGTGTGCTGATATAAGACCCATCAACATTGTCTAATAGATGAGGAAGCCATGGCTCCGAGGGGTTCATTGCAGCATTTTGAGGACAAATCTGACCTATTCATACACCAGGGACCCGGGGAGGTGAGAATGGCTGCCAGTCTTCACAACAGCTTGAATCCCCTTGACAGAGGGAAACTGAGTCTCGGTATTGGGGTCCTGTCAGGCCTGGGACCTCACGGTTTGGTTTGGCCGCTGGCAGGGAAGGCAGGGCTGGTTTTTCTCTATGTCCACGTCTGTCTCAGGCTGGACTTCTAGAAGCCTCCAGATCACCTGTGGGCACCCTCCTCTGTTTATAGTGATGCAAATCCCACTTCATCTTGTGTGAACAAAAAGGAGCAAAGTCCAACTCCTGTGACTGGCAGTGCCCTTGGCTTCACACGCTGGGGCCTGGGGCTCCTCTGCGTTGCAGGCCCCCACCTTTCTCAGTGAGCTTGGCTTCCTCCTGGCGGACGTCTCCAGCAGGTGCTGTCCCTGGCAGACTCTCTTAGGCAGCCTGGGGTCTGGCTGTGAAGGGGAAGAGGGGGTGTTGCTTACAGTTGTGCGGTGTGAGGAGGCTCAGGTGCTGATTGGGTGGCCAGATAGACGGGTGGCTGCCCAGACGAATGATAGGGCAGATGGGCAGGAGGAGGGGGTGATAGAGCGAGGGCTGGAGAAGTGAGT
This sequence comes from Dinomys branickii, assembly GCA_004027595.1. Classification (NCBI taxonomy): domain Eukaryota; kingdom Metazoa; phylum Chordata; class Mammalia; order Rodentia; family Dinomyidae; genus Dinomys; species Dinomys branickii. The sequence continues at coordinate 95,605 of PVLD010001010.1, read as the reverse complement.
AACTAATATGCAGGTGGTCACACAAGATGGCTGGACGGACAGATGTGCCCCTGGGCAGGGATTGGATGTTGGGCGGGATGGAGGGCGGGTGGTTGGGAGGAGCCCCCTTCCTTCCCGCCTGCTTTTGGGACTCCCTGAACAATACGGTGCAACATGGCCCTCCTGTCCATGGACACCCTGCCTGGCCACAGCCCATTATGTGATGCCTGATCATCCAGGCAAACTGGGCAGCCCCGGGAAGGCCCCCAGAGCCAGCAGAAAGGCATTGCGGCACTGCCCCCGGGACACTGACAGTGGCAGGATCCTCTGTGACTTCTCTGAATGCTCAGAAAAGTGGCTGTCCTGTGCTCACAAGGTGCTGGCTTGTGGCACCTGACTCTTCCTCAAACTGGGGAGAACATAAAGTGGACTCATTGGTCATGGGTCAGAGCCAAGCCCTGGCTGTGGCAACCCCTTCAGGGTATGTATGTGTCATCCTGAGGCCACAGGGGCCAGCATTTCCATGATGACATCCTAAAGGGAAGTGCTGGCTTCTGGCCACCCTGAGAAGGCTGGAGCGTCAGGATCCAAGGGTTGGTGTTGTGCCTCTCTGACACTGCCTCTCCTAGGGGGCTGGTATCTCAGACCACACCAGGGACCAGGCTCCTACATAGAGCATCCGGAGACCACACAAGTACTCAAACCCTCATCCCGCAGAGACCCGCAGTAATACCTCTGCCTGGAGCCCCTGCCCAGGGCCCAGCTGCGTCACGCACTGCCCAGAGAGCTTCAAGGGCGCCTTTAACCCCTACGTCCTTTCTGGGACAAGTGAGTGGGTGAAGGCTTCCGACGGAGCAATGCAGCCGTGGCTAGGCAGCACACATACGTGAGGCCACCTGGCTTCCAGGTATGCGGCTGGGGGCAGAGGTGGCTGTCCTTACTGGCCATGGGGGCCCTGGTAGGGCTGGGCTATGAGGCACCCACCAGTCCTTTGTCATGCCACAGCCCCACTCCCAGGGACCCATCCAACTGCACATGTCTGCCAAACCCACAGGTCGTTGATCACTAATTCATCTGCTCATTTTTTATTAATCACATTATCTACCCTGCAGCCAGGGCTTGGGTGAAGGGAGAGCCCAGGCAGACACTGCACTGACAGACATCCTGCCCGACGTCCCACCCAAAGCAGAGGGGACAGAGCCAGGGGGGTTTGGGAGCATGGCTCAGAGGTCACTGCACTCCTCTGGGGGAGGGGAGCTGCGTGTGCACATGTGTGTGCACATAGTACATGTTGTAGAATGTGTACACACACATGTGAGGTGTATGCACTGTGGGAGGTGTGTGTGGTGTGATACACACATGTATGCATGCATGCTTTGGGCAGCGCGTGTGTGTGGCATGTGCACGCATGTGTGGTACATGCACACACGTGGGGTGCACAGCATGTGGGCACGCGTGTGACGTATGTGTAGTGCATGTCCATGCCCAGGCGCCGTGGGTGTGGGCCACGTGGGAGGATGCAGATAATGAGCGAACTTGGGACGGATGCGCCACCTCCCAAATGCTCCTACGGGTTCCAAGCTGGGCGCCCGCCACCTCCCACCTCCCGGCTGGCCCCAGGTGGGGCCACGTTCCCAGTGGAGTGGCCTGGAGGGACAGGGCTCCCAGCATGGCTGCCCCGGGCACCTACTTCCCCACCCTGTGCACTTGGCAGGACTGCCCCAAGCACCCACACAGGCAGCACTTGAAAGGTGTCTCCTCAAATTTGCATGTGTCCAGAGCCAACTCCTGTGATGAAGGTGGGCTCCTGGGCCTCCCTGGACTCTGGTTCGCTGGGACCAGACCAGGGCCCTGGACTCACAGGGATTTGGTTCCAGTGAGCTCAAACCTCCATGCTTCAAGGGGGGGTGCTTGCCCCTTTTCCCTCCTGTTTTGCCCGTCAAACATTCCCCCTTCCTCTCCCTTGCTGTGTGACCTCAGGCAAGCCTCTGTGCCTCTCTGGGCTGCTTCCTCATCTTCAGGAGACAGTCTTGTCTCTTGCGAGCCTGGGGACCTGGTGGGCCTGGCATCCTTGCCTGTGCAGTGGGCTGAGACCAGCACCAGCCTCCCTGGGTTCTTGGCCCTAGAAGGAGAGCATGAGCCTGGGTGGTAGTGGCGCGTGGGCAGCTGCTCTGTGCCCTGGATGTGGGCCTGTGGTTCATGGGCCGTGGTTCTGGCAGGGGAAGAGAGCGGCACCACTGTAGGGGCTGGCAGTGGCAGTGACACTCAGAAAGGAAGCCGAATGCCCAGGGAGCCGGGACCTGCCCAGGAGTGCCTGTCTCTACAGTGGCCTCACTGGCCCTTGACCTCAGGAGATGGGTGAGGGTGGGATGGAGGCTACATCCACCCTGCAGGGCTCGCAGGCTGTCAGCAGGGCATCAGCGGGGCCACAGAGCCAGCAGATCTGGCCCAGCTGGGGGACCCGAGCATCTGGCTTGCTTTACTTCAGAAACAAAGGCGGCAGCTGCCCTTTATCTGGAGGAAGGGGGCTGCGGAGGGGAGCCCTGACCCCAGCTGGCTCCCGCCCTCGCTGCCCACGGAGTGACCATGCGTCTTGGGTGGGACGGCGGCTACTCTGATGGGAGTGGCAGTGGCAGGGAATTCTGGATCCTGGCTCCAGGCTGCCCCTAGCCAGCAGCTGTTGGCCCCAGGGTACCCTCCCTGCTGGGACCCTCAGGGCAGCCTGCGCCAGGCCTCTGCCTGCTCCTGCCTGCTGCAGGGGGTGGGGGTTCCCGGGTGGGGCAAGATCCCCCAGGAGCCAGCGGGTGGGCGGCCCTGCAGTGCGCGGCTCGCTGGAGCCAGGCGCTGACCTTATTAGCTGGGCCAGCTGCCGCGGATGCACATCTGGCACGGGCTGGCCTGTGCTACCTTCCAGGAATGCGGCTGCACTGCGCATCTGGGGCCGATTCGGGGCGCCGGCGCCCCCTTCGGCGCCGGCCGGGGGCTGTGGCTGGGGCCGCCCTCCGCCCTCCGGATTTCCCGGCTCCTCCCGCTCTGGCTCTGGCTCCGGCTGCTGCCTCTGAGCCATGGGCTGGGCCGGAAAGGAGGCAGCAGCTTGGCTTTCTCCCCTCCCGCCTAGGACTGGGAGCAGCTCAGCGGGCCTCCCTTGCAGAGAGGGGAAACTGAGGCCCACTAGGCCACGCCTGTGCCCACATCAACCTGGATGGCCCTTGTGGCTGGACAGCTGTGTGGCAGATGCTGACTCCATGTAAAAATAAATAATGAAGGTTGGCGTTTTCTGGGTCCCAGGCCAGACCCACCACTTCCTCGCTGTGTGGCCTCTGCAAGGGACTTGGCCTTTGCGCCTGGCAGCCTCATCTGCAAAGCCAGACCTCCGAAGAGCAGTGCCTGTTCATGGGGCCCTCAGTATAGACAGGGTGGGCATCCAGCGGCTTCCGGAGCCATCAGATGTGGGGGAGGGAAAGGTGTTTCACAGAAGGAGCAGAGTTGGTACGTAGGCCGAGGGTCCACGGCATGGCTGCAAAGCCTTTGAATGCCACCTCCGGCTGCCTCCACATCACTTCCAGCTTTGGGTGTGGGTTTTGAAGTTTCTTGAGCAGAAGAGTGCTTTGAGTGGGAAGTTTATGGGGTTCGTCTTCCTGGGCAAGTGTGGCTTGGTCCTCAGGGCCTTGTGGGGTGGCTGGATTGCTCTCCTACACCGGGGAGCCGTTGTAGGTGACCAGTCTACCAGCCTCTCCAGCCCAGCGCTGGAAGCTGGGCCTGGCTGCCCTGGGCTTCCCTATGTGGCTGGGGGGGAAGCAATGAATGAACAAATGGGTGGATGGAGGAGTGTGTGGCCTGAGGTGGAGGCAGCGGCTGAGGCCTGGCACAGGGTACTGTGGGACCCCAGGTGGGCCCAGGCGTGGCCTGGGTGGTTGCCAAGACCCCCAGGAACGAGACACTTTCTCTTTTCTGGTTCCGGCTGCCGGCCTCGCTGCCCTCCGACACCGCCTCCCCAGCATCTGTGCTCGCTTCCTCCCTTGCAGTGAGTTTGTTTTCCTTCCTGACCCAGTGCCTCGCATGGTGGTGGGTGTCCAGGGCGGCGTGCCGGAGCCAGCTTCTGCCCGCCGGCTCGCCTGATTCCATCAGCCTTGGCCTTGTGCCTTGGGCAGATGGGAGCATGCGGCATACCAGCCTCCTTGGGTCCCAGGAGGGCTAGAGGCCATGCCCCGCCCCCACAGCCTGGCAGGATGCAGGTCAGAGCAGGGGCAAGGGAAGGCTCCAGGCCGCTGGGTGCAGGCTCACCCTCACAGCACTGCCTAGGCGGGCTGAGGAGCCCGTCCTCCCCTCGGTTCTGCGGCCCCCTCCTTCCCGTTTCTGACTCCACTCATTCACTGCCAGCACAGGTGCCCGGCCCAGGGCCTTCGCTGGCAGAGAGGCTATGGAGGGTGGCCAGGAGGCTGGCAACCAGCATGGGGTTCTTATTTCCTTTTTCTGGTACTGGGGATGGAACCGAGGCCCTGCACACTGAGCTACATCCCGGCCCTTTTTATGCTTATTCTTTTATTTTGAAACAGTCTTGCAAAGTTATTAAATTGCCCCAGCTGGGTTCAAAATTGTGATCCTCCTGCCTCAGCCTCCAAGAGTGCTGGGATTGAGGTATATGCCACTATGATCAGCTAGAGTGAGTTTTAAAAGGCCTCAGTGGCTGTGTGGGAAGAAAGGTATCTAGGTGGCTGCCTCTGGGAAGGCCCAGGTACTGAGCACCCCTCTGGGAGACCCTGTGTGAGCTGTCCAGGTGAGGGTCAGCAGGTCCCTATCTGCTCCCCATCGGGGCCTGGTGTCCCAAGCCCCTGCCCTGCAGCCCAATCTGCCCCAGGAGCTGGGTGGCTCTGAGTCCCGTTCCCCCACGCACAACAGCAGACCTCACTGGGACCTCCTCTCCTGGCATTAGAAGGGGGCACTCCTGCCAGACAGGCTCTGCTCATGGGCGCTGCGGGCTGTTAGGCTGTGGCCAGGGGGTAAAGACCCTGGCCCAGCCCACACTGTCCTTACCCCATACCACAGGCCCCTTTCCTAACTCCTGCAGCCATGCAAGAGGGCGCTGTCCCTGGTGCTTTGCAAAGGGGATACTGAGGCCAGAGGGCACAAGAGCTGCCAGTGTAGGGGCCTGTGGGAAGCGACTGTCCCCATGGCCTGTGGGGCCCTCCGCCTCCTCCTGGAGGCCAGCAGTCTGGGTTGGGGAGGGACTGGGCCCTGGGCTGTGACATTCCTGATGACCTGATACAAGAAGACATGAGTGTCAGTGCAGCTCCCGTGGCTCCTGTGACAAACGCCCCAGCATGGGGACACCTGACAATGGAAGCTAGGGCAGCACATTGGTCCTAACAGGCCGAGTCAAGGTCACACAGGGATGCTGGCTTTGGAGAGTCTGGAACCAGGGAGAGTCTGGTTCCCTTTCCGCTGTCATAAGGGTGGGGACACGGGGCAGGGCATTCACCAAGCAGGGACACATATCTCTTTGCCTGCTCCTAGGACCACACCCCTGACATTCTGTCACGTACCAAATGCACACAGAGAGTGGGTATGAGAGCACAGGCCCCAGGGCATAGTGGGCAGGGCTGGAAAGAATGGGTCCCAGGGTGCTTCTGAGGAGGCTCTGAGCCATGCTGTGGCAGATGAGGGTGTGCATCGCAGTCTGGGAAGGACACAGGAGCCACGGGCATCACGGACACCCCAGGAGCACCAGGAACACTTGCTCTCTGTGTGCTGTTCTGCACAGTGTGGCTCCTTCACACCTCTGTAGTTCCCCACTCAACACCCTCACAAGTCTCGGGTTGAGAGGGCGACGTGGCCCGGGTATGTATGGCTGGCCAGTGTTGCCACTGCAGGCCTGGCATCGGCAGGGCCCTGGGAGATCTTGGGGCAGCAGGTGCTGTGTGCACCCTGCAGCCTCTGTGCTGTGAGCCACTTGTAGCCAGGACCACCAGGGCCTGGGCTGCAGCGGGGAGAATTAAGGGGCCAGGTTGTGAAGGGATACACTGTGGGCGAGGGGGTAAACTGAGTCATGAGCACATCACGGTGGGTGACCCCAAGAGAGGTGACACAGTGGCTGTAGCCCCCCCCCCCCACTGCCTGGCAGCCAGAGAACAGGGCCTCCCATCCTCCTGAGGGTCACACGGGCTGGAAGCCTCAGCCAGGGGTCTGTCCAGCCCATCTTCTGCTTGGCATCCAGCTGTAGCCGCTGCTGGCTCTGCATCTGAGACCTGTGCCATTACAGGGCAGACCAGTGCAGGCCCGGGTCAGTGCCCTGTGTACATAGCAGCCCATGGACCCGATCTCAGCCACTGCACTCCAGGTGCCTGGACCCACGTCGACCCTGGCTGATGGATGCTGCCCTGCCCCACTATGGTTGTCATTGTCACCTTTGGTGCCACTGGAGAGGAACTGGTCACTGAATTCAAATATCCCCCTAAGAGCTGGCTGTGGTGCTGCACACCTGTAATCCCAGCATTTGGGGAAGCTGAGGCAGGAGGGTCACAAAGTCTAGAGCCCAGCCTGGGTGATTTAGTGACTTAGACCCTGCTGAAAATAAAAAAATAAAAAGGGCTGGAGATGTAGCTAACAGCAGACGCCCTGGACCCAGTCTCCAGTGCCACAAAACAAAACCAAAAGAAAGTGAAAGAGAACTTGGCTCCTTGGGCTGAGGGTGCAGCTCAGCGGTGGAGCCCCTTGCCTGGCACTGGAGGGGGCCTGGCTCCAGCCCCAGCACCGCGCATGCGCACAGGTGCACACGTGCACGCAGGGAAACATGAGGGAGAAAGGGGGCCAGGAGAAGGAAGTTGGGGGAGAGTCGTTCCTGTAGCTCCTTTCGGTCGAGTTTATCTGGGTAAAGTTACAACCCCGCCATTGATTTTAGAGCAGTTAGTTGAGCTTTTCCTCTTAAAGTACGCGCCCGCCCTGCCCGCACTGCCGCCCTGCCGCCAGTTCATCTGATGTCTTTCCAGCCCACAGGGACAGACCTTGGTTGTGGGCCTGGGGGAGGGGCTCCTGAGCACGACGGCAGTTCTCAGACTTGGGCTCCAGGTGGCGCCCAAACCCAACTCCTGCACTTCCCATCCCTGGGGGGTGCCAGGGTGTAAGTTGGGGGTCTGGACGTGTGCTTGGGGGCGTCTCAGTGTGCAGTGCGCCTGTGCATAAATGTGTGCGTGTGCGTGTGCGTGTGCGTGTTGAGTTGCAGGACCCTGGGGCCCCACATCAGCTCCCTCCTGCTCTCTCTGGGACCAAGGTAGGCATGAGGGGCTGTAGAGATTCCCCCCCCCAGGATGCCCCAGCTTCAGGACCTTACACGTGCACTCACTCACACACACACACACACACATACACACACACACACATGTGCGCCTGCGTGTGCACCCCTCTGCAGGAGATGTGATTAACAGATGTACAGGAGTAAGCCGTGATTTATGTCCCCTGTCACCTAATTATTCCCAGCCCTGCAGGAGGGAAATAAAAATGTGTTTCAGGGCTGGGAGTCTGAGATCCTGGCGCTCCGGCGGGGCTCCAGGGCGCCAGGCCGCCCCACCCTTGCTCTCAGGGGGCCTGGATTCCCAGCAGCCTGAGAGGGGGCTGGGGCAGCCGGGCGGCTGGGAAGGGGCCTCTGTGGAGCCGTCCTGGGCGGTGCCTGAGGTGCCAAGCTTGGGCCTCCAGCCGCGGAGGGCCTGGGTTCCTCCAGCACTGCAGCCTCAGGGTGCCTGGGTGGCAGGGCCAGCGTGGGCAACTTAAGGGGTGTCAGTAAAGTTCCACATCCTCATGCTAGGGGGATGTGAGCCCCCCTCGTTCCTCTGGGCCTTCTCATGAGCCAAGGCTCCCCCACTTCCCAGACACTGTGTGTGTCCACGCCCTGTGCTCTCGCATGCTCTGCTCCTCTGCCGGGAGTGCCGTTCCTGGCTTTCTCAGGGGTGCCTGCTGCTTCCTATTGTCCCCAAGGCCTTCCTTGACCGCCTCTGGACCATCCGCCCTCCACGCTGCTGGCTTTCCTCTTGACCCAGTGCTGTGCAGCTGTTCCCGCTCTGCCTTGGACTTTGGGGAGTGGCCAGCAGGAGGGGCACTCAGGCAGGGCCACAGATGGTGGGCGGTGGCCCACAGCTCCAGAGCCCACAGCAGTGGCCTCTGTGGTTGGGGAAGGGGCCCTAGGGTCGCCCGGGGCACGGGCGTACCTGCCTGGTTCTCTCTGCCCCTCCGCCCCCAGTCTTGTCTCCAGTTGCCTGCAGAAGCCTGGGTGTGGGGCTTGGGGTTTGGGGCTTGGACACTAGCCCTGGCAAGCAAGCTGGTCACTGGGGCCCTCTCTCTCTCCCTTTCTCTCTCTCTGTCTCTCTGTCTCTCTGTCTCACACACACACACACACACACACACAGAGTTGCCAGGGGCTGAGGAGCCCCCTGACCTTCCCTTCTTTTATAAAAACTTTCACATCCCTCAGTGGTGGTGGTGCAGCCACACAGGGCCTCTGTGGTGTCTGTCCGGCAGTGGTAACTCTCAGCTGCCCACTTTTACCCATGGGAGTCCTGGAAGTAAGTCCCAGTGCTCATGGGCTAAGGGTGCCTGGGGTGTCCCTGGCCCTCCAGGGGCATTCTTGGGGCCTCCTGTGGGGCTGAGCTGGCCTGCTTTCACCTCCTGCTCTTCATCCTCTACCTTCTCCTCCTCCATCTGTTCCTCCTCCTCCATCACCTCCTCCTTCTCCATCTCCTTCTCCTCCATCTCCTTTTTCTGTCTGTTCCCCCTCCATTTCTCAGCCTCGCTCCTTGTCCCTCCCTGCCTGTCCCCGCCTGCCCATCTCGCCTGCCTCTGGCTGCTGCCTGCCCTGTCTGTCATCCTCGCCATCTCTCTGCTTGCATCTTTTTCCCTTTTCCCCTCCTCTTCCTTCCCTCCGCCTCTCTCTCCCCCCTCCCTCTCCCCCTCCCCAGCAGCTGTTCCCTGATAGACTGTTAATGATGATACTGTAAGTGGAAGGTGGGGTCCTGGGAGAGCCCCGTGATGTGTATAATTGGTCTCAGAGGAAACACAAGTATCTAATATTTACACACCAGCATTAGTCCTTGGGGAGCCTTGGCTGGAACCAAGCAGAGAGAGGCGGTGGCACTGGTTGGTACCCGATCCCCATCCCCTTGTCCCCCCACTCCAGGTCTTTAGTTAATGGGAACTGCAGTGACAGAGTTAGCGCTCCGAGTGGTTTGGTGGCACTGGCCTGGTGGGTGCTGGTCGTGGGGCCTTTCTGGTTTGTATCCAGCTCCTGACTTTGGCGAGCCCCCTGAGCAAGGCCAGCACTGGAGGGCACTGGGTAAGGACAGCCAGGAGGACCAGGACCACAGGAGGCAGCGCCAATGCATGTCAGAGCCCCTGGTTCCAGCTGTACTTGAAGCCCTGTGGCTGCAACTCTTCACATCCTGGGTTGTAAGTCTCCACAAAGTTTCTGGCCAGCAGCTGCTGGGGAGAGGATGGGATCCCCAGAGCCCACTGTGCCCGACCTATGGGAGCAAACCTGCTCCTCTGGGTGCAGCAGGGAGGCGGGGACAGATTGGAGTCACTCATGATGAGGCCTTCTTGGGGCACAGGGCAGATGTAACAGCAGGGTCTTGGCCTGGGAATTGGCAGGGCTGAGCCAAGGGGACCCTCTCCTGGGGCTGCTGCCAGTCCAGCATGGACTTCTCGCCGTGCATGGCTCTGCCGAAGTGACAGTTCTCCAGGGCAGAACTCCAGGCTCCCTGCCAGGGCACAGGGCGGGCAGACATCCAAGTTGGCATGCAGCACTGGCGACCCATCCTGGGGCCTGCAAGAGGAGGGTTCTCAGGGCACGGGGGGAGCCCACCTCTGTCCCCCACGAGCACAGGCCTCCGGCTTGCCCCATGGTGGGCGTGGGGCAGATAATGCCTTCCTCTCTGTGTCACTGGAGGTCCAGAAGCGGAAGGCCTGGGTCACCCCAAACCTCATGCGTCATGCCTCATCGGTGGGGCAGGGATAAGGGCGGCTGCTGCCCATCAGGCATCGTGGCTCTCAGGGCTGTGGAATGTAGGCCCCCTGCCTCTGCTGTGGTTTATGTGTCCCTCCTTGCCACTGGTGTCCACCCCAGTGCTGAGTGAGCCCTGGCTGCCACCCAGGAAGAGACCCCTGCTGTCCTGCCCACTCCCGGGAGGGGTCCAGGAGCTTCTTTTCTGAGGGGCTCAGGGGCTTTTCAGGGACCCAAAGTGCGCCCTGAAGCCTGGTCCGCAGCTGGCAGCTGTGGGGCCTGGTGTTTGCAGCCTCATAGTAGCCTCTGGGGTGAGGCCTCCACGCCCTGGCTTCTACCCATTGAGACCCCCAGCCTGCATACGAAGCCCTCCAGACCTCTATTATGTTTCTGAGCAGAAAAACAGTATGTGCTCATTCCTGCTAATTTTTTTATTTGGAGAATACCCCAGTGCACAAAAATGGCATTTTGTAAGTGCTATTTTAAGTGCAGTTTTTTCCCTAACAGCCTCATTGAGATATAATCCGCATATCGTGCAAGTCGCCCACTCCAGGAGCAGAGTGCAGCGGTTCTGGGAATAGTCAGCATTGTGCAACCCTCACCGCTGTTGAATCTGGAACACTGCAGGAGAAGCCCAAGAGCCCTAGCAGTCACCCCGCCCTGTGCCCTTGCCTTGGCCCCTGCCGCCTGGTCTGTTTTCTGTCCTGGATCTGTCTGTTCCAGGACATCTTCTAGGATGGGGCCTTTGTGTCTGGCTCATCTCACAAGGCCATGTGTGGTCAGGGTTCATCTGCACCACAGCAAGATGACTGCTCCCCGTTTTTGTGGCTGTGTGCTATTCCAGCATGGGATCTGCTGCAGATGGCTTGTGCAAGCCCAGCTTGCCCGTGTGCACAGGGCCACTTCTGCTCAGCTGCCATGAGCCACAGGCACAGGTTCCACGGGGATATGGGCAATGTGCTCCCAAGCCTGGGCCTCACATGTGGCCCTGCTGTACCCTTGGGGAGCTGGGTTTAAGGTGGCCTGGTGGCAGCAGCTTCTCCGGCTAGCCAGGCCATGCGAATGTGTCTCTCTCTGGTCCTCTCGAGATGCTCCAAAGGCCATGTAGCATCCTTTCGGGGAAGGACTCTTGTCTGTTTCACCTGCCATGACTCAGTCCTGAGTGCAGTGGTGGCTTGGGGTCGTTCTTGGAAAGCTGGATGTGTGATGACCTGTGGCCAGCCCTCTGCCAGCCTTGGGGTCCTCTGCACCATGAGGTCACAGGGCCAGGCACCTGCCTGCTGGCTCAGCAAGAGACAAACTCAGCTCTTCTGCTTTAGCTTGGCAAGTGACTAGTTCCAGGTCGCCTGGCTGGGGTGCCACAAACCAGAGAACAGGACCAGCAGTGTGGCCTGGGGTGGGATAGGCTGTCCTCGTAGGCTCTGGGCCAGCCCGCTGGTGGCCTGCACTCGATCTTGATCCGGGGTGCAGACAGCCACCTCTCTAAAGCCCATCTGTGCTGGGTGGGTCCACACGGAGGCCTGGGGGGCAGAGCAGCTACCCAGTGCCAACTCTGCCACCTCTTCTGTCTGGCTCCTGCCTCCCACCCTCCTCCGAGGCTGCTTTCAACCCCCGGGTGTCCACCCCAGCCCCGGGACCCTGTGTCAGGCCTTTGTGCTTGGGAAAGCCCTGCAAGTGTCCTCTGAGTGAGCACACTCAGACCCAGAGAGACAAGGCTGCCGCAGGAGGCTGAGCCCAGGGATTAGGACTCCTGAACTCAAGTCCACCCTGGGCTGTGGATGGGTTGGAGGGGACACACCCCTGCCTCTCAGTTCCCTGAGGAACCCTCGCCACCCAACTGCGGATACCAGGGCCCTGGGGACCTGGATTGGCAGCCTTGGGTCTGTCCCAAGCCCCTGGCTGAAGTGCCTGGGAGTTACCTTCCAGGGGCAGCATGCCGACCAGCAAGGCTTGCGGGGTGGGCGGTGGGCTCTGCTGGCTGGGGATCCACCCTGCCACTTAAGCATTCTGTCACACAGCACCTGTCCACCTCCCTTCCAGTGACAGAGGCCTGGGTGGTAAGGTGGGCACAGGTATGCCACGCATGCTGTGTGGTGGAGCAGGCACTGGGGGTACAGATACACCACTGGGGTAGAGCCTGGCACACCAGCCCCCCAGCCACTGCTGTTGGCAGCTGGGTTTGCATCCATAGGCGGCCCTGCCCCAGCAGCAGGCATGGGCGTGCTCAGGGTGCCACGCAGGGAAGCAGATGTCGGGCATACGCTGCACGGGGTAGCCCAGGCCATGGGGCGCCGCACCACAGGGAGGGGGGGTCCCAGGAGCAGGCGTGCCTGTGCCCTGTGCCACAGATGTCCTGTCCCCTGGGAATCTCCCTGTCATCCTGGGGCTGGGGGTGGTCACTGCTATCCCCATGGGATTGCTGCCCCTGCCCCATCTTTCCTGAGCACCTGCTACCTCTGGTTGCAGAAGGCTCAGTGGGCCCCTCAGGTTAGATGCCATATGTGGGTGCCACGGGGGCAGGGCTGGGAGTGCCCAACGGGCTGTCCCCAGGCTCTGCAGCCTCTGGCACAGCAGGTCCTGGTGCCTCTTCCACTGTCTACTGCGTAGCAGCCCATCCCCGCCCCATGATACCCCACAGGGAGGTCTCAGCCTCCTCTAGTGTGAGTGTCACAGATGGAGGCAGGCTCTGAAATCCCTGTTCAGCAGCCCCCCCCAACGCTGGGAGGACGTCTCAAGATCACCCCTTCCCCATCCTCCCCGTGTCCACTCCAATCGGATTCAGCCACACTGGTGACAGGGACCATCGTGTTTCTAAGACAGCTAGCCTCAATGGAAATAGGAAGCCTGGCAGGTCCCTCTGTCCACAGCACCCCCAGCCCGGGGATAGGGGAGCTAAAGAGGTGCAGCCCTGTCCCACGGCACCCCCCGTGGCCTCCTGCTGCTCGGATGTGGATTGGATGGAGAGGGAGCAGGTGGGGAGGCACCCGGGCCCTGCCGATGCCCAGCTCCTTGCAGTGACAGGCAGCAGGTGGGCAGCATGATGAGCAGGGTTGGAGTGCTGGCAGAAGCCGGCCTGCTGTCACTGCCACTGCCTGCTCAGCCCTCAGGGCTTCTGCCCTGGAGACCAGGAGCCACAGCCAACCCAGGGGCAGGGCGTCCACACCTTTCCCTCCCTCCCGGCCTCAATTTCCCCATCTGTAAAATGGGCTCACAAGGGGAGTCTCAGTGCTGCTCTGTGACCCTGGAAAGTCCCTACCCTCTCTGTGCCTCAGTTCCCTGGCTGAGAGGTGGACATGGCACACCTCCCTCTCCTGGCCAGGGCCAGAAAGTCCATTCTAGGGAAGCACGTGTGTCGTGGGTGCCAGGAGGGGTGAGCAGCAAAGGACCCAGGCAGCCCTGGGGGGCGGGGCCTGCCATGTGCTGTCCACGCTGCCGCGATCCCTACCACCCAGCTCTGGCCTGCAGCCTGCCCTGCACACCTGTGTGTGCTATTTGTGCCCAGGACATGGGGGCCTCAGCAGTGTGGCTGCCCAGCCCCCGCTCCTCCCTCACCGACAGCTGGACGCCCCCAGATCCACTGCTCAGAATGCAGCCCCATCAAGCAGTGCCACCCCCAAGCTTCTTCCTTTAGCTATGTCACAGGGTGGAGCCCAGGATTCCATCCCTGCCAGGCAGGCGCTCATCACAGAGCCGCGGCTGGAGCGGACACTGACACTCATTCAGCTGCTTCCCGACGTGCCCAGCCTGGGACTCCTGTCCCAACTCTGTGTTCTTCCTGCGGGGTGGGGGAGGCTAGCAAGGGCTGGCGGCGGTGCGGGAGGGGCAGCAGAGGGGACGGACAGAGCTGGTCTGCCGCACTTCCCCAGAACATGGGCTGTTCTATCTCCTCTCACTGCAGACTCCAGCACAGGGCAAGAGGGGCATTTCTCACAGATTTGTGCGTGATTTATGGGAGACTTAGAAGATATGAAAACCAAAGCCCCTTCTCATCGAGCGTCTTGTACACTGTCCTCGTGGAAAAGACACAGCAGATATCAGTGTCTGGGCTGTTGACTCTTGTCCTGCTGGGCCTCAGTTATTCATCTACACAGATAGGGGATCCCGCAGGCTGGAGGAGCCCAGGGCAGCATAGGGCTGGACTTAGCTCTCCCTTTTGCCTAGGGAGTCCAGACCTCAGTTTCATCTGTAGAATGGCAGAATCACCGCTGGGCAGAGCAAAGACCTTAGCTAGGGCCATGTGGGGGGCCAGGCAGGGGCGTGGACAGAGGGACAGAGGAGGTGGCCACCCTGAGGGGTCCACCTGGGCCTACCAGGGGCGGATGGCAGCAGGAGCAGGGCTACCTGTTGCTTCCTCCTTGGCGCACGGGGTTGGGGGGTGGGGTGGAGCCAGGCAGGCTGAGCTCAGGCAGAGCCCATGATGGCAGGAAAATGCTCTCCGTGTCCTACCAACTAGCATGAGGTCCCTGGTCCCTGCTGCATGCTGCAGGCCTCGGAGCTACTTCCCTGGCTTATAGCTTAGTCCCTGGAGGTGTGCTCAGTACCCAGCTCCCCATGCTTGCCCCACCGGGTCCCCCCCCCACCCTGGGAAGGTCACGCTGTCACCCACATTTGTGGGGCCTGTGAGGGGCAGTAGCTTCCCCATGGGAAGCACCTTTGTTCACAGCCCCTCCTGCCAGCCTCGGGTACTGTTGCCATGGTGATCTCCCTTGTCTGGCCCATGTTCTCCCTTCTCTGGGCCACAGCCACTTCTGAGAGGCCAGAGCTGCAGGCTGCCCCGTGGACCCTAAGCCCTGGGGCCAAGGTGGGGCCATGACCCCGGTGGGGTGGTGGGGGGGTACTGGAGCCAGGAGGAAGGGTCAGAGTGGCTGCTGTGACTGCAGCAGCCAGGGGGTAAAATGGGTTATGCAGGGCAGGTGCCTGCATCCCGGGGCTCCGGGGTCTTTGGGATGACCGCCACCCACGTGTGTAGCCCCACCGGGCACCCCACCCTGCCCGACTGTGCGCTCCAGGTACCTGAAGACCCTGCTGCCCTGGCCCTGCGGTTGGGAGAGCCCTGTGGCTAGCCTCCTCCGCCCCAGGCCCCCAGAGAAGGTGAGCAGCCAGCACAGGCAGCACAGGGCTAGGTGGGAAGCAGCTGGCTCTCTGGGGTTACCCTTGGAGTTCTCACTGTGGAAACATCAGAGGCAGGGCCACAGGGTGGACAGTGAGGGAGATGACAGGGTGGCCATCCTGTGTGGGGAGCTCCATGAGGGATGCACGAGAACGGCTGAGGGGGAGCACCCCCTGTACTCGCTCAGCCAGGGCTCCTTCCACTGGGCTTTGCAGGAAGGGCGCCCAACAGATGGGCCTGACCCTTGGCACTGCATTCCTGCCAGGGTGGGTGGCTCGGCCTGGGCCAGCTGTGGGGGGCCCTCCTGACTATGGTCCTTTCTGCTCTCAGGGTTACACTAAGTGGCTTTTATTTCAGTGACCTCAACAGGGTCAGGCAAGTTAGTGGCTCCTCCAGTGGGAGTGAATTTCCTCAGCAATGGGGCCACCCACAGAACCCTTGGGGTCCCCAGCTGGGAGTAGGCCGTGACACCCAGCCCTGCACAAAGGCCCTGCCCTAGTGAGCAGTGGGGCTACGGTTGAGGCCCATGTCTCCCTGAGGGCAAACCCCAGCCCAGCTGTGGAGAGAGGGGTGCGTGGAAGGTGGGGCTGGGCAGCTTTGGTAGCAGGGTAACACAGAGATGCACTCCCGTCCAGGAGCCATCATGCCCCCACATTATGGATGGGCATGCCAGGCTGGTGAGCAGCTCACAGGACAATTGGGGGCCACTGGTGGCGGGGCAGCCCCTGTCCTGCACCTGAGGCCCTGACCCAGCTACCCAACCCTTAGGAATCACCGCTTCCAGGGAAGTGTCGGTGACGAATTATTTTTCAAAGGTTTTAATTCAGCCCCCATTTCTGGGTGTGCTACAGAGGCAATCTGCTTCCCTCTGCCACTTCGAGCTCCCTGCCTTGTTACTGGTCCGCCTTTGAACATACTTCCTTTTATCACGCGGTGACTCGCAGTGGCAGAGGGCGATGCTGGGCGAGATGGGGGGGGCGCACGGCCCTGCTCCTGACAGCTAATTAGTGTGTGTCTGTGCGGGGCTGCTTCGCTGCACTGTGCTGGCCGGCGCTGCGGTGGCTTCAGAGTGGACTGCGGCCCTTCCCTCCCTACCCTGCCCTGTGACTCACGCTGCCCGGGCCCTCCCTCTGGGGCTGCTGCTCCACCAGGAGCAACTTTTGGGTCAGCACTGAGAAGAGACCAGAGCAAGAGCCAAGGCTGCCTGTGTCCTGGGCAAGCCCACTGTGGTCCTGGCACTCTAGAGGGTGAGGCAGGAGGGTCCCTGAGTCCAAGAGTTCAAGACTGGCTGGGAATGCACAGCCGCCTCACCTACCTCTCCAGGGAATGCACGGCATGTGCCTCAGTGGCTTTGAGGGTGCCGTCCCCCCACTGTGCTGCTCCCGGCCCTGACCTTCTCCTGCAGATCTGTCCTACAGATGGTTTCCTGGCACTGGCACACGGCTGTCCCGGGAATGCTGTCCGGGTCCATGGGGTTGGGTTTCAGGGAACTGGACCCCTTGTGCCCAAGAGTATGGCCTACAAGACCCTGGCCCACCCCTACCAAGCTTGCGCCAGCTGTGTGTGGTAGCAGTTTCCTACCTCCTGGTCTCAGCAGCCAGCCTGGTGCCTGAGGGAGATGAGGGGCCACGAGTGCCAGGAGCTTGCACAGTCCAGCCTGGGCGTGGAGGGCAGCCGGGGCGTGGTGGCATCAGTGCTAGGAAGCATTTAGAAAGTACATAGTTCCAGATACTTTGTATGTATGTATGTATGTATTTTGAGACAAGGTCTTGCTATGTATCCCAGTGGGGCCTCCAACTTTCAGTGATCCTCATGCCTCAGCCTCCTGAGTGCTAGGATTATAGGCATGTGCTGCCACGCCTGTCTCCATCCCCTTGATTTTTATTTGTGTCCTTGGAATACATGGAACACCCCCACTCTCTGACCTTGCCCCTACAAGCACTGGAACTTCAATCACCCCAGGGGGATTGGAGGGAGTGCTGAGGAGTGGCTCCTCCAAGAGCCCCTCCCAGCCTGCAGGGCCAGGGAGAAGGACATGAAGTGACGTGACCTGTGGGGGCCAGAAGACCAGAGTGCTGCCTCTGTCTCTGGATTGCGGAGTCCCTGTGCCGTCGCCCAGGCTCCTGCATGTGTGCCGTGCAATCTCGGCAAGTGACTTGGCCGAGCTGTGCTTCACCTTCCTGCCTGTCCCCCAGAGGGCAGGAGCAGAGGCCGAGAGAAGAGTAGCGGTGAGGACCCAGTGACACCCGCAACATGTGGGTCCTGGGGGGGAGCCGCGCTGTCCTTCCGCCAGGCAGCTCACGCCGGCCAGCCCACACCAGCTGTAGCCATGTCGGCCCGGTGCCCCGCTGGTCCCGGCAAGGCGGCGGCTGTGTCCTCTGCAACGTCCGCGCAGTCTGGGCGGACAAGCAGGGAAACTGAGGCCTATGGTGTGCCCGTGCCCATGGGCGCTGTTAGGACAGAGCACGGGAGCCAGGCCGAGTGCCCGGCAGCGGCGCCTTGCAAGGCTCTCGCGCTGCATCTGCTCCTTTGGCGGGAGGAGCAGACCCACTCGCAGGTGGAGAGGTGAGCCCTGGGCATGCAGCTGGTTGTCACCTTGACGGCTGCCCCAGGCCGGTGGGTGGCGCTGACGCAGCCGGGTTGCCCCACCCTCAGCCCCACTGACCCCCAGGGAGAGGGCGCTGTACTGTGCAGGGAGGTGGCACCGCGGGACAGTCCCGGTGGAGGGTGGGCAGAGACGGGGCTCTGGGGGACGCCATGTCCCTGTCATTTTCCTGTCCCCATTGTGACTGTGGTTTGGAGACCCAGAATCAAGGCTTATCCCCCATTCCTATCCCCACCGCTCCTGCCTGCACCCCTTGTCCTCAGGTGCTCAGGCCCCTCCCTCAGCTGCAGGCCCGGCTCTGAGCAGCTGGCTCCTTCCTGCCTCGCAGCGCAGGCCTGGAGCAGGGGCTGCATCTCCTGCTCAGCTAATTATGTGGAAAATTGGAAGAAATTGCGGGCGGCTCGGTGGGAAATGAGGTCAGGGCTGAAGGTTATCAGAGCTGCACGGTGGCCGCCCACGGCTCCCCTAGGACTTTGGCCTCGCCAGGCAGAGACAGCAGGGCCCCGCCCACCCACCCCACTCCCCCAGGTCCTTCCTAGACCTGCAGGGACACAGGTGACTTGGGGGTGAGTCCCCTTCCCCCTCCCTCTCTCAGGGAGCCCAGGAAGGCAGAGGCGGGGTGCGGGGTGTGGGGCAGACAGGGCATCCTGTGAACACTCTGTGCTGGGGGTCAGGGACAAAGCCAAGCTCTTAGTACTCCCCTGCCGGCTCCATCAGCACATGTGAGGGCAGAATTTTTACTGAGCACCTACTGTGTGCACACATCCATTGTCTTTCTAGCCACACCCATTTTTCCTCTGCTTCTTAACACACCCCTGCTTCTCGGTACCCTTGGCTTGTGTCCTTTGCCTGGACGACGCCTATTCACGCTTCAGAACCCTCTCCCGGGGGCCCCTCCGCACATACCAGTGCACATATTAACTCGTGCTTGGTGTGTAGAAGCAGCAGAGTGTAGTCCTTACCAGAGGACGAGGGCCCCAGAGCTGGTACTGGCTTCAGCTCTGCCCCAGGCTCACTCTAGCCACAGTCATGGCTCAGAATCTCAGTTTCATTATCTGTCAAATAGGGCTGAGGACGTGGTCACGGGGCAACCTGGTCGAAGTGGTGGCTATGCCACTGCCCCTGCCTCCCAGTCTGTGTGCTTGGGTAGTGCCGTCGCCCTGCCGCTCTTGGAGTAGGGGCCGTGGTCCAGTTAGCTCCTGGCTCAGGTGTGGCCAGCAGGACTCAGAGAGCGTCAGTGCGGAGCAAGAACTTAGTGGACATCACTCGGCCCAATGCTGCTGCAGCTGGGCATGCGTGGGCAGGTCATCCAGCGAGTGGTGATGGTGGCCGTGCTCCCCTCCAGGGTCCCTCCCCCACCCTGCCCCATGGTGTCCCAGAGCAGGTCGCTGTTCAGCAGGGCCGCACATGCACGCGGCACACGGCAGCCTGGACCTGAGCAGCTGCTGGTCACCATGTCCAGGGCAGAGGACGCGGCCAGTCCCTGCTGCTGTGGGTGGTGCAGCTGTCCTGGGGCCGGGCTGGACTCCCTCGCAGCAGACTCCATGGGAGGCACAGCCCTGTGTCCCACCTGTCCCCGGGGAGACTGGGTCAGCTCCTTGCGCTGGACTCCACGCCTCATGCTGCTGCTCTTGCAGTGGTATGGACATGGCCTCACGCTGGGGACCCCCTGCCTGCCTCCAGCATGTTCAGGGACCATGGCTGGGTTGGCGCCATGGGAGGGGCAAGGCTCCTGGATGCATGGGGTGGGCAAGGCCTCTGTTCCCAGTGGACAACGTGGCCAGGCCCACAGGAACCTGGCCATGGTTCCTGGTAGAGCTGCTGTTTAAGCCGGATCAGCCGTGAAGCAGTGCCCACCTCCAGCTTCCTCCTGTGATGCATGTCCTCTGCGTCCTTCTTGTCCTGGGGTGGTGAGGTGGCCCTTCCAGGGTGGCCTGTGGCAGGAGAGAGGCAGGGGAGGTGGCTTGTAGCTTCCAGACCATGGCAGGCTGTCCTGTGTCAGCTGAGGAGCGCGTGCCATGCATGGACACAGGTGTGTGCTTGTATGTGCCCCGACATGAGTGTGCTGGTGTCAGTACATGTGCGCACATGCCTTGTGTACATGCTTGTGCATGTACGTGTGTGTATGTACGTGCCGTGTGTGCGTGATTTTCATCCACATGTACTTTGGAGGTGACACATACCCGTCCTACCTGGCTGGAAACCCTGGCATGGGGCTCCTGACATCTGCAGCTTCCCAGCCTTCCACAGCCCATGTCCAAGCCCAGCCCTGGACGGGGCTTCCGGCGGCCCTGAGAAGGAACCCTGTTAGGGATGCTCCGGGCGGCAGGCTCACTCAGACTCTGTCCCCTGGGGGAGCATCGCCAGGTCCTGTGGAGAAAGGGGGTGCGGAGGGCACCTCTGAGGGCTTTGGGAGCTGCACGCCTGGCTTGGTCTTAGCGGGGAGGTGACAGACACAGGTTGCACAGTGTGGGACTCACACCCAGCACCTACCACGGCTTCTTCCCGTGCTGCCGTCACTGTGGACTGACGTGGCTGCCCCCCTCAGGCCACAGTGGGACAAGGGCCTGGCTAGGTGCTCACTGGTGGTAGGCCACAGGTTTTCTGCGCAGACTCCTGGGTGACCCGGAGTATACCTTGGGCTCCCGGCATGCATCCCTCTGTCCAGACCAAGGCCCCGACCCAGCAGGCAAAGCTCCCCATCTGAGGAATCAGCAGTCCCTTGTGGTGTCCTCCTCCTGGCCAGGGGACATCCAGAGTCCTGCCCTCTGCCTTGTGGCTGTCTGGGGACATGTCCCCACCAGCACGGGCACCACCAGCTTCGGGGCTGGGCACTTGCAACCCCTGGCGAGCGTTTTCTGGGCCTTGAAACCATTGGGGCAGCTGGGCTGTTGTGGGCCAGGCTGGTGCTTCCTTGGGCTGGCAGCTTTGTTAGTGCTCAACCTGCTCGGCCTGGAAGGAAACAAGAGAGGGAGGGAAAATCATTTAACGATTCTCTGAAGCCTCCCCACCAGCCGCGAGCTGGAGAGAACATCACCCTGGGTGTTTCTAGGGTGGGTGGGAGAGGCGCCAGATGAGGTCTTAGTCCGCTCTGGAAAGCAAGCTTTCTAAATGTGCCTGTCTGGCTCCCCCGACAGCCCATCCATCGTGCTGAGGATGGTGTGCGGCCTGCGTGGGGGTGGGCTGGCTGCAGACCTTGGCTAGTCTTCGCCCAGGTTCTGCCAGCGGCCTGTCATGGGGAGGCTGGCCCAGGAAGTGACAGCCACAGAGTAGGAGCTGGTGGGACGCTGCCCACCCCCTTTCACAGGCCTCAGTCAGGCCGGGCTTTGGAGTCTGGTGCCGGAGTCAAGGTGTGGGGAGCCGGGCAAGTGACTACAGCCAGCAGCTGGACTTGTGCGGTGAAAAGAGAGCCTCCCGTGCAGGGAAGGAGACGCTGCCGGGAGGGAGTCAGCGGTGGTACAGCCCTTGGTTTACACAGGGTGATGGCTCTGTCCCATCCCGAGGGAACTCTGGGGTCTGAGAACGTGTCACCCACTCTGGGAGAAGCCTGGTGGGGTGGGCCGGGGTTGGCTCTCTGTCATCGTGGCTCCCCATGGTGGAGCACATCCTGGGGAGACACAGAACCTTATTCCAGGGGACCACAGAGGCCCTTGGAGCTTGGGGGCCTCCATTAGGGTGAGTGGAGGGAA
The DNA here is from genome assembly GCA_004027595.1 of Dinomys branickii. Taxonomy (NCBI): domain Eukaryota; kingdom Metazoa; phylum Chordata; class Mammalia; order Rodentia; family Dinomyidae; genus Dinomys; species Dinomys branickii. The sequence continues at coordinate 74,237 of PVLD010001010.1, read as the reverse complement.
AGAGGAGATGTTTTCCCTGGCTTGGTTTGGCCCCAGGGCAGCATGGTGAAGGCTGGCTCACATCCCACAGGCCTGCTCAGCTTGGGCTCCAGGGGTCTGGTCTGAGTCCAGGGGGTGCTGTAAAGGTGGCAGCCTCAGATCATCCAACACAGGCCAGGTGCCTAGGCGAGGAGTGTGGGTTCTACTGTATGTAACCACACCTCAGGAATCCAGACTTTGGGAGAAGTTAAAGGAATTTGTAAGCCAGCTGCATTGGCACACACCTGTGATCTCAGCTACTTAGGATGCTGAGGCAGGAGGATCACAAGTTCAGGCCCAGCCTGGACATGCTCAGTCAGAAAGCCTTGGGCCCAACCCACAGTACTAGGGGAAAAAGATCGCATCCCATGTGGTTCCATCATTAGGGAAGCCCCCAGACAGGAGGTCCCAGAGACAGGCTGCAGCTTGGGGGCCCATAGGGATGTGAGGTCTGGGGAACCCCAGACCAGGTGGAGGTGGCGCTGTACGAGCTGTGAATGTACCAGATGTCCCCAGACCTAGGTGGGGAAGGCCATTCACAGCATGCAGTCCCAGGGCATGCTAAGCCAGAAGTGCCCAGCAGGTGGCGCCCTCCGCCTGGGCAGAGAAAGAAGAGGCTTGAGGCCCTGTAGTCCTGGTTGCTGCCCATACTTTCCAGGGCCTGGAGTCTTCCTGTGCGTGTCAGATGAGCGCTGCTGCCAGTCCTTGCCCTTGGGCAGCGGGCGGCTGGTCATGTGGTATCACTGTGGGGGCCTGGTGTATAGCCCAGTCAGAGGAGGGGCTCCTGACTGCTCCACTCCTAGTGGAGATCGCGCCTCACTTTGCAGAAGAGGGAACTGAGGCCCAGAGGGGTTGAGTGATCTGCCCAAGGTCACACAGCCGGCCAGGTGAGGCCAGGCCAGGCACCTCCACCCTGGAGGGTGATACAGAGCCTTCTGGCCACTGCCAGCTTTGGCAGGGTGCTTGTTGTGCACAGTTCTGCCCCTCCCGTTTCTTCATGTAATCTCTGGGACTAGTGTGATTTAAGAGGGGAAACTAACTGAAGCACAAGACACCCCAGGGACATCAGAGCTGGTGGACGTCAGCTGGGTCCCAGTGCTGCACCCCCAGCAGCTTGCTGAACCCTGGCTGTGTACTGCACAGTACCTCCTCAGCCTGCACGTCCACTTCGGCCACTCAGGGCTGCAGCTGTCCGTGTGGCCCTCAGCAGGCCCTTGGGCGTCCAGTTGTCAAACTTTGCCTGGGGGGGCCTGTGACCTCCCTTGCACCTGCCCTTCAGGGTGTCCTTCCCCCCAACCCCAAGATGGACCCTGCTGGCTCCCCCAGCTCACACTCTGACTTCATGGGTAGGGTCGCAGCCACAAGCAGGGAGGTGAGGGCGCAGGTCTTGGTTCTAAGGCCTGGGTGAGCCCCTCCCACAGACTTGGGGACTCGTCTCTCTGTCCCCACTCTGCGGAGCTCTGTCCGTGACCCTCCCCCGCTGAGCCCTCTGAGTGCTTCTTCCTGTGCTTCTCTCCCTGCAGTTGGCTTGCTTCCTTCTTTCTTCCTTTTTTGGGACACAGTCTTCCTGTGCATCCCAGGCTGGCCTCAGACTCAGGGTGGTCCTCCTGCCTCAGCCTCCCGAGTTCTGGGATTGTAGCCTGTGCCACCATGCCTGGCTTCCCTATAGCTTTCTTGAGAAAGAAGATGCTATTGTTAGTAATGCAGATTTTCTTTCAAACTCAAAGGTCTAGACTGCCTGTGGCCTCCCCTTGGGCCCCAAATTCACAACAGTTTTCTGTTTTTGCATTTTTACTCCAAATTTTTTAGGTTTTTAAAAATTGCAAATGACCTGGACTATAAGAGCTGTCAAGGAGTGGCCAGCGGGCCCAGTTTGTCACCAGTTTGTGCCCCACCCCACAGCCTACATGTCCACGTGGTGACAGCAGAGGTGATGAGGAGCCCGAGGCTGGGAGGCCATGTTTTCGAGGCTCTCCCCAGGCCTCTTCTTGGTCCTAAACATCTCTGCCTCAGACCTGGTCCCAGCAGTGCTGGCCGGCCATCATCTGGGCAGAGGGAACTGCTGTGGGAGTCACAGCTCTCTCTGGAGACCTGTCCCCCTGTTCCCCTGCCCTGGTGCTTATGCCTGCACCTGTGTCTTCCTACGCCCCAGCGTCTTGGAGGAAGCTCGCCTGTCCACTCACGTCCCTCTGAGGAAACCAGGCAGGAGTATCAGAGGGGACGGTGACAGGGAGCTGGTCCCATGGCCCCAAGCTCACGGCCTAGGCGGGTTGTCAAGGCCAAATTAGAACAAGCTCTTTTTGTTTGTTTTGCTGTTCTGAAGATTGAACCCAGGATCTTCATTCTGAGCTCTATCCACAGCCCTTAAATTGTACAGGCTCAGTTGAACTTGTGATCCTCCTGCCTCAGCCTCCCAGAGTGCTGGGATCACAGGCAAGCACTGCCACACCCTGCTGGAATCAGGTCTTCCCCTGGCAGGGATTGCACCACTGTGGGACTGGCAGAGCTCACCAGGTGGGCATCAAGCGAGCGGGCACGTGGACAGCCATGCCAGGGGCCTCTGCTGCGCACACAGACCATGCCATGGAGCTGGCCGGGGTCCATCTATTGTGGTACGGATGAGGAAGTGGGGATGCCTCGGGGGCCTGCTAGGTTGGGGTGGGCAGCTCGGTGCTGCTGCTCTGAGAGCAGGCTCCACGGGGCCTTCACGCTCTCACCGTCGCAGCAGCGCAAAGCACTCCCTGCCCCGAGTTAATTAATCCTCCCAGCACCCCCCTGAAGGAGATAATTATTACTCACATCCCCTCCAAGGGTGGTTACACTGGGCTCATGGGGAGGAGTGAGCACTTTAAGCACCAGCAAAGAGGGGCACCGCGCCCACGCTCAGGCTGACCGCCTCATGATTAGTTGGGGCTGCTGGTCTCCGGCTTTTTTTCCAGAGTTTTGCTATGTTGCCAAGGCTGGTCTTCAACTCTGGGTGATCCTCCTGCCTCAGCTTCCTGAGTACTAGGGTTACAAGCATGTGCACCTACACCTGGCCCCAGCTACTTTCAGGGCTCTGTGTTCTTTTCTTTTGAAATGAACATGCAACACCCCCCAAAAAGAAAACCCTAGAAGGCCACACAGGTCAAACTCTCTCCAGCTTCGTTCAGGAGGCTGAGGCAGGAAAACTGCAAATTCGAGGCCAGCCTAGGCCATTTAGTGAGTTCAAGACTGGCCTGGCCTACAAGTGAGGCTTTGTCTCAAAGAACCAGATCAACAAAGACAGAGACTGGGCCACGTATTCGTGGTCAGCCCACCTTGGCTCTGAGTGGTTCCAGTGGTCAGGAAGGGGTGCGGGGCTTCTGTGGCCTCTTCTTTTTTTTTTTTTTTTTTTTTTTGGCGGTACTGGGGATCAAACTCATGACCCTGCACTTGCTAGGCAGGCACTTATTCCACTGAGCTATATCCCCAGCCCTTGTGGCCTCTTCTAACTGGATTCAGTGGTGCCGCACTCTGAGGCAGACAAGCCCGTGTGCAAGGCAGCACCATGTGGGAGGAGTCTGGGTTCTAGCTTCGGCCTGGTTCCCGCAGAAAGGTGGTGCTGGGTGGGTGTCGGGCTCTCCTGTCGGTCACCAGGCTTCTGGCCCTCGCTTCTGCCTCCCAAGGGGAATTCAAAGCTTCACCTGAACGGTGCTTTTTGATGGAAGCCTGGGCCTCAGTTTCTGTCCCAGGGATGGCGTTCACAGGAGTCCCAGCCATTCATGTCCCAGTTCTAGCAACCCTGTCGAGTTTAGAGCGAGGACACAGCCCGGGGAGGGGACAGTGGGGCCTGCTTGTCAGGGAGCCCCTTAAGGCTCTTGTTTCTCCTTGGGGAATTTTACAGTGATTACGATCTCCCTCTTTGTGTACCTGGGTTTCCTAGGTCAGGATCCCTCTGTCACCACCGAAGGTCTGCCCTTCTGATGTGGTGGCCAAGTCCTGCTGCCCACCCTCTGCTGGGCCTGTGGTTGCCCAGGGCTTCATCCGGGTTCCTGCTCCGGTGTTGTGACTTGAGACCCCAGGACGCCGAGCCCATGAGCTCCGGCCAGGCTGTCTCATTCCCAGGGCCTGTCAGCCCCGTGCAGTGGCCGGGCAGGCTCTGGTCCGAGGTTGCTCTGTATCAGATGTGTTGACCCTGCCATGATGCTGGGTTCCTCAGAGCCCGCAGACCCCTCACCCTACCTTGTGCGGCCCCGTCTCCCTGCACCCAGAGTGCCTGGCCCCACACCAGTCCCTCACTCTCCCCCAGCCTGGTACAGCTGGACGGAAGCCCTCTGGTGGGTGCAGCTTCTCCCCATCACCTGGGCTGCACATCTAACTTTCCTCTTCCTGTGGGATCAGAAGCCTCTGGCCCGTAGGGTGGAGGGGAGATGTTCAGGGCCCTGCAGGAAGCCACAGCCCCGAGATTGGCATTCCTGGGGCTGCTGCCCCTGCCCCCAGCCCCTAAGCCTTGAGAGCCTGGGGCCTCTGCACCTGACCCTGTGGACAGAGGCCGCATGCACAGCCAGGCCGTGGCAGGGCTGCCCCCACCCCTCAAACCCGTCTTCTTCTGGCCTCCTGTGGGTGCCCTGGGGCCGTCTCTGTGCCCTTGAGCCCCACAAGCAGAAGGTAATGAAGTGGTGCCCAGGGTGTCCACCCCGCCTGCATCAGAGGCCAGCTGCGCCAGGAGCAGTCCCTCAGGTCAGAGGCCAGGAGGCTGGCGAATCTGCCTGGCGGGGTGCGAGTTAGCTGTCACTGCTGGCTGACTCTCGTGTGTAATCACAGTGTGGCAGGGACAAAGAACATGACAGCAGAGAAGATCAGACAGAGAGGCGGCAGAGAGGGCAGAGCCGTGCGCGTGGGGAGAGCGGGCCGGGCAGGGCGCCACCTCTGCTCGGAGCCCAGGTGAGACCCAGCCCCTGGGACACCTGCGCTGCGGTGGCGCTGTGATCACAGGACAAAGCCCTGGCTTTTGGAGCCACCAATTAAGAGATTGGCTGGGTTGCGGCTGCAGCAGTGAGGGCGAGAGGAGCTCCTAAGTGGATATTAAGCACCAGCTGCTGCAGTGTCGAGCCGAGGCCCACAGTGCGACTGATTCCCACTGGGGCACATGGCCGGGGCTGGTGTAGAGGGGGCTGGAGATGCCTCAGGCCTACTGGCCGCTCCCCAGCGAGGGCTGCCCTCCCACACCCAAGAGCCTCAGGCACAACTCCGTCAGCTTCTTCCCGTACCAGGCAGAGCTGTAAGAGCAGACCAGCACTGGAAATGAAAGATCTGTGATCTATAAATGCTCTCTGTGCAGGTGGTGCTGGGGGTTGAACCGAGGTGCTTCACCTCTGCACTCCATTTCTGGCCCTTTTAATTTGTTCTGAGTTAGAGTCTTGCTGCATTGCCCAGGCAAGACTAGAACTTGTGAGAAAGAGTCTCCTGCCTCAGCCTCCCTGAATGCTGGGATGACAGACGTGCACCACCACACGGAAATTCACCCTTTGCAGACAGCACAGTACAAGCATTTCTGGAGAGAACCATCCAGGGCGATGAAGCCAGTAGTGGGATGAGGGTGGGAACAGCTTCACTGTCCTCTCTACCAGATACTTCATCACCTTGCAAGGGAAATCAGTCACCCCAGTCCAGGCGGATGCACAAACACCAGCTGGGTGGCATTACCACTGCCCGGGTGCAGGGCCAAGTATAGGGGTATGGGCCAGGCCCCTTACCTCAAGGTGACAGTGGGGTACACAGACAGCTGGGGTCTGGTCATCTACCTGCTATGGGGAGGAGGTCAGTGTTCCTGGCTCTGGGCAGCCACCCACAGGGATTGATTTCTAAGCTGGGACCACAGGGCCATTGACTACTTCCCATATGGTCGGGCGGGTCAGCCCACGTGCTGGCATTGGCACCCGGTGTCCTTGCCAAGTGACTCACCCGGGATGGGAACGGGATGGGAACGTTTATCTGACAGAATATGAGCATGTCCCTCTGGGATATAAAAGGAAGCATCACAGTCGGTAGATGCTCTGGCCCACGCCCCTAACGCCCCAAAGCTGGTGTTGCTTTGCTGAACATCTGTCCTAAAGGTGGTCTTGCCTCTCTGGTCTTCACAGCAGACGTTTCTGCGCTGGCCCGAACAGCCTGGCCTGTTGTCACAGCTGGGACCAGGCACATCTGAGCTGGAGTCAGGAGGAGTCCCCGGTGTGCCAGAGTCGCTGGTGTCATGGTTTGCCTGTCTGTTAGTCCTGCTGCTGACAGCTTTGGGGTTGGCGATCCCCAGCGGAGTTGGGACATCTGCTCCAAGGGGGCCGGGCAGCATGAGGTCAGGTGCGGTGGCTGTGGCTGGCTTGGGGAAGCAGCGTGCAGTTTGCCCACTAGGGTATGGGCTGTATGGGGCTGGAGGAACCCCGGGGAGCCCCGGGGAGCCACGACCAGGACAGGCATCTTAGCCCTGACACTCCCATGTCTGCAGCGCCCTGGCCTCCCGTGTCCCTGGCTCGGGCTTGAGCTGGCGGTGGCAGACGAGTCCTCTGCAGTGCCACTGAAAGCTCTGGCTCATGCAAGGGACCAGCTGGAGGCAAGTGCTGGGTCTGTTCGAGACAGATGGCCTTGTCGGATTTGGCTCCCGGAAATTGTGCAAGACACACAAGGCTTGGCAGGACTCCACAGCCGGGACACTTGGGGTGGCCATGCTGGCTGGGGGTGGTGGCGGCCCAGACCAGGGAGGAGTTGGGGGCTCTCACTGCCTGCGCCTGTGCCATAGCCCTGGGATTGTGGGACAAGGGAAATCAGTCACCTTAGAAGACCCCAGAGCTCAAGGACACTGTCATCTATACAGTAGCCAGCGCCCCCAGGAACTGGTGCCACCTGCCTCTGTACCCTCTTCCCACACCCAGCTGGTCAGGTTACTGCTCCTTGGATGGATTATGCACTTGGCTGCCCCGGGGCCTTTGCACTTGCTGTGCCTGCTGCTTTGGATGCTCTTGATGGCCTCACTGCCTGTCTGTCCCTCACTTCTTCAGTCCTTCCTCAGTTGTCTGTGTCTCTCAGAGCTCTTTCCTGACCACCCTCTCTACAGCTCCAGCCCTGGTCCAGCTGCACACCTGTAGTTGTAGGTACTCAGGAAGCTGAGGCAGGAGGATTGCAAATTTGAGACCAGCCTGGGCAACTTAGGCAAACCCTGTCTCAAAGCAGAAACTGCAAAGTGCTAGGGTGTAGCTCCATAAAAGCGCTCTCAGGATTTCAACACTGGCACTGTGACGAAGAATTCCAGGGGCTGACCTAGCAGCTCCTCCTCCTCCAGCATCCTCCTCCTCCTCAGCCCTGTCCCTGTCACATTCCACATCAGCTGCTGGCACAAGAGACCGAGTCGCGTGATGTTGCTGGGTGGCATCTTCTATGCTGGGCATTGCTCTTAGTGTCCACAGGACTGTGGCATTGGTTCTTTATGCCCATCCTGGGGGCAGGACACTGCTATCCCCAGCACAGGAAGAGAGACTGAGGCCCAGAGAGGGCAGGGAACGTGCCCGAGCTCACCCATCTGGGAAGTCGTAGAGCAGGAGCCAAGCCCAGCAGTGCCACCTGGGCACGTCCAGCCCCAAGGCCCTGCCTGCCTTGCCCGCTGATCAGCGGCCAGCAGCTGCCCCCATCCCCCTAAGGCCTCAGCAGACGACTCGAGTCAGTTCTGCCCCCACCCCGTGACAAAGGAGGCAGAGTGGGGGTCTGGGACCCCCGCACACTCACAGCTGCTGCCTGGCTGCCCCATGGGGTAGATGGTGATGGCTGCCGGGGACTTGCACAAGTGAGGCCTGGAGCAGGTGCCCCCCTGGGCCTCCTGACGCACACACACGTGTGCACACCCACAGTACACACACACACGTACATGCGTGTGTAAGCATGCACACCCATGCAAAGGCACAGATGCGTGTGCACACAGGCACATACATGCACACATACAGGTACGCTCGGGGCAGCACGGCCGTCCACATGGAGCACTTTGCAGCAGGCCTGAGGTCATGCGTGTGCTTCTATTTCATCTCCTCTGGTCACAAGCACAGCCTCCCTGACACACAGAGGACTTGACTGGGCGGTGCTAGGGAAGGTGTTTGACACCACTGAGACCCAGAGTACAGGGCCAGGCCTAGCCCCCTCAGCTCCCAGGAAAGAATCAGCAGCAGGACCAGGGCGCAGACCCCTCCTGCATGGGCCCAGCGCCCCCATGCTAGCTACACCTGGGCCCCTGACTCTCAGCAGAGACTGTGCTGGCCAGGCTGCCCCAGGTGGTGCTGCCCTAGGACACAGAGGTGAGGACGCAGTTACCACATAACCCAGAGAAGGCCTGGAACTTTTCCAGGCCTTGGTTTCCTGTCTGTGAAGTAGGAACAATGTGGAGCCCTCTGAAAACTCGGTGTGCTCTCCTGGTACGAATGCCCCCAAGAGCAGAACCTGGTGGCAAATGCCTGTCATCCCTGTGCTCTGGAGGCTGAGGCAGGAGGATTGCAAGTTCAAGCGTAGCCTGGGCAACTCAGTGAGTGAGACCCTGTGTTGACAAAAAAATGGAAAAGAGCTGGGATACAACTCAGTGCTAAGGCCCCAAGTTCCAGCCCCAGTACTGAAAAATAAAAAACAAAACCAACACTGACCCCGGGGGTGGATAACATGGTGGACAATTCAGAGGACCCCATGGGGTGTCAGACTCCATGCATGACGGTCAGCGAGGGCAGCCGTGTCTGCAGGGCCCCATGGGTGGGCAGTCAGTGAGAGTCCTTGCAGGGTGTCACTGCAGTCTTACTGCCCCCTGTCCTCTTTGTGAAACATGCTCAGACTTCATCAGTGTGTTGGGCCCAGGACTTCTGGTGTGGGGAGGATACCCTGGCTGCCTTGGTGCTGTTGGGCTGGAGTGGCAGCGGTGGGAGGAGGTGGAGTGGACCTGGGCTGTGACCCCTGGGGGCCCTGCAAGCCACTGCAGGGCTGCCGCGCTGCTTCCCACCTTCCCCACCCCAGGGATACCCTGGCCTCCTGAGACCTCTAGCCCTGACAGCTGCTCCATAGGGCATCTCCTTAGATATAAAGGGAGGCCATGTGCTGATGTGCAGGTTACACACCGCAGACCTCAAGTTACATGTATTTACTGGGCGAATAGTTACATACATATAAAACACTAAGTGTACCGTGGCCACCATTTTTAAGTGTGCAGCTTGGTGGCATGAAGGACAGTGGAGGGTTTATAAAACAGCCCTGCTGTTCCCAGAACTTCCGCACCTTCCCAGTGCTGCGCCCCTGTTCGGGTGTCACTCTCCACCCTGCATCCCCGCTCTCTGAGGTTCCTGCCCCTCAGGCTTTGTGTTCCCCGTGTTCTGTGTCAAAGGGGCCACACATGCTGCCTTCCCATGTCGGCATCTTCCGCAGTGTCGTGTCCCCGAGGCCTGCTGTGTCCCGAGTACAGAGGGCACTGATGCCGTCTGCACAGTCCCCGTGGAGGGCGAGCCTCTCTTCCTGGTGCTACCACCTGTCTGCCAAAGAAGCTGGGCTGACAGAGTTCAGCAGTGTAGCCCAGACCCCCAGCTGGCTTAGGGCAGGGCTGGGACCTGCAGGTGTTTAGACGTGTAGGGCATCCCATGCCCATGGCCCCCTCTCGTGGTTGAGGGCACAGCAAGCCCAGGGGAGACACAGGTGGGCATGCAGCAGGGCTGCCGTGCTCATGCCCCCCTCCAGCCCCAGCAGCAGGTGGGAAGGTTCAGCCAATTCCCTTCTTAGGCCTCGACCCTACAGCTGCTGGCCCTGCAGTGGCACAAACACTCCTGGTGTCCCCCAGGGCACAGCTAGTCACCTTCTTACATGGCGCCTGGTGTGGGCTCGAGCAGTGCTACCTGGGGCTTGGGGCTCATAGTGTGGTGCCCACAGGGAGCACTGGCTACTGACGCAGGTGTTGGCGGAAGCAGCCATCCCTGGGTGATGTTTGGGGCTCCTGGGCGGCTAAGGAAGCCCAGGCCAGGGGTCCCCAGGAGGCCAGTACACACAGGGAGGCTGGCACTTTGTGCCCTGTGCCCTGCTCTGGGTGAGAAAGGACCTCTCCAAGGAAGCTCAGGGGTCAGGCCAGAGCCTCTCAGCTCTGTGGGTTTCCAGATGGAGACAGACATGTGACTGGCATCTGCCATCGTCCCTGGCAGCTGCATCGCTACTGGTCCCATTGCTGCAATGCTGGAGCTGGGCTCTGTCCCCGGTGCGGGCGCACATCCTCACAGATGCCTGGGACCCGGTGTCACCAGCTGTGTGTCTCAGGGTGTCTGCAAGCCAGGCCACAGCTGTTCCCTGTCTGTCCGCCCGCCCAACTGGGACACGGTGCAGACCCAGCCGAGCCTGCCCTCAGCCCAGCAGTGGCTCTGCCCCAGCATGAGGCACAATGTGCGGGCCGTTCTCCTCCCCCATGCAGGTGCCACCTCTGCCACCGCTGGCTGCACAGAATCCCAAGCCCCTCACCTCCAACTCTCGGTCTTTGAATGTCACCCGGGGGAGGAGGCACAGGAAGGAAGCACGGGAACAGCAGGGGGTGGGTGGATGCCCACTGTAGTCACCCACAGATCCGCTGTCAGGGGCCCAGATGAATCATTAACTGAACCCAGTAATTCAGCTCTCTGGCCGAGATCAGAGGGATTCACCCCACCTGCTCCTGGGTGCCCTCTCCGCAGCCGGAGGGCTCCTCAGCACCTCACACAAGCACCTCAGCGGAGCCCCAGCCCCTCAGTCTCCCCGGATTCACTGCCCTGGGCACGCCATCCAGGTTCAGGCAGGGCTGCAGGCGAGGGGCATCTTCCTGCCCTGAGGCCGCACACAGCTCTCTCGGTTGGACCCGTGCCTCCAGGTCACCAGCAAGGTGGTATCAGTGTGGGCCGCCGCATGTTCTGAGCCCCTGAGTGGTTGCTGGCTGGCCACAGGCAGGCTCTAGGCACTTGCTGGTCTAACCAGCAGTACTGTCTGTGCTAGCACCATCCAGGGCAAGCGCCATCGCCCTCATGTTGTGCGCGGGCCGAGAGGCTGCCCAGGTGCCCACACGGGCCTGGCTGGCAGCACAGGGGCTGAGTGGTGGAGGCTGCAGCATGTGCCCCAACCACAGGCATTTCAGACCGGCCTTCAGCGCCAAATCCCTCTGCCCATGTGTCCCAGAGCGGAGGTCTGGCCCTGTGTGACACTCACACACACATCCCCAGGTCAGCGCTCTGCTCCTCCTGAAGGAGCCCTCCCTGCCGCCAGGGGGCGCCTGGACACCCAGCCCCTGAACCAACCCAGAGGGCTCCAGTGTCTGTCCCTGCAGGCGCGGTGGCAGAGACTCGTCCGACGCATATGGAGTGCTCCCTGCAGGACAGAGATTTTGCCCGGGCAGGCCTTGGGTGCAGCAGATGTGACCTGCAGAAGAGGAGCCACAGGGGTGGTGGTAGCTTTTGGCCAGGCCCTTTCCAGAGACAAGAGAGACCTTTCATGGCCCAGCAGTGTGCTGTATGTGAGGAGTGGAGGTGGCCCAGTGTTCTTGTGTCCGCAGGCCCTGCCTGTCACACACAGGGACACAAACTCTGCCATCACAGGGTCAGCATGATGTCCAGACTCAGCTCCAAGTCAGGCGTGGTGGCACATGCCTGTCATCCCAGCACTCAGGGGGCTGAGGCAGGATTGCAAGTTTGAGTTCAGCCTGGGCAATTTAGCAACCTGGCAGGGCCTTATCTTAAAATTCAAATAAGTAAATAAATAAGGCTGGGAACGTAGCCCAGTACAGAGGTCTGAGAAACAGATACTTCCCAGGCAGGAGGCCTGAGGGCTCGGGGACAGAGGTCAGAGGGCTGCCCGGGAGGTTGGGAATCTTGGATTCTGCTGTGGAAGGATGCTCACAGTGGGGTCTTCATGGGGGGTTGGGGCTGGAACCACAGGTGTGCACATGCTGAGTGCGTGCTCTTCCTTGAACCACATCTCAACCCTGGATAGTGGAGTCTCATGGGCAGGGGACTGGGTCATCTCCTCCACAGGGGCCTGTGTACAGCCCAGAAGGCATAGCAGGACTCTGGACCCATAAGCATCTGAATCCGGCACCCTCTGGTTGTGATGGGAGAGTGATGCCCCTGGGTTCAGAGGAGAGTGCAAAAGGACCTCTGCTCGGTGCCTCTGGCTGGTCTCTTGGCTGCCCCCTGCACCTGGACCCAGGATGGCTCAGAGGCCCCAGGGGGACCTTGGCAGGTCAGTCAGGACAGAGAGCAGGTTGTACTTCCTGAGCCTCTGGATGCAGAGCCAGGACAGATAGCCTGGCCACCACACCTGGGACCGGCACCCAGCCCTGGTGCCCACTTGGCACTGCAGAGGCCAGCTCTAACCTGAATGAGACAGCAACCTCCTGCAAGCAGCCACCACATACCTGCTTAGGCTGTGTCTCACCAGAAATCTTTATTTGTTCATTAAAACTGACCCTCATGCCAGGCGTGAAGTCACGTAGCAGTAGCCCAGCTACTCAAGAGGCTGAAGCAGGAGGATCGCAAGTTTGAGGCCAGCCTGGGCAGTTAAGGCCTGGAGATATACCTCAGTGTTTCCGGGTTCAATGCCTGGGACCACAAAAAAACCCAAAGTGACTGATCCTCGAAAGATCTTAGACAGACCAGTTTGACGTTGCTGTGATTATCTAGAAAGAATAACAGTTCCCAATGGCGTTGCTGTGGAAATTCCCAGTGAAGGGCCTGGGACCCTGAGCAGCAGCTGTTTGCCTCTATCATGTCTAAACCACAGGGTCTGGACGGACGCACCCTGGGGCAGCAAGTCCGGTTGGCCTTCAGGTTCTACTGCCACTGTGACCCTCTGAGCGGGTCCCTGGGGCACCCACTGTGGCTGTGGAGGGCGTAGCATCTCTGTGGTTTGCACTGGGTGTGGCAGAGCCTGGTTCCCTGTGGTTGGGCCACAAGGACAACAGAAGGGGCTCCAAAGCCAGCCTGGGAACCAGTGCTTGAGTCCTAGGTCTGCATTATGACAACCCCCGTCTGTGCCTTTGATCAAGGAGGCCCTGGCAAGCTGATGCCAGCCAGATGGGGATTTTAAGTTGCCAGGCAGATGCATTCAGAAGTATAGGTGGGGGTCACATGTCTGTAATCCCAGCACTCTGGGAGGCTGAGGCAGGAAGATTGCCAGTTCAAGTCCTGCATGAAGAAATCAGTGAGATCCTGTATTAAAATAAAAAATAAAGGGTGGGGACCTCTTAGTGCAAAGGTCCTGAGCTCAATCCTCAGGCTTGCACACGTGTACACACATGGGCACACATGCACGCACACAAACTCATTTAACCCAGGATTCCCCCACAGTGTTATTGCAACATGTGGTCACTGTCATCCCCTACCCTGTGGTCCTCCCAGGAGTGGACAGGGCGCTCCATCTGCATGGCCAGGACTGCCCCAGGCTCCTTCTCTGCAGCCACCACAGGGGCGGGGGCTGGTGCCAAGCTCCCTACCACAGGCCGGCTCTCATAGCGCTGCCCCCCCCCCCCGCATCCCTGTGCCCACGGTGGCTGATGTGGTCACAGCTGGTGACAAGGCTGGCGCCCCTCCCCCTCCCTGGCTCGGGAACAAACATCTCTTCTTACAAAAAAATAAAAAAGGAGAAGTGACAGAGGTCACGGCTGCGCTTTCTGTGCGACCTGCCTGGGAACAGAGTGCGTCTTTGTTAATCCTGCCGCCTGTCAGTCGGCCCAGAGCCGGGAGCCGCTCGGCGGGGCCTTGCTCCTGACTGCCAGCCGCTCTCAGGCTGGGTCACCGCCTGGCCTCCTCTTGCCCTGCCTGTGGTCCCTGGGGTTCCAGGGGGCACCAGAGGGCCCAACTTGGGGCTTCGCTTTATGCGTTTAGGAGATGGGAGGGAAGAGACCAGCTAGCTTCCAGGCCCCAAAACAGAATGGGCCCATTCATGGCTTTTTATTAAATTGTGTCATGTCACGGCACTGTCTGCCTTCTCCAGGGCTGGGACCCCATCCCCCCTCTCCCTAGCACTCTCCTTTCCCCTCTGTGCCCTCCCCAACCTTTGTACCTGCCTTCCACCCCCTGCCCAAATCCCTTGGACCTTTGTCTCCCACCCAGGCACCCAGGGTTGATCCTCAGCACCCCAGCTTGGGAAACCATGAGGGTCTGGCCGCATATCTGTGCCCCTGTCCACTCATGCCCTTCAGGGCTCCTGAGAGTAGACTGGTGGACTCTGTGCCCCCAAAAGGTGCCAAGCTGTGACTGCCTGCTGGCTTGGGTGCATGAAGGTAGCTGTTCCCTCCTGCGTCCTCCAGTGCCTGGCACTCGGGCAGGGCGGTGGCAGCCACATTCCTCACTGGTTGCCCCTCCTGGTGACCTTCATGGGTGGCCCAAGTCTATCTGGGAGGATCCTGTGGCCTCGGTGGGCAGCATGCCTAACAGCTCAGGGGACACGGGACGGGGTGGCACTGACAGAGGCCAGAGTGCATCTGAGACCACAGGTCCAGGTCCCCACATCCTGCATTCGAGGCCCTGCCCAGCCCCACCTCCCTGCTGTGACACAGGTGAGGTCACACAACACGGGTCAGCATCAGTGCCCTGTCTCATGTCCCAAGGTTGCAGGTGATGTCCATGTGGCTGTGTGACATGGTAGCTCCAGGACCGGAAAGGCCAGTCTGGTGTGGCTCACCCTGCCCCAGACCCCATGCTCCTGGGGTGGGAACAGGACCCTCAGTCTCCTGCCAGCTTCCCGAGCACTTGGAACTGAAGGTGTCCCCGCCCTGGGGTCTCTCTGAGCTTCTCACGAGCTTCTCACTCACTTCCTACCCAAAAAACAGAGACCGACCTGAGCATGGGCTGTGTGTGTACTGGGTCCATCGTGTCACACAGCATGCTCATGCCCTGTAGTCTGCAGGCCAGATGGCCCAGCTGTCCCTTGTCGGGGGAGACTCTGCCTGACTTCCCAGGACCTTCTCTCTTGTGTCCCCAAATCTCCTTCTCCTTAGGGGGCACAGTTGTGGGACTTGGGGTCCCCACTCCCACATGGCTGTCTTAACTGATGGCACCTACAGTGGTCCTGGACAGCCACCTCACAGGTTCCACAAGGGCAGGGACTTTGTGGATGGCATAGTCACTTTTTGTGGAGGACCAGCTGGGTGACTCTCCTCGAAAGAAGAGCAGTTATTTCCGTTTTGGCTGAGCCTGACCCTATTTCCGTGTATTGACATGTACAGAGCTGGCTGGGACTTTTCTTTATCCCTTCACCTGGCTTTAAGCAATGCATGTCAGCCCAGCCCAGGTGCTGATATGTGTCCTTGAAGCAAGGTGACAGGGCAGTGTTAGCCCATCCCTGGAGCTCCCCAAAAACATGTGAGCCAGGTGGGATGGAGAGCCATGCTCCATGCTGTCAGCTGGGATAGCGCCTCAGATAAGAGACTGACTTCCCAGGGCATAGAAGATCACACATCAGAGCTGAAGCACGGACCATCACATGCTTCTTCAACTGTGTTATGCAGGTGACTCCTTCTGCACATCCTTCTCTCTGCATTGCAGAGCTGATTTCAGGCCTCCTACCCAGTCCAGCTCACAGCACTCAGCTACTTCCCTTCACTCTTGCAGGCACTGAGCCACACCCTTCACAAATGAATAAAGCCCAGGGCAGGTTTGGCCCTTGGTGGAGGCCTTTGTTCTGGTTAGCAATCCTACCAGCTGGAGTCCGGACCCCTGGGCTCCCCACAACTACAAGTCTGCCCTGGTGTCTTCTTGCCATGGGTCGTACTGGAAGTGGTAGATTGGACTTAACTTGCTAGAATTCCAATAACTTTTCCATGGGGTCCAAATATAAACTTGCCAGACCAAGACTCGGACCAGGAGGGCTCTCTATAACTTTTTGTCACTGTAACAGAGCACCCAGCACCTGCACCTTCAGGAGAGTTTTATTTGGGGTCATGCTCCAGAGTTTCAATCCTTGTGTGGTTGGCAGCCAGGTGGACGGTGCAGCAGAGGAAGCTGCTCGTGGCATGGACGACAGGAAGCAACGTTGGGGGGAGGTGCTGGGAGGTCACGCCCTTCCAGACTATGCCCCACAAAGCTCTTCCCACAGGCTCAGTAGCTGTAGGGCTCCTGTCCTTCCCTTGACTTTCAGGAGCTTGGCTCTGCGTGCAGGAGGCTGTTGGGGACATTGGATATAAGCCAAAATAGCAAGGCACACAGTTCACCCCAGAGGAGAAGGTTCTGTTCACCTAGGATGATGCTGGCCCTTGGCAAGGGTGACCTGTCCCCTTACTGTCCAGGCCTGTTTCCCTGAGTCCCTGCTGGGCAGGGGTGCCAGGGCGCCCAGGCCAAGGGGAGGGAATACATGGGCATCAGGGCTGGCAGGGAGTCACTGTGGAAGAGCGGCCTCTCTGGAAGGGAGGTGCCCCTGGTCCGGTGATGATCACAGAAGCCCAGCACTGTCCCCAAGCATGTCTGGACACGTGCTCAAGTAACCACCTACTCCAGCTGGATGGCTGACCTCCTGCTGCTCTTCAGGGGTCTCCCAGGGTTCCCTCAGGAGGGATGGCAGGGTCAGGCCTTCTGTTAGCCCTTGGACCTGTGACCACAGCTGGGGAGTCATGGGGCTGGGAAAACTATCGCTCTTCCCGACAAACCCTGTGTCCTGGCCAGGGCCCCTTAGTGTGGTTGACCCTATAGGAACCCTGTGCAGGCTGAGTTTCAGGGACGTATCCTTTCCAGCCCTGCCCGGCTCCTCCCTGGGCATGCGGACGTCCACTGCCAGGCACCTCCTCCTCAGGGCCCGCAATACCTTGCCTGACCCACCCCACGTGATCCGTGCTGGGAGAGCTGTCCCTGTCCAAAGACCACCCGGTGGGAGGCCTGGGTGGCCTCCCAGTGGGGCTGGGGCCAGGCCATCCAGCCTCCTCTCTTCTGGACAACCAGCCTTTTCATGTCGCTTGAGGAAGCCAAGCAGAATAATTCCACCCCCGCCCCTCTCCCTTCCTTCCCCCTCGGCCCTTTGACGAGAGCTTTTCCGGCCCTGGTGGTCACCCTGGGCACAGTAGTGGTGAGGATTACAGGGTCAGCCAGGGCTGGGGAGCCCCAGGCAACTCTTGCACCAAGACCTGGCCCTTGCCGCTCTCCAACCCAGGACTGCATGACTGTCACGCACGCCGCCTGTGGGGCCTGGGCCCCATGAGCAGGCCCTGAGGGCATGTGACACTGCAGTGGTCCCAGTGCTCGTGTGAGGCTGGCCAGCCACTTGCTGCCCCACCTCCATGCATACAGTGCCTCCTGGAGTTCAGAGAAAGGAACAGGCGCAGGGAACAGCGACTGGCTGGCATCGGTGAGGGACGGCAAGGTGGTACAAGGACACACAGCCCCCCCCATCCCTGACCCCCACATGGACGTGTCATCTCTGTGAGCTACAGTCCCCAGCCACCCTTGCCCCAGCTTTCTGGCCCACTTTCTTTCTTTCTCTCTCTCTCTCTCTCTCTTTTTTTTTTTTTTTTTTTTTGATACAGGGAATCAAACTCAGGACCTTGGGCTTGCCGGGCAGGCGCTTGTGCGACTGAGCTGTCTCCCTGGCCCAGGCCCACTTTCTCCTCTGTAGCTGAGACTTAGCCTGATCCTGGGGGCCACCCACGTGTGGTCTATGCTGCTTGCAACTGTCCTGGGGAGCAGACTGGGGGCCAGAGCCTTCCTGGGGCCTGTTGTCCCAGCTCTGAGTCCCCATATCTTGGTCAAGTCTTGACCTGGTGCCATCCCTTTGCGGGCAGCCCTCACACTGAGGGTCACCCAGGATGGCCTAGGGGACACTAGTCACAGGGTGTCATGCTGAGGTCAGTTCAGGAAGTCTGGAGTGTACGTCCAGGACAAAGCAGAGGCCTCCATATCCTTCACTTGGTCTAGAAATGTAGGGGGCCTGGCCCAGCCCGCCCTGGACCCTGGCAGCTTCGGTGCCTTGTGGCCTTGATCCAGCTCAGCTTTCTCCTCTGAAATGCCCAGAGCCCTGTGCCACCAGAGATGGGGACAAAGGGGCTGTTGACAGAGGAGGGTGGCCCTGCAGCTTGCTCCGCCTTTACCAAGGCTCAACACAGTGGCAGTGGCACCCACAGCCCGCTTCTGGATGTGACCCCACACGTGCTGCACTTGGAGGAGCTTCCTAGTCGGCTTGGGTGCAGGCCTTGGTGTGACAGAGGCACCACTCTGATGGGGTCGGAGAGTCTAAGTCCCGCTGCCACTGTCCTAGAGGAAGCGCCAGCTCCCACGTCTATCGACAGCACAGCTGGGTGCCACTGGGCACAGGGGACTCAGGCTGGGTAACAAGCACGCACCCCTTCCGGCCGCCCGGCCGTTCTCATCTCGCAGAGTGAGCACATCCCATGCACACATTGCAGGAGGCACCCACATGAACATGCAGGCCTGGCTTGTGGGGCACGCGGGCTGAGCTGGGGTCCTGTCTCCATTTCCTGCAGCCAGTGCCCTGCAAGGGGGCACAGAGGCCCTGGAGCCAGGGTGGAGGGAGAGAGGTAGCCCAGGGCATAGCTGAGGGTACCAGGGCGGTGAGGGGGCTGAAGGATCAGAGGGAGGAGAGGCAGGCAGAGCCGGAGGAGCAGGTGCCCTGCCGGTGGGAAGGCAGCCAGGGAGAGGCGGGCCGGGCTGGAGGGGCTGTGCTGGCAGAGCCACTGAGGTCCCAGCCACGCGGTGGCAGCAGCTTGCTGGGCTGACTCATAGTTTCTAAAGGGCAGAAGGATTTACTTGAAGCTTCGCACCAGCAATTTCATCACGGCCCCAGGAGGTGTCGCTCCAACCTCCTGTGTCACTTTAAATTTTGTGGCGGCCGCACTTAGAAAAAAGGGAAGCAGGTGAAAGTCATGTTACTCTCTGTGCCTTAGCCCAGGATAGGCAGTGGGACCACCCCACTCTGCCACCAGGATGCTGAAGCATTAGAGGTTCTGCTTTCCACTCAGACCTTTGAAATCAGAGACCCATGAACCTCATATTGCAGCTACACCCTGGCCTGGGGTGTCTGTGTGGGGCCAGGAAAGATGGGCACTTCTAGGGCCACTAGGATAGCACCCATTCCAGGGCAGTCCTAACCTGGCACCAGCCAATGAGCTTTGAGCCAACTGAGGCAGAGGGATGCTGGTGGGCTCACAGCGGTGACACCCACCTGTCACCCCCGTCTGCCTGGCTACTCAGTGTACACAGGGCTGACCCAAGTCCACGGTCATGGGTGTCCAGAGGGCAGTTGTGCTCAGCCTCCTTGAGGAGCCATGTCCGGCCACTCGGGCTGTGCCCAGCCTGCAGCAGGGCACATTGGTCCCAGGTGTGGGAAAGGCCTGTGACCCTTGTGCCATGCAGAGGAGGCTCCCTGCGTGGGCAGGTGCCAGGCATCCAGGCCAGCACATGGGCATCGCCCTGTAGGGGTAAGGACTTCAACAGGGGGAGGTGCCAGCACCCCGGCTCTCCCCCAGCACCGTGAGGGCTGGGGTGAGCACTTGAGGAGGAGGAGGGGGACAGCACCCTTGCCCCGCAGGGCCCAGCACAGGCTGGACTGGCACACAGCTCCCAGGTTCCCAGGGGTGAGTCCCTGCATTGATTCTCCTGTGCTGGAGCCTCCGTCCTGCCTCACCTGATCCCCAGACAATTGACTTGTGCAACCCCAACTCAGATGAAGCCCCGCGGTTCGCCAGGCCCCATGTTTTGAAATCTACCTCTGGCTAGGCTCCTGGGGGAGATGGCCTGGGTTGGGCCTCAAAACCTAGAAAGGTATGGGTTAGAGTGTCACATGTCTTTCATCCCAGCACTCTGGGGGGCTGCAGCAGGAGGGTTGTCAAGTTCAAGCCCAGCCTGAGCAACTTAGCAATTTAGCAAGAGGGTCTCTGAGTTTTAGAAAGGCTGGGATATAGCTCTGTGCAAATGTCCTAGGTTTAACCCTAGGTACTGCAAAAAAGAAAAGTAAGGAACATTCTAGAAAGCTGAGGAGGAGCAGGGTTGGCAAGCTGGGCTGGGAGGGCAGTGTCTGCACAGGCCTGGGTGTTGCAATGAGCGGGCCAGGTTGGGGTTCTGCCTCCAAGGGGACAGGCGTTGGGCTGAGGCCAAGGAGCTGGAGGCCAAGGCCCCTGTGCCGGACAGGCCCTGGGGGCACCGTTCACTGTACATGTCACCTAGTCAGTCATGTCACCCGATCAGTGGCAGCCGAGGGCCCTCTCAGGCCCAGCATCTCTCTCCAGGCTTTGCAAGTCCCCTGTTGCAGACCAGCAAGCTGCCCCTGAGCCGCACCCATCCCCTCCAGAGGCCCTAGGTTCCCTGTAGCCATATTTAAATCTTCCAGACAGATGTTCCCGGCAGCAGCTGTAGCCTGTCATTATCCACCTGGGAACCTGTAATTCCTCTGTGGGAGACATGCCTGGCGGCAGGGAAGGAGCCCGCGGCCAGCGCAGCCTCCGCAGGCCACAGAGCAAGGTGTGTGGGGGGGTCCCTGTGACACCACCAGCCATAACTGAGCACCATGGATTTGCAGTGGACATGTCTAACTGTGGAAACGGCCGAGACTTCACACCCACCAGAGCCCTAGCACATGGAATGGACGTGTCACCTTCCCAGAGCCACAGGGAATGCAGGGACATCAGAGTGCATGGGAAACTCTGGGCCCTGCGTGCAGCCTCAGCTTGCTCTTCTGTGAAGTGGGTATGTGACGGTCACCAGGCCTCACGTGCTGACATGCAAGGGACCTGGGCGTGGCTAGTTCTTGGCCCGTGCTGCCCCGCCCACAGCACAGGGTCACATGGAAGGACAAGGCAGGACAATGGAGGAGCTGCCGCCCACCCTCTGGTGCCGCCACCCACCTGGGGACCCCGCAGGTGGCCCCCTGGGCAGCAGCTTCTCTGCATACCTGCCGAGCTGTCGCCCTTGCAGCACGGGTGAGCGGATGTGCTGATAGTTGAAAACTGCAGGTCGCCCAGTGCTGCAGGTCCTCAGGGGCCCATGCCACCCGGATAGAGCCCAGTCCTCCCTGGGTGCTGGGCTTCCCGGCCATTGCGATGGCCACGGCAAGGGGAGCCTGGGTTCTCTCAGGCAAGTGCAGGGTTCCGGCCCCCAGCTGTGACCATGTCTTTCCCCTCCCTGCCCACCTGCTCTCGGCCTCCCCAGTGTCACAGTGACTTTTTTCTCTGTGTGGAGATGCCCACTGGACCCTCAGCCTGTCCCACCCGACTTTCCTTGGCAAGGTCTCTCCTTCCGGGGCTCTGGGGAATGTGCCTTTGGGGGACACTGGTCCAACCAGCTGTGACCAGATCCCTTTGTCAGCTGGCACCTCACCTCCTTCCTGCTCTGCTTGGCTGCTCACGCCCTGCCCCGGGGCCATTGCACCTGCTGCCCTCTCCTGGGTGGCACCTGCAGCCTCATTCTTGTATCCTTGAGGAAGCCCACAGGAAGACCTGTCCTCCTCTGGCCTCCTTCATCCTCTGCTTGTATGTGTGGATTTTTCTGTCTCTGCCGCCTATCAGTATCTGGAAAATAAGGCCCTTGTCACTCTTTTGTCCCAGGTCCTAGAACGGCTCCCGGCACATAGTAGGCACGGAGGTCAGTGTGCAGCCTGAGCAAGTGCTCATGCAGCTCGGCAGCAGGCTTGTGGGGTACCTGGGGGGCCCGACAGATCTAGTGGGCAGAGGGGCTCGGGGCAGGGAGGTGGGGGGTGGGGGTGAAGGTATCGGCTGTGCAGCGCCCTCCCTGTACCTCAGTTGTCTTTGTTAGTGTGAAAGGAAGGAAGGCAGCTGCGCAGCTCCAGCCCCGCCCCTCTCTATGGAGGATGGTATGGACCAGGCCAGGCTCCACTCTGACCGCCAGGCCGTGTCCCCCACAGGCCTGGGCTAGCATCCGGCACTCGTGGGAAGGTGCCCAGGTGAGGCACTCACTGCTCACAGATCGCAGAGCCAGGATGGGGACCCCGAGGGCCTCCCTGACCCAGCGCCAGCACCAAGTCCAAATGCAGCATTGCAACGCCTGCTCGGGAAGCCAGTCCTTGGCCTTATGGAGCAGTTAGCATCTGACCACGCCTGCTGCCCCAAGGCTCACCCAGCGTGAAACCCACTGCAAAACACACACTCGGTCACATGCTCCGTCGTGGTTTTGCCAATGGCTGGCACTTCTGGGGCTGTGGGGACCGGGCATGGCTGCGCAGCCCTGTGGACGCCCTTCCTGAAGGCTCAGCAAGGCAAGGGTGCCCTCTGCGTTTATATCTGGGGAAACGGAGGGCAAGGGATGCATGTGGTGGGGCCTGCAGCAGGGAAGCCTGGTGTCAGGGCTTGTGACTGACCCCTTCCTGATTCTGAGTGAGGGCAGTGGCCCAGGAGAGGCCTGGCAGCTGCATGGCACACAGGGTCGTCTCATGCCGGTCTCTCCCCCGACGCATAAGCCATACAGACACTGCTCCCCTTGCCAAGGGCTGTGAAGCATCCGAGGCCTGCAAGGCTGATCTGTCAGTATGGGCAGGATTTTCTACAGAGCCCTTCTGGCCAGCACATCCATGTCAGAGTAAAACTTAGCCACACCGGGTACCACCAGCTACCCACCAGGGGCGGACTGCAAATGGGACAACCACAAGTTCTGGCCGGACTCAGGGTTGCCGGGCCTCCCGGGCTATGGAGTGGATGCACAGTGGTCCATCCTGGTGACGTGCAGCCCCTGGAGTGAGTTGCCACAGAGAAACCAGTGACTCGTCAGTCACGCCTGCTGCATACTCAGACAGACATGCACCTAGGTGTGCCGATGTTTCCAGCATAGCCCAAGGGGGAACACCAGAGAACTATTAGCCAGGGACAGAATGCAGCAAAGGTGGCATCTGCAAAATGGGACAAAAGACAGACCTTGAGAACATAGAACCAGACTCAGAAGGCCACCAGGCACGTGGCTCTGTCCCTGGGAAGCAGCTGGGCAGCTCTGTGTACAGCGGTGCGGGTGGGGGACAGAGAGTGACCGCTGCTGGGGGCGAGGTCTCATTCTGGGAGATGGCACTGTCCTAGAGGAGCCCGCAGTGATAGCTGTGTGGCTTCCACAGAATGACCACGAGGAGCACACTTCACCACACAGCTTGGTGGGCGGTGGTCATCAGAGAGGGCATGATGACCAGAGAGGGCATGCACAGCGTCCTTCTGCCCCTGACCACATGTTCCTACATGCTCTCACAGTAATGGGCCCTGTTTCCTACCAAAAATGGAGTCCCATGGCTGGAGGGAGAGAGCATCAAGTCAGTTGTGAATGGAAATTTACATGGGAAATTTAGTAGAGCTCCCCGAAGGCCTATGCAGGACGTGCTGTGGTAGAAAGCCAGTGTTTCCTGGTGTGGGCTCCCGGCTGGCTCAGGTTGTGGGCTCCCCAGTGCAGATGCAGTCTCCAGGAGGGTCGGTGAGGCAGAGGGTGGAGGGTGAAGGCGGGGCCTGGGTTTGACCCAGTTCTGCCCGTTCCTGGCTGTGCCACCTCAGGTAGGAGGTGAGGAGGTGGATGTTGAGGAAGTGCTCGCTCTGCTGTGGCCGGCTGCCAGGGTGGGTTCTGCCAAACTGACAAGAACCTAGGGCCTGCTGGTCTCCACTGCGTCCTAAGTGTGAGGCAATGCGCCATCTCTGTTGCACAGATCTGAGGCCCAGTCATGCTTGGCCACAGGGGTGTGGCTGGGTAGCTGGTCCTGGGCCAACAGGGTAGCCGGAACCTGTACCTCTGAGGAGCTCCACTGTGGTCATCTGGGCCCTGAGACTGAGGGTTGAGACCAGGCCCTAGTCTCTGAGTTCGCACAGACTATGCCCTGGGCCCTCGCAGGGGATGAAGAAGAGTCCGAGGGGATGGGGGGGTGGTGTGCGCTGGTGTGGTCCTTGGGAACAGCATCATCCGGCACTTGCCCTGTTGGTGATTTTTTGGTCCACCCTGCAGGGAACAGGCAGGCCACGCATGTGCAGGTCACTGGCCCCTGCCACAAGCCCCATCTCACAGATGTGTGACACTGCAGCCCCCTCGCAGGGCAGGAGCTCACAGGCTATGCGAGTGGGGTATCCCTTTCTGCCTGGTGTCCTATTCCTGAGGAGACTAGGCTGTCCAGCTGGCTGTGGTGTGGGTGACACCAGAGCCCCTGAGAGCTGGAGCCTCCTCTTTGCATGTGGTGAGAGCTCAACCTTAGGCTTTGGCCCCCGACAAGCTGGGCCAGGATGCAGGACACCACTGAGCACTGGAGGCGGCCCTCCTGCTCCAGGCAGGGAGGGAAGTGCTGCAGAGGTGGCAGTGGCAGGCAGCTGGGAGGGCAGGCAGCTCAAAGCCGCAGGGAGAGCTTGCCTCGCCAGATAAAGGCCCAGCGGGGCGGAGGAGGCAGTCCCCACAAAGGAAGCCGCGGGCCTCTCCGCCCCAGCCCTCGCCTTTCAAGCCTGTTCGCTGCTGCTGTTCAATGCTCACAAATGGGGTGGGCGGGGCCTGCACGTCCCCAGCCGCCTGGAGCACAGCCGTTTATTTAAGAGGCAAAGGAAAAGAACCCCGGGTTCTGGAATATTCGTCCTGTAGTGCAGTTGCCTGTCTGGGCTCTGAGGGCCCGCCTCTCCTGCGGCTACAGAATCCTTGGTGAGGTGGGGACAGCCTGTCTCTGGCCTCTGCAGGTCACTGGTGGATGGACCACCTGGCCCTGCTGCCCTGGCCCCTTGCTTGGCAGGAGTCATGGCTACCAGGCCCCAGCCCCTAGCGACCTGGAGCTCCCTGTGCTTGAACACTTAGACTCTGCCCTCTGACCCCGGCTCCCAGGCTAGAGGAGAGGAACCCAGGACCTGCCCTCCCTCCCTCTGCTCTCCCACCTGCCACCAGCAGAGGCCAGGCTGCCCCAGTGGCTGCAGAGAGCTGGGGCTCTGCTCCCCAGGAAATGTGGGTGACCTCAGGTTGCTGTGTTAGCTGCTTAGATACCAGCCCTGGCCTCCAGAGTTAGAGTTGGGGTTAGTGGGGCCACTGGGGTGCAGGTGGGGCCTCGGGGCAGTGCGACAGAGCTCGGGGCAGCTGGAGGGGGCAGCAGAAGGCCCCAGTGCCAGGGCTTGTTAAGCGCAGCCATCCTGGAGATTAGGTGGGGCTGCGGGCTTGGTGCAGTTATTAAAGGCTCTGGCAAGGTAAACACCAGGCGCTTCCTTCCAAAGCTGTGCCTGCTAATTAGAGGGCAAGGGCTCATTAAAGCTGCTGAAATTTGGGGCTTAGGGAGGAGGGGGAGGCACAGGTGGGGTGGGGGCAGTCAGCAGAGAGGATAGAGGCAGGTGGGGGCTGCTGCAGCCCCATCCCACCTCCTGCTTTCTCTGGGCAGAGTCCCCAGTGGCCCCCCAGTGAGGAGGGGAGGCCAGGGGCCAGGACCGAGCCACAGGGACAACATAGACCAGTGTCCCCCAAGGGTACACATTTGGATCTGCAGGCCTTGCATGCACAGGACTTCCCGGGGCTGGGGATGGGTGGGCCCAAGCTTGTCCTTGTGACAGTAGGCTGCCTAAGAGGGCAGGGGCAGCACAGCAGAGGGGTGGAGCTTGCAGTGACTGACCCAGAGGCTGGAGGGACGCAGGGGGCTGGGAGTTGAGGGCTGTAGGACCGGCCGCAGACAGCTTCTCCTCAAGCCGCCACAGAAGCCTGCCGACATCGCCGTGCTCCAGCCAGGGAGGCTGAGTTAGAGCTGTAACAGGACACACGTGTGTAGCTGAAGCCACCAATCTTTGTCCCACAGCACTGCAGTCCAGGACTGGACAGGCCCTGCAGTCCTGTTTTGCCACATGTGGAGGGTGCAGGTGGGCAGCAGGCAGCACAGAGGCCCTTGTTCTCTTTCCTTCTGGGTGTTTAAATTACTTCCTCAGGTGGGTGTGGTGGTGTACAACTGTCATCTCAGCACTCCGGAGGCTGAAGCAGGAGGATTGCTATGAGCTGAAGGACAGCCTGGGCTTCAAAGCAAGAGCCTGTTTCAAAAACAAAAATAAATTTGAAAAAGCAAAAAACCTTCTCACTTCAAATTTTTAAAAGGGCATCGATGGAGCAGCCACCCTCTCCGCAGGACTGGGGGCAGGGTGCGACCTGGAGGCCTGGGGCCAGGGCCTCCGCAACCCCTTCCTCTCCCCACACCTTCCAGCTGGGAGCCAGGCAGTTTCCAGAATTGGCCAGTGAGTGGGAATTGTTCTGTCTGGCCTTGGCGCCCCAGGTGCATTGGCGCTGTGGGCAGCTTGCATTTCAGATCTTGCCAGTGGGCCAGATTTAATCCAAACTATCCAGCTGGGAGTAGAGAGGGAGTTCAGACCTTGCTGTGTGGCCCTGGGCCAGGTGCCCAACCTCTCTGGGCTCAGGGTGCACCTAAAAATGGAGAAATGCTTCCCATCTCTTTCATATCTGCCCCCCTTTCTCTCCCTCATGAGTATGTGCACACTGAAGCCTGAGGTGTGGGCCTGAGACATTCAGAGAGCCAAGGATGCCAGGCCTGGGTGCCCGCATGCCCGCTCTGGCGCCCCTGCACCCTGAGCCTCTGCTTTGAAGTGGTGAGACAGTCACTCCTGTGACCAGGGGATGGGGGGCAGGTAGTGCCTCCTGGACGGATGCCAGGCTCAGGCCCTCCTGCAGGCCAGCTGAGGCTGGCACAGCCCAGGACTTGGGCCTCAAGGGGCCAGTGGTACACCTCCATTCCCTGACCCAGGGGTTGCATTGAGGATGTGGGGTTTGCAGGCCCTGCACCTCTTGGCCTTCCCAGGAGCCGCCTGCTTGGGTTGAACTCACACATCCTCCAGCACCCTGCAGAGTGAGACTGTAGTCCCCTTTCCGGGGGATGGCAGAGGCTGGGGGACTTGTCCGAGGTCACATGGTGGCCCCCAGTGTCTCAGCAGGCTCTGAGGCTGGGGTTCCTGGTTGTTAAGACAAGGAGCCTGGAGCCTGCCCTGGAGGCCCCTGCCCTCCTCTCCCATCCCCAAAGCCTCAGGACTGAGCAGCCAGGGCCTGTGCTCCCACTGCCACCGCTGAGCACGCCCCCAGGCCCACGCTCATCTGACCTGCAGCAGGAGGCTCAGAGCCAGCAGGATATTTCTCAGGGCCAGCTGTAGTCATGGGTCCTGCCACCCTCCTGTGAGTGTCCCTGGGAGGACAGGCTGGGGCACACACAATGCAGTGTCCCATGCTCCAAGGCCTGGCTGGTAAACGGCCTGCTCGGTCCTCTGTGCAGCTCCCTCTGGGTCTGCAAGCTGATGCCCCATGGCTGGTTCCCTTTGATTCCCCGCTTTTCCTCCCCTTTTCACTCTCCTGGGACTCCCACTGACCAGTGATTCCCTTTAGCTCCTTGCAAGGAAGGCAGCATGGAACAGGCACAGAAATTGCTGCTTCTCCCAGGATTAAATGAGGTAGGTGGCCCGAGGGGAGGGTGCCGGTGCTTCCCTCCTTCCTCTAACACTTGTCTTGACTGAAGCTCTGCTGTGGAGTAAGGGACAAGCATGTTCAAGGCGTAGGTTCAATCCCCAGCACTACAGAAAGCAAGAGAATGTTGGGTGAGGTGTGTGCCCCTGTGGTCCCAGTTGCTCAGGAGTCCAGGTGTTTGGAGACCAGCCAGCCTTGGCAGCATAGTAATCATCATCATCATTGTCATGGCCAGACTTTGACTCTTTAATAATAATAATAATAATAATAATAATAATAATAATAAAGCAGCTAGAGGTGGGTATAGCAGTGCATGCCTGTTATCCAGCATTCTGCGAGGCTGAAGCAGGAGGATCAAAAGTTGCAGTTCTGCTTAGGTCCTGGCCTGGCCTGGTATCTTTACTTGAGAGATCATATGTGGACAATTTTCTCATCTGCCTGTGGACCCAACACAGATGCCCCTGTCTGCCACCTTGCAGCATGTGGCTGGGTGAGCGCACAGTGAACCCTGGTACAATCCTGGCATGGGCAGGGCCTGGGTAGCGTGGTAAAGGAGATTTTTTCAGGTTGGGTGTAGTGTGGTGGTGGAGTGGCACAGTCCCTGGTCCTGGAAAGTCCATGAGGGAACCTCAGGTTCACTTTGTGTCCCCGCTACTCCGTCACGGCTCAGCCTGGCGAGGCTGACTGGACGAAAAGCCTTGCAGGGATGGGAGAGACCTTGTGAGTGACAGCAGTGCCCGTGTGCCACGTGCTCCTCACGGGGTCCTTGGGTGAGCGCCATGGCCATGGCATGCCTGGTGTGACGGAGTGTGACCTGAGGTGCAGGTCCCTTGTCCAGGGTCACACTGGCCTCTCCAGGCTTCCATGGGTGTCTTGCCTCCTTAGAAACTGGTGCTAACAACAGTGCTTCAAGATTGAAGAGCATAAAAATGTGGGAACCTGCAGGGTGTGGCAGTGCTCGCCTATAGTCCCCACACTCGGGGGTAGACTAAAACAGGGTGGATGGGAGAGGCTGCGGTGTCTCATCCCGGTCTGTTTATGACCGCCAAGGGCAGGGCACAGGTGTTCCTGATACTGGGCCACAGTATGGCCCCTTCAGGAGGCACCCAACACTGTGTCCTTGGCCCAGTGAGACCCTCAGGAAGGGCCTGGGCACTGTCCTGCACTGTCCCCTGCAGCCCTGCAGCCGTCCTTGCGCTGCCACCTCCTGCACCTTGCTGCTGCATGGCTGCCAAGCAGATGCTAGGCCCCACGAGGCCGCTGCTGTGCTGTCACAGCCTGTGACAGAGGCCTTGCCCTGGTGCTAATTCACATCAGAACCAGTGCCTCCGACGTGCGTTCTTAAAGGGTATAATTTCCATCAACTTCAATTAGAGCTATTTTTATTTTTGTCACCCTGAAGAATTTCCCTGTGGTTAAGCTGCCATCTTTCACCGTGGTACCCTGGCAAGACTGGGAGAAGAATTAATAGTCTAGTGATCGCTCGGCTAATGCACTGTCAGCACCTGACGGATTCGCAGCCCGTGGGAGACGCTACGGCAATCACCTTGGGTCAGCACACCAGGGCCCGGCCCCTCTGTGGACCTGGGAGGACCTGCTGGGGCCTCCACCCCCAGGACACCTGCGACTGGCTCTCGGTCTCTGGGTAACCCAAGGTCTCAGCCCATCTTCCAGCTGTGTGATGTGTGGCAGGTCACCCAGACTCTCTGAACTGCGTCTGAGTGGAAGTGAGCATGCCCCATGGGCCAGCAGCCAGCCACCCCTTGGGCTTCCTGCCTGGAGTCACAGGTGGGGTGCGGGCAGATGGGGGAGCCTGGTGGATGAGTGTCATTTACACAGGGACACAGGGGCAGGCCTTGAAGAGAGG
The DNA here is from genome assembly GCA_004027595.1 of Dinomys branickii. Taxonomy (NCBI): domain Eukaryota; kingdom Metazoa; phylum Chordata; class Mammalia; order Rodentia; family Dinomyidae; genus Dinomys; species Dinomys branickii. Next base: position 45,002 of record PVLD010001010.1, on the reverse strand, counting down.
AGATGAGGCCCTGGAAGGAAACCAGGTGCTGGTGAGCAGCTGCCCCTCTCGGGACACCCAAGTCTGCAGTGCCAAAGGTGGCGTCAGCCCCACAGAGTCCACTCTGCAGGGAAGGGACACGCAGCACCACCATCCAGCAGCGTGGAGTCACTGTGTGTGGGAGTCCAGCCCCAGAGGGTCTCCTCCTGTGGGACACTGCTGACCCAAGGGGTGGGGAAGGAGGGAGGACCGAGGAAGGGAGCAGGGCTGCCTGGCAGGGAATGGCAGGGCAGTGGTAGGCACATGGGTTGGTGGGTGGTTCCACACCTTGGCCAAGGGGTCCGGAGACTGTGTGGGAGATGACTTTGCACAGAGCCTCATACAAACATGTGTACAGACTCCTGCACCACCAAGACACATGCAGAGGGACATGCATGGGCGCACAGCCACATACATGTGCATATAGGTGCACGCACACAAAGACATTCGCAGGAGCACAAGCCTGGCCTCAAGGTCTGAGCCTGGCAGGCGAGCTGTCCCATGGTGTCCCGGTGTGTGTGGCCAGTGCCACATGGCTGGGTCTGACCCCATGCCAGTGCACAAGTGTAAATTCTAAAAGGGCAAAACCCAGAAATCACGTGTCCTCCTGGCTCAGGAAACTCCAGTGAGGGCCAGGTCCTGCCACAGGTTCTTCCAAGGTTGAGTGCCCCAGAAGGGGACCCATCGCTGCCAGAGTTGCTCCCTCTACTGGTGCCGCTTGCTGCTCTGAAAACACAGCTGGCGGCATCCTGCCATGGGCCCTCTGTGCTGACTGTCCCTGGGCTGCCTGTGGCCTCTGCCTGTGCTGTGTCAGGGGACATCAGTCACTCCACAGCCTGGGGGGGGACCTGGGACCCTGAATGTGTGGCACTGGGATGGGAGGTGAGCTAGGCCAGCGCCCAGGGGCAGGGACAGGCCCTCACTGAGAAGGCAGCAGGGAGCTGGGGCATCTTGGGGTGGGCAGCAAGCAGAGCCTGAGCCGCTTCCACCCACAAGCCACAGGAGCCTGGTCCTTGTCAGCTGCGGTCCCAGGGTAAGAAGCAGCCATGCTCTGGCTGGGTGGTACCTGTCCTCTAAGAAAGCAGGACAGAGTTGGCTGTGGCAGTTGGCCGGGAAGCCTAGTGCTGGGTGGTGTGTCTGGACCACAGCACGTGCACCCACTCTTGCTGTGTTACCCTTGCAGCCACCCAGGAGGCCACCAGGAGAGGTGGAGACCCTGCCTACAGGCCCACAGCCCCTGAGGGTGGACCCGGTCTTGAACCTGGCAGGTGGACATAGGGGACAGAGGACAGTGAGCCAAGGTGTCCAGGGGTGTCCTGTGGTCCCTCAGGGTGTGTCACAGATGGAGGGCGGGTGGTGGCTGCCACGGCTCAGCCACCACTGCTTCTCTGGCCTGACTTCCATCCATGTCTGGCTTGGCTGCCCCTCCAGTGGGTCCCCTGGCACAGCCCAGGGCACACAGGGACTCGTCCTCCCCCAGGCATGTGTGGCAGTGGCAGGGCCTGGGCTAGACAGCCGCCTGCCATCCTTGCATTCCCTGGGCCTGCTACTGCCTCTGGAGCGAGGCTGGGCCCACATAGCCAGCGTCTGACTCCCGGGAACTAAGAGCAGTGTTCACGCTGTGCAGTGACTGCAGTGATAACAACAACAATAACAGTGAAGGAAGGGCCCTGTGTTGCCACTTGTGAAAATGACACAAATTCAAATTACAGTGTCCAAAAGTGGCGTTTCAGAGAGCGCAAGTGTGTTCGCGTGTGTATCATCTAGGCAGCCCTGGTGCTGGAGTGGCAAAGACAAACCCTGGTACCAGACTGCGCGGCTACACAGCTGCCTCTGAAGCGAAGTGTGGGAACAGGTTCCCACCCGGGCGTTGTGCTTGCTTCCCTCATTCTGGGACACCCTCCCAGGGCCCCACGGCCACCTCCCTCTGCCTCCTCCAACTCTCTGCATAGGTGACCTCCCCTCTGGAGCCGGCTTCTCCCCCTCTGCCCTGCTGTCTGCACAGTGCTTCTCACCAGCTGCCCAAGGATGCTATGCACACCCTGTTCCTAACAGAAAACCTCTGCTCTGGCCCAAACAGTATCTACAGTGCAGGGATTCTTTTCTCTATTTTTTGCAGTGTTAAGGACTGAACCCAGGCATTCTCTTTTGCTGAACTCTGTCCCCAAACCTTTTTAGAATTTTAAAATTTGGAGACAGGGCTTTTTAAATTGCCCAGGCTAGCCTCAACTTTGTGATCCTCCTGCCTCAGCCTCCTGAGTGCTGTGGTTGATGTGTGCTGCTTCTTCTAACTAAGGGGAGGGATTTTTAACTGTTTTATTTATCTGTACCCTAGGCTTGGTGCCTACCACACAGCAGGTGCTCAATAAGTATTTATTGGGTAGATGGATGATTGGAAGGACTGATGGGTGGATGGTGGACAGACAAACAAACAGCTGGATGGGTGGATGGACAGGTGGATGGATGGATGGATATGTAAGTGGATACGTGGACAGACACATAATGGATGGATGGACAGGTGGACAGATGGGAAGGTGGTGGGTGAATGGACCTGTGGGTGGATGGAGAAACAAATGGATGAATGGACAGACAGGTGGACAGATAGGTAGACAGGTAGATAGTAGACAGACAAGTGGACAGGTGCACAGACAAGTAGATGCATGGAAGAAGAGCTGGTCCAGGGCAGGCAGGGCACATGGCTCTTGGCTGTCATGTTGGAGGGGCTGGACTTGGTAAAGCTTGGAGGGATGTGTGAGGGCTTGGGAAGGTGGTGGGGCATGGCTAGCCTGTCACTGCCGGGGCTGTGAGCCCAGGCATTGGAGGCCGTTTCTGATTGAGGCCAGAGAGAGCTTTGTGGATCCCAGGAGGGAAGCATGTCCCTGGGAGAGACAGACTTGGACCATGGGTCTGTCTGAGGCCTCTTCCTTTCCACAACCTTGGCTACTGCCCTTTAGGAGCCACTGCTCACTGTCCTTCCTTGGCACCGGGGCACCATATGCCCATTGGAAGGCACCCAAGAGACAGGTCAGCCGCCATCCTCCCCAGAAGAGCCACTGCTGAGCTACAGATATGCTGTGGTGCGCGGCCTTCTTGTGCTTGCTGGGGACAGAACCATCCGGTGGCCCTGGGCCTGTGTCCATTCAGGCTCTGCTTCCTGCAGGGCGGGGCATCCTGGTACCCCCCCACACACACACACAACCCTGGGCCTAGGGATGAGACCCCCAGCTGCAACCCCCCCAGCCAGGAGCGCTGCAGCCGGAGCGCCCCTAATTGCTGTCACAGATGTGGCAGCCACGTCTCCCTCGTGATCGGCTGTGTGCCGTGTGCTTAATTAGTCTCTGATTACTCATTTGGTGGGTGCTGTGTGTATTCCATATCTAATAACTTTCCAATTACGCCCGGCCACACCATGCATGGAATAACCCTTAGTGGGCTGCTTAACAGGGACCCTGTGTGCGGCAGCTGCTGCCCCCCCCATCCGAGGCCATATGGCTCCCTGTTGCCGTCTTTGCAGTTCTCTGCTTGTTGTTATGGAGCCGTCAGGCTTGAATCCCTGGCCTTTGGTTTCTCCAGCACCACCTCAAAGCCAGAGCAGGTCACAAAACATCTGTACAGGGCTGCAGTGTGGGTCAAGGCCACTCAGGACTGGGGGCCTGCATGTCCCCCTCTCTCCCTCACTGCAGCTGGCCCTGACTCTGTGCCCTGCAAGTCCCAGACAGCCAGGGTGCTCCTGGGCTGCACAGGAGGTGGGAGGCGGGAGGAAGGCAGGCAGCTCTGCTCGCTGCCATGCTGGCTTCCTTCCTGGCCCCATCCCTGCCCCCAGTGGTGCCTGACCTCCCAGCAGCTGGGACCCTGTCTCCTCTTCCCAACTTTGTTCGGGAGGTCACTCGGCCACCGCTGTCAGCAAGATTCCCTCACCACTGTCCACCTGCTGTGTGAAGCCCTGAGCCTGGGGCTGTGGCCAGGCTGTGTGGCTGCATCACTCCTGTGAGCACCTACTATGTGCCAGGCCTCTAGTGAGCACCTACTATGTGCCAGGCGTAGTTTGGAGACCAGGGGCCTAGCAGAGATGGTGAGGTGGCCTCGATTCCTCGCTCTGACCTTGGCCAGCTGAGTGACCTTGGGTAGCTGAGGTGGCTTCTCTGCCTCAGTTTCCTCCTCTCCAGAGGGGCATAAGGTGGGCTTGTCAAGATGACCACGTGAGCATCTGGTCCTGCCTGACCCCAGATCAGGTTGCCGGGGAGCAGCAGCAGGACCACAACCCACACTGGCCTCACCTGGAAACCCGGGGCCAACTTCCTGGGGAGCACGGTCCTGCCCTAGAGGGGCTTTGGGGACTCCAGTCTGGAGAACACCTGGCAGAGGGTCCTAGGAGGAAGACACCAGGGCCGGGTGTATGTGAGGGGTGCCTTCACAGCCCCTCCACGTGTGGCCAAGGCTGTGATGCCTGCCCAGCCTCTCCTCTCCCCTGTGCCCCCGAGCACGCGCTGCAGGCCGCCTGCTCCCTTGCCCCCTCCCCCTGCCCCATGCTGCAGAAGGGGAAACACGGGCGAGAGAGGCACAGTCTGCTGAGGTCCCCGGCTGGGGACAGGCATCAGGACCCAGCACAGGGGAAGCTGAGAGGCGGCGTCGGACCAGGTGCAGGCTCTAGGGGCGGCAGCGGACACTGCCCGACAGATGCCTGGGGCAGCAGTCGGGGTGTCTGAGGCCACTGGGAGTCCTCGAGGAGAGGCGTGTTTCTGTAAGACACGGTCACCTGTTGCATCCTGGGCTGAACAGAAGGAAAGGAGGCTGAGGCAAAGGCTGCACAGGAGGCCACGTGCCATGACGTCCCAGGGACCAGGAAGATCCTAGACAGGCAAATCCATGGGAGCAGAAGGGGCATGGCCGGGGGCACAAGGACTGCTCGGGGGGTCTGTCACTTCCTTTATGTGGGACAAAAGTGACCTGTACTGGGCTGAGGTGACGAGTGACAGCTCTGTTTCTATGCTGGAAGTTGCTGGATTACACCTGAAATGCTTGCGTTCCCTCAGGGTTTGAGCCAAGCATACACGCATACACACATACACACACATGCATACACACGTACAACACATACACGTGCGCACACACATGCACACACACAGGCACACACACAAAAGCCACGGTGTAAATGAATGAATTGGGTAGAACATGAAGGAATAATAAAACTTAAAAAATAGACTGGGAGTTTCCAGACTTGGGGACCTCATGGACCAATAAAAATATAGAAGTAAAATATTGTTGTCGTAGTTACTTTTTTCTTTGGTAAGACAAAATACCCGACACCCAAAGTTAAAGGAGGGGAGGTTTATGAGGCTCACAGTTCGTAGGGGTTTCAGTCTATGGTTGGCCGGCTCTGAGGCGGGCTGGGGGAGAGGGCATCGCAGGGGGAAACAGTCCGTGGCAGGGCAGGCGGGAGGCAGCAACACAGTGAAGCAGCCAGCAGCCAGCAGCAACGCTTTTTCTGTCCTCTGTGTCCTACCAGGTGACCCACCCTGAGCATGGGCAGCACTGACACCCAGGGCGGGGCAGCCTTGATCCTAGCATCGCACCATGACTCAGTCCCAGCATCTCCCGCTTGATCCCAGCAGCACACGCGAGATCCAGCCACCCCTGAAAAGCCCCACCAGTGACTGCATGAGGCTTTGGCTTAAACGTCTAGAACCAAGCCACAACAATGATCCTGACATCACATGTGTGTACACATGCACGTGTATGTCCTCTTGGGAGCAGGATGTAGTACCCCCAGCCCTCCCAGGTCTCTCTGGAGTGGGCTTTTCCTGATGGGACACAGTGCAAGACCTCCTTAGGGTGGCTGCAAGTCCCCTTTCATTTTGAAGAACTTGGAAAATGCCCCCTCTGTTCTTCCCTGCTCGCTGATAAAGCAGCCCAGCTCAGAGTCAGGTCTGCACAGGCTCTTTGTGGGGCTCTGTGATGTTGATCTCTAGGGACCCAGTGTAGGGGACCTTGGCAGTACGTGGCCTAGGCCCAGGTGTACAGCACCTTCCATGGACACAGACCAGGGCCGGCATTTGGTGCTGGCAGATCTCAGGCACAGTGGCTGGCTTGGCTCAAGGGTGTGCTTTTACTAGGAATTGCTATAAATCCGGCCATGGGAGGCGGAGGACTGGCCCTGTGCCTCTTCCTATCTCTGCTGAGAGCCTTCGTGCCCATCATCCACGCAGCGCTTAGTGAGCACCTACACCACAGAGCTGTGGGTGCCCACGAAACCCATTCCACTCCGCCATGTGCACCAGGCTCCCTGCACAAACTGCCTTCTTTCCTCAGCAGGCCACCAGGCCAGCACCTGGGCTGTTTCAGGCACCTGTGGCTCGGCAGACAGTGGTGCCCGGGGATGCTGGTACCCAGGCTGGGTGCCACCCTAGAGCTTCCAGGTTAGCGAGGTCCCCACTGGCAGCTTGCAACAGCCCACACCAAACACCACACAGCTGCCATCTCTGCTCTGGGCCTCCCTGGATGCACAGTGGCTGCATTTAAACTCTTTCCCCCCTCTGATTTTTTTTTGCAGTACTAGGACTAGAACCCAGGACCTTCCAATGCTAGGCAAGTGCTCTACTGCTGAACTGCACCCCTAGCCCTTTTAAATTTTTATTTTGAGACAAAGTCTCACTAAGTTATCGCTTCTCGGCCTTTTGGCTAAGATCAAGTGCAAAGTCTCACTAAGTTGCTTATCTCTGGTATCAAACTTGCAATCCTCCTGCCTCAGCCTCTCTAGTAGCTGGGATTATAGATCTGTGGACAACACCTGGTAGAACAGTTTTTTTCATAAGTTGTTAATACTCCATAATCAAGGGAGAGGGCAGCTTTTAAAAGTGAGTGCTCAGCTACTGATTTTTTGTTTTTGCAGTGCTGGGAATTCAACCCATGGCTTTGTGCAAGCTACATGTGCCCCACTGCTGAGCTGCATCTCCAGCCCATGCTGCTTCTTGCAAAATCAGACCTAGCAAGATGCTCCCCACTCTACAACGTGCACCTCCCAGCTCCGAGCAGGGCTTGTCTCCCCGCGGCTGACCCTCCGCCAGCACTATCCCTTATGCTTGTCCTGCCTGCCTGCAGGAGCAGCATTCCTGTGCTGGCCAAGCTCTGAGGAAGGCACATGCCACACCCCAGCCTTTCTGATCACAGCAGTGGATGGGGTCATTATAATATGCAATGAGTGTTTAAACAAAATCCATTACAGTGAAACACAGCCACCAATCCCCTGCAGAACCCTCCCACTCCCTACACATGCTTGTCCCATCATCCTTTCCACTTTCTGCAGCAGTTCTGGAAGTCCTCTTTCCGGAGTGTGTGCAGAGGTGTGATAAAAATACGGTGACTACTGCCACCAAGGGCCATTCAACAGAAAGGCAGGCGCATGAAAACACCAGTGTGACCTCATCTATCTTATTCACCAGATCTGCCACTGTTGGACTTCTCACTCTTCCCAAAATCAAAATGACTGTGAAAGTTAAATGTTTGGAATTCATTCAAGACATCGAGGCAGCCACAACAGTGCAGCTAAAGACACCCACAGAAGAGGACTCCAGAGCTGCTTCAGAAAGTGGCTGGAATGATGGGACCAGTGTGTTTGAAGCAAGGGGTTTTTGAGAGGACTTGTGGCTATGTGTTTTACTGTAATACATTTGATTTAAAACATTTAAACATTGGCTGTACCACACCTTGTGTAACAGGGGGCCTCCCACACAGTGGGGTACACATCTGCAGAACAGAGTTGCTTGTGTTGGTGTCTTGCTCAGGCTGGCCCCTGCACCCAGAATGCTTTCCCTCTGTCCCCTCTCTTCCCGATCCTGCTCCCCAAAGGCCCCATCTAATTACACTTCTAGGAAGCATGTCCAGGTTGCTCAGCCCTGAGGAGCCCTATGGCTCTCTCCTCTGCACCCACTTCTCCCAGTGATGCTCTTGCTCACTGCCACTGCTCTCCCCTCCCTGTCCTCCCCTCCCTGCCCTCCACCTGCTGCCCTCCACCCCCTGTCCTCCAGCCCCTGCCCTCCACCCTGCCTTGTGCCCACAGCCTGCTCCCAGGCACCCTCTCCACCCCACGAGGTGTCCCTCACCTCCCTTCCCTGTAGGACGCTGGCCTCCCTTCTAGGAAGGGGAAGAGGGCACAGAGGCCTGGCTGGGTGTGGCAGGGCCCCCTTCCCTCTCCAGCCAGCCCCAGGGTCTGCTCAAGTCCCTGGGGTCCCCAGGCCGGCCTGACCCACTGTCCTGTGCCCATCATGGAGCCAGCAGCAGCCTGGTTCTCTTCAGCATCACTGGGTCCAGTCTCCCAGGGACTCTGGGCAGGGCTGTAGAGGAGCTGAGTCCCCAGAGACCCATCTCTGCGGGGCTCCTGAGCCCCTGCCTTGCGGATGGGCCCACTTGGTCCCTAGGTGAAAGGGTGAACGAATGAATGAATGAGCGAAGGGTGCATGCTCACCAGAGGCACCGCCCCCTCCTGGCACCAGCCCACTGCCGGCACGCCAGTGGGATTTGTGGGGATGTGGTCTGGACTGTGTCACCATATGGATCCCATAAATTAAAGCATTCCAGGAAACAGCGGTGAATTTATGTGTCTCTGCCTGGGGGCTGGCGGAGCCTGTGGTCGCCCAGGGAACTTGGCGACGTAGGTGCTTGGGTTTATAGCACTAATCTCTGGAAAAATGAGACTGGATCAACATAAAGCTGCCTTTGACAGCCACACCAACCCCATCACTCACTGGTAACCGCAAAGAGGATGGTCACCACCCCTGGGCCTGGCCCCACAGCCAGAATGGGGTTCCAGCCCCAAACCCACACAGGGGCTCAGCTGACCGGCTCCTTGCAGCAGGGCTCAGCAGCACCTGGCCTGGGCTGACCCTGCTGGTACCTTGGCTTCCCGCTGCTACCTCTGAGCCACAGTCTCCCCAGCCTTGGAGAGGGGATGGGAGGCGGGCGTCACCAGTCACAGGCCTCTAGAGAGCAGGAGGTAGAGGCCAGGGTTTGGCTGCGGTGTTTATGAGGGCAGAGCTTCTGCCTCGGTGATGGGGCAGCAGGGGCAGTGCTGGATGCTGAGTGTTAATGTCCTGAGCTCTTGGCAGTGCTCAGCCTGGGGGCCCTGTGTCAGGTAGACCCCAAGCTTAACAAATACAGCGGGTGGGGCAGACAGGTGACCCTGCAGTGTGGGCTGAAGCCTGGCTGTTCACTTATGGTGAGGGCTGTAGGTGGTCAGCATCCCTGTGGGCCTGGCTCCCTCTCTGTGGGCCTGTGTGGGTTGGTTCCCAGTGGAGGCTGCACCCAGCAGCCTGGCAGGAACTTCTCACAATTCCGCAGGTGCACCGAGGCCCAGGCTGCCTGGTCCCCTAGGCTCACGCAGCATCTGTGCCCCGCTGAGCCTGATGACCCAGTGGCCTAGCAGCAGTCAGGCCATGGGCACGAGCAGGGGTAGCTGGGCTGCCTGTGATTGGAGCTGTACCCCTGGGGTATGGCAGCCACATGCAGAGGCCACCTGTGAGTGCCCTCTTTTGTGCCAGGAGCATGTCTCAGTCTGCCAGGTCAGGGCATGTCCAGGCAGCTGGTTGTGGCAGGCCCCAGCAACACCCCCAGGGGACTTGGAGAGAGCGTCTCTTGGCTTGCCAGATTCCACTGAGATGGCCCAGGGGCTGTCCCAGCTCACCGAGCACAGTATCAGGACCTGGTGGCTCTGGGAAAGGTTGCTGGCTGGACCTTAGCACCTTGGTGGGGCTGGGGCTGCAATGTGGAGGATGGACCCATAGCCTTTCTGCCCACAGTGGTTTCGCCAGGGACCTGCTGGGCCACTGCCCTGAGGCAGCTGTACTGGATCCTGACCCCAGAGGCCAGGCCATGGGGATGGCACCCTTGGGAAGACGGCCCTTTCCGCTGCACCTTCCACAATGTGTGGCATAGCTCACATGTCCATTCCTGTCATTGCAGGTCACCACCAACTCTCTGGAGATATCAGCCACTGTCCCCGCGCCTGCCCTGGAGCCTGAACTGCAGCCAGGTCTTGCCACCACCACCAACCTGCCGAGGGGCCCCAGGACGGTGCCAGAGCCACAACCAGCGCAGAGCCAGCCGAGCCGTGATGGGGACAGAGAGGACCTCCCGGGCACAGGTATGCGCAGCCTTCACGGGGTCTGGCTACAGGGCTGGGACCAAGATGCCACAGCACAGGGCGGGTGGGAGTCTCAGAGGCGAGTCTGCGTTCTCATCACCACGTCTTCCTGATTAGAGCTGGGGTTTTATTCCCGTTCTCCCAGGGTGCGGAGCTGCGGTTCGCCCAGGGCCCTGCCCTTGGTGCCCTCGGGGTGCCCTGGGCTCATTTGTGACTCTGACTGTCTGCTGCCCCCGCACCTACTCTCTCACCCATCCATCTCCCAAACACAGTCACCGGCAGCCAGCCGGGCCCAGGGGCATCTCCGGGCTTGGCACATGAGTGCGCATGTCCCTCAGCCAGGCCAGAGGAAGCAGGCTGCTCTGCTGGGGCTGACCAGAGCCCCGTTCCCACCCCGCCTGCCACTCTCAGCTGCTCTCAGCCCCTGGCCCCTGTGTTTGTGCTGTGCTCCCCATGACCCCGCTGTGCTGCTGTCCCTGGTCCACGGCTGGCAGGCACTCCCAAGCCATTCTTGATCACCCGTGGCTGGACTTTGGCATGCGGAGGACACCGTCTCCTTTCATAGCCCCTGCTTTTCTGAGCCTGGGTGTCCCCGGGTCAGTTCCAAAGGTGGAGGTGATGTTTCTGTTTGCAGTAAGGACTCTGTTTAGAGACCCCAGGGGACAGCCTGTTCCTCTCGAGCTTTTGAACTGGTGGTCACGGGTGGCTGCAACCTGCCTCCTCCTGGGGACCGAGAGTGTGGGGGGCTGGGGCCTTGGGGACGTGCTGTGTGCATCCCTCCCGAGGGCAGGCCTGGGAGGGGTTGGCGGGGCTCTCTGCCCAGGCCTGCCCACTGTGCCCGTCAGGCTTAGCCCAGTGTGAGGACAGCTCCCCTGCAGTCCCTAGGAACCCTCCCACGTCAGACCCCCAGGGTGGCTTAGAAATGTGACAGTGACAAATGGCTTATTATACACCTGCCACCTCTCCACCAACAGGGTGGCGCATCCTCAGGCCCAGCTGTGCTTTGCCAGCTGTGCGGTGGAGTGGGCATAGGCGGGTGAGGGGCGGGTGGTCAGACACATGGACACACAGCAGCTGACTGGCACAGAGGCGGACACACACAGATGCACACGTGCACACACTTAGACCCAGCCTGCAACACACACACACACACACACACATGCATCATATATGCTTGGCTATACGACAGGGCCAGCCCTGTTGCACTAACACACACGATACATGCACAACTGTTGGGGCCAGACTTGGTGGTGGGTGGCAGCAATGGAGGCCCTGGGTAGGCCCAGCTGTGACCTCTGACTCTGGTCCCCACAGGCACTGAGTGTGGGCAGTGGCAGATGCAGGGGCCAATGCACCAGGAGCCTTGGCCTGGGGATGTGGCACAGTGGGTGCATGGAGGCCGAGTGGGCATGGTGGCTGCATGTCCTCCGCAAGACTCTGGGTGCCCAGGGCCTACCTGCTCCGGTCACTGTGGCCAAACGTGGCCTTCTGTGTCCACGGCACAGCACCCTTGAGTGTGGGCTTTGGGTGCCTGGCCAGGCGCTCACTGGACAGGCAGTACAACCCGGCACCCTGTGGTTGATGCACCCCTGGGGTGTGTCAGCTGTACTGAGGGAGGCTGCATCAGGACCCCAGGGCCGTCCTCTGCTCATGATGTGAAGGTCTCAGTGACCCCTAGGGCTGTAATCTTCTGACAAGCAAGGCAAGACCCTTGCACTGAGGGTAAGTCCCCAGCTGAGGGGTGAGAGGCTCAGCTGCTCCAACCACAGCACAGGCATGGTAAAAATGAAGTCCTCCTGTTGCAGCTGTGTCAGTGAGGTGGGCTAGGCACCAAGATGGCCCTCACAGCAGCCATGCACAGTTGTGTAGGTCACACACTGAACAACTCCAGTGTGCTTGTCTTTGCAGATATGTTGTATATGGCCACAGGGTGAGGGGCTACAATGTTGCATTGCTGTTGCTAAGTGGTGCCCTGGCATCATGCCATGTAGCCCTAAAAATCCTCCCTGAGCCATGAAGGGTGGGTGTAAGATCATTACTGTCAGAGGTCCACATGGAGCATGGGGTTGGGTGTGGATAGCCAGGCTCAGGCTGGCCGCCCATATCCCGGGAGCTCACCCACAGCTCCATGAGCCCCAGCCCATGAGGATCAGGGCCCACCCCCTGCCCCACGCCTTACCACCCCGTCCCCTGTGGCTGACACCCCATGCAGCTTCCAGCCTACACCCCTAGCTGTGGGGTGGCCCCTGTGCCACCCATGGACAGTGACTGCCTCCCTTAGGAGCCCCTCCAGTGGCCCTGCCCAGACTCCCCTTCTTGGCCTGCATGCCAAGGTCTCCCCCTACTTCCTAGCCGCTGCCTTTGGGGACAGCGCTGTCCTTAGGGTCACCTCTCCGCGTGTGCGGACCCCACCCAGCCCTCCACTGGGCTCAGCCCCACCCTCACCCTGCCTGTGGATTTGTACATTCTCTGAACTGTTCTGGGACTGCCATGTGCCTCAGGCTCCCTCGCTGCAGAGCAGGATGATGGAGGGCCTGCCGTTGTGTGGGCTCCAGAGCTGGTCTTGGAGCAGTGCCTGGTGTGCGAGGTGGGGGAGGTGCGCTGGCCACCCTATGCTCCTGTGGGCCTCCAGGGTCCTGGCTTCTGCCTCTCCTTTGTTGGGCAAGCGGGCATGCCGAGGCTGGGCCAGCAAGGTGGGGGCTGTGCTTGGGGACTTGGCTCAGCCTCGTGATGTCCTTGTGCTGCACTTGGGGCTTGGGCAGCAGCTGAGGCGCAGGGTGCCTTAGCCGTGTGATGCCCCACTCCCAGGCCTTTCCACAGCACGGTGCCTCCTGGCCTGTCATCCCCTCTGTCCCTTTGCTCATGTGTGGCCAGCCAAGTCAGGGTCTACATCTGTTCAGCTTTGCACTGGCAGCTGTTTATCTCTGCCTCAGAGCACCTTGGCAGCCTGTGGGCAACAGCATCCAGGTTGGGGCACCACAGTAGCTACCAATGTTGTTGTTCATGAAATTAAAAAGAAAAGCATTTCTGTGCCCAAGTGCTGACTTCAGCGTGGTTCTGATGGCCCAGGGGAGGCCACCTGCCACCGGCACGGCTGCTGCGAATGGGGTCTGTGGCCTGGAGCCCAGGTGTCTGCCAAGCAGGTGGATGACAGAGGCTTTCCGTGGAAAGGTGAGCTGAGCAGAGCTGGGCAGCGCCCTCCAAGGACTGTGCTGTGGCTACCGTTTACCATCTGGCCACACCCCAGCCCCAGACCAGCTCGGGCCGGAAGTGGGCAGCCTGCTGAGTCACTAATGGGCACCACCGTGGGTTTTGCTGGCCTGAGGAGTGGAATTTGCCAGCCTCTCGCTGTGCCCACATAGCACTCACCACAGCATGCCCAGGGCAGCCCCATTTCAACACCAGGCATCTCTCCAGCAGTGTCTCCACACCTGGTCAGTTCCCATTGCCCACGTGCACACATCTGTCCCCACTGCTACACTGCCAGCTGTGTGTGCAGCGTTCAGACTCACGGAGCAGCTACCATGTGCCAGACTCTGCACACAGGGCACAGCAGTGCACAGACAGACAATGGCTGCCCTGAAACTCTCCTTCAAGAGCCAGCACATAGCCCGGGAGAGTGCACAGAGCGGTGTGCTCCAGGCTGGGGGTCAGGGAGGAGCAAGTGAAAGTGGTCTTGGGGCTGCCCACCCCTATCATGCTGTGGCCTCCAGGAAGCAGGGTTGTGGCTTGTGGCCTCTTTCTGCCTCCAGCACATGCCATATTGCACATAGTAGATGCTCAACCAATGTTTGTGGAGTGAGTTCAGCTTTTAAGTCATCTAGTGCTGGGAGCTGGCCTGGGAGGGCAGAGGTCAAGAGGAAGTAAGATACATAGAAGAACAGGCTGTCTCTTGACAGTGTCCTGGGTGGGGGTTCATGTTCCTGCTAGGCCTTCCTTACTCCATGCGGAAACTTCTTTCTCTCTGGTCAGGCTTGGCAATGTTTGAGGCAGGGACCCCAAGGCCATGCTGAGCGTTGTGGGGGGTGCCTGGTCCCCTAAAAGCTTTATAGGCCCTAAGATGCCACTGGGGAACTATAGTCCAGAATCTCCCTATTCCCATGGGACTCCTGGTGTGATCAGAATGGGGTCAAGAACACTGGAAGGTCACTTCTAGACTTGCAGGGCACTGGGGAGAGGCTGTGTGTCCTTAGAATCCAACAGAGAGGAGCATTTATTGAGCACTGACTGTACATGTGTGTACGCACCTGGGAATGGCATTCTCATCACCCCTGCCTCCTGCGGTCACTGTCACACCTCACTGTGAATATAGTGGCCCCAAGCAGAGTGTCTTCTCACATGGTCCCAGGCTCAGGATCCCCTGGGGTCTCCCTGGGCCAATGTGACCCAGCCAGGTCCCCGGGAGGCTCAGGGCACAGCCTCCTCCCTCCATCCTCACTCGTGGTCCCTGGCACCGCCCCATCTCTGGCTTCTCTCTCCCTGTGTCCTGCTGCCCCTGCTGCTGTCTTCTGAGGACCTAGTGGCTCCTGCCTCCACCAACCTAGGGTGCTGTCTCAGTGTGGGCCGCGGCCTCACCATGGCTGTAGAATCCTCTGCCTCCTCCCTGCAGCACTCCCAGCTTTTACCCTCCTGGTCCCTGTTGGGGTCTACCACGGGCACAGGACAGGTTGTCCCCAGCGAGTCCCGGCCCCAGGGATCAGACACAGACACCCGCTGGGGGACATGAATTGACCTGCCACACTGGTCACAGTGGCCAGGCTGGACTTGCGTGACACTGCCAGGGGATGTGGTATCCTTTGCATAAGACCAAGGATTGGAGGGCCAGGAGGAGTGCTGGAATGGTCATTTACTGAGTGTCAACTGCACCAGGCACACTGGGGGGCACCTTACTGGAAATGGTCCCCCAGGCCTCTGCCATGCACCCTGGGCTGGTTTGCAGCACAGGTACCCGACCCTTCCCCAGCTGGACTGTGGCCCTGCTGTGTGCAATGTGGCCTTTACCCAGGCGGTGGCGCTGTGGAGATCAAACACACCCACAGCCAAGGCTTGGGGTCCCCGCCAGCCTGGGAGGGGTTCACTGCAGAGACCAGACAGGGCCTGTGTAACCCAGGGACAGGGAGCTGGTCAGGGCCACCCTGGGGTGCATGGTGCCCCCCAGGTCAGCCCATCTGTCCCCAAGTGGGCCGAGGTGGAGCAGGGCAGCAGAGAGGGTTGGGGAGCTTCAGGGAGTGGGCAGCACGGGCCAGGCACTGGGCTGAGCTGGGCGGGGGGGGAAGGTCCTGGGAGGAGACCCAGTCCTCAGTCTGCCCAGCCTCCTCCCCCTGCTTCCTTCCTGCGGGACGCCATTGGATTTCCGGCTCTGTGTCCCACAGGGTTGAGCCCTGAGCCCGAGCCCCCACATTCCCTCACAACCCTGACCCTCTGCTAGGGCTGACTCTGCAGCACATGCTCCTGAGCACACACACAGCTCCTCCAGCTGGGCTCCCTTGGTCTCTGGCCTGGGCTGCTCCCAGACCCTTCTGTGTCTGGGCCCGCTCCCTGGAGTACCCTACGGCACCCAGCACAGGCCCAGCCTGACCTGGCTGCTCCCTGGAGGGCACCACAGGGTCCTCAGTGCAGGTGACCTGGTGGGACCCCTGCTGGGTGACACCTCAGGGCCCTTCGGCCACCCTGGGGCCTGCGTGGGGTGGGCAGGGAGAGCCAGAAGTGGGCTCCTCTATGCAGCAAGGTAGCTGGTGGTGGTGCCAGGTGGGCAAGCGGGGTTGGAGGGTGGGAGGCTGCAGGCCACACTGTGTTGCTGGCTCTGGCTCAAGTTTGCTCCTGAAATCTACAGCTGGGACAGTGTGGGAAGGGGTGAATGATTGTCTCCTGCCGCTGATGCTGACACGGCTGCACAGCCCCTCCGCCTGGCCCAGGCCACTAGGGCTACACAGCCCTGGGGAGCCCCCAGTGGGAAAACCTGGCAAATGATGACCCCATGGCTTCATGGGGCTATCAGGGATCCTGGAGCAGTGCCAGGACAGAAGCAGAGAGGCTGGGCCCCACTGTGACCCCGTAAGATTGTCACAGTCACTTTGTCCTGGCTCCAGGAAGGCATGGAACACCTAGGACAGTCTCTGGGCCCAGAGCATCGTGAGGGTGTGGCATGGCCTGGAGACGTAGCCCCCCACTGCCCACACCAGTTACCTTCCTGGCACCGCGTATTGCCCACGACAGGGCCTACCAGCCAGGGCTCAGGCTGTCCACCTCTCCCCCTCCTCACATCACAGAATCCCACCCTGTCCTCATGGAGGGGACCCTGGGCTCCCGAGCCACCTGCTGCTTCCAGAAATGAGAGGAAGAGGGCAGGAAGAAGGGGCACCAGGCTGGCTGCAGAGCAGGTGTCGGGCAGAGGAGGGCACACAGCTGGCGCTGGGACCTGGCCATCCCTGTTCCCGTAGGGTGGGGGTACCCTCCCCAACCTCCATCATGGCCAGTTCGTTTTGCTTTTTTCCTGGTGTTCTGAGCCCAAAAGCCTTCACACTGAGCTGCATTTCCAGCCCTAAACAAGGTTTCAGTAAGTTACCCAGCCTGGGCCTGAACCTGTGATTTTCCTGCCTCAGCCTTCCAGAGTACTGGGATGACAGGCATGTAGTTCAGGCCTGACCACAGCCAGTGTACCAGGCAGCACGGGTGGCAAGGGGGCCTGCTCCCAGGCTGGGACAGGCACTAGTCCAGATTCTCCTTCCTCTGTGCTGGCTGCGACTTGTGGATTTCATCGGCTTGTGGACAAATGTGCACTCTGGTGCCCATCTGGCAGCACCGAGAGGGAGTGAGTGCCTGGGCCCCAGTGGCAGCCCTGGAAGCCGAGGCACCCACAGGGTGTTGACAGAGGTGGGGAGGTCAGATGGGCCCAGTCCCTTCTGCATCCTGGATTCTGCATCCCCCTCCTTAGCCAGTGCAGCGATGAAGATCATGGCAGCCAGCCTTTAGTGAGTGCTGTCTGCATGCCAAGTCTTGTCACCACTGAGGGCAGCCTCTCCCTCGGCTGAGCACGTCGGGCTCTGGATTTGGCTGACCCAGGTTCGAGCCTGGCCCTTGGGCCCTTTCACATGACCCTGTGGGCACAGCGTCCTGTGTGTGCCCAGCTTAGTATCTTGGTGGCCACTGTCACCACTGACCTTGCTACCCCTGGCTTTGCAGCTTCTGCGTCCCCCGCCAGCCTCAGTACTCTCATACCACCTACCACACTCAAACCTCCGGCAAGGCCTCCCCTGGCCCCTCACCAGGACCTCAGGCCCAGCCTGGGTGACCTCACATTGTGCTCAGCCAGGTCTGGGGGCAGATGTGCCCAGCCACAGCTGGGGCCAGTTCTGACTCAGCCTGCCTACTCTAGCCCTCCCAGCCCTTGTCACCAGGACTGCACTGCTCATACCGCCTGGGGCAGCTCCAGGTGCATCCTTGGGCCCCAGCGGGAGGAGATACCCCCCCTTGGGTCCCTCTGTGACCCCTAACAACCCAGGCCCCAGAAACAGAGTACAGGGAGGTGGCCTGACCAGGGGCCGGGCACCAGCCTCTGTCCTCATCTGTAAAGTGGGGACCGTTAGGAGCAGCAGGGCCAGCTTGGGGACCCCGGCCTATAGCACTGCTGTCACTAGAGCCCGGGTCACCCCCTCCTGAGACTCTAGGCCCAGGCCTGGCTGGGTGAAGGTGGGAGCTGGCCAGACGGCCCAGCCACCCCCTCCCCGCTGATGGCAGCTTTGGGCACAGACAGAGCCTGTGGCCCGGAGTGTGGGTGCCGGCCCCTCCCCAGCCGCCAGGCGTGTGGTCCTGGCTGCAGACACGTGAACAGCCCTGGCTCTGTTCTCACAGCCGTGGGAGGCGGCTGTCACTGCGGCGGCTGGGAGCTGGATGCAAGCCCAGAAGTGGAGGGGGCTGTCGCCCTGGGCACCGGGCCCGGCCAAGCCGCAGGTGCCAGTGCCCGGGTGTGAGTGGAGGCCCTGCTGGGTGGGGGTGGAGGCGGGGAGACAGAACACAGGAAGCTAGGAAAGGCTGCATCTTGGGCCACACAGCTCGGTCTGCACACCCACACACCGCCCTCCCTGAGCTATGGGTCCTGCCTGGTTTCCGGGCCGGCACTGCTGTTAAGCAGGTCGTGCACTGCACAGCCTGGAGCTGGGGCTGGAGCATCTGGAGGGAGCTGGGCCGTGTGCAGTGCCTGGCACCTTCCTGCACTTTGGCTTTGGGTTCTGGCATTCTGGTCGCCTTTGATTATGAGCCTGGAATGTTGGCCAGGGGCTGTGTGTGTCCCTGGATGGCAGGGCGCCCCTGGTGGCCATAGGTGGCATAGGGGGCTGGAGCTGCAGGAGGCAGCTCTGTCATTTGGAGGACAGAGGGACGTCTGTGTGTCTCCCTGGGTGTCCCTCCCATGCAATGGCTGGGTGCCATGCCCAGAGCCTCAGTGGCTTGGGTCTGTCCTGATCCTTCCTCTGCTCCCTAGCCCCGCTTGCTGAGAATAAATTCTTAACTTGGGGACTAAGGTGGGGCTTCTGGCCCCTCAGGGAACCTGGGGGAAGAAACAACATTGAAACCTCTTCCATGCTGGGGATACAGCTCAGTGGAATAAGAGCTTGCCTAGCAAGCGCAGGGTCCTGAGTTCGATCCCCAGTAACGCAAAAAAAAAAAAAAAAAAAGAAACCTCTTCCAGCCGTGTGACCTTGGGCCAGCTACCCAGCCCCTTGTGCCTCCCTCCCCCAGTCAGGAGCAGAGGTAATAACAGTCGGGTTGTGGGCAGATTAAACGACTCAGTCATTAAGCTCGAGGTGGAGACCACAGCCTCGTTCCTGCGACACTGGGAGGCCCTGGTGGGTCAGGGCTGGGCTTGTGTCCCTGTCCCCAGGGCGGCCAGCACACAGCTCCCACCCCTGCCCCCCAGCCCTGCCCACACCCTGGTGGTGTGGGAGAAGCCAGGCCCTGGTGCCCAGCCTTGTCTCAGTCCCTGGGTAGGGCATCTGCTGGTTGTCGGCACTGGGAATGGCAGTGCACATCCTGGTGACAGGCCCTCGCCTGTCAGTGCCAGGGAGCGGGCACGTCCACAGTGGCCAGGATGTGGGGCTCCACGTCCACCCACAGCTGCCTGCAGTCCCCCGAGCAGGGGACTCTGCCTCCCTAGCTGCCCTCAAGGGCCAAGAGACCACCACTGCCCCTTTCTGATACCACCACAGCAGACCGCCAAGGAAGAGGCCATTGGTGGGGCCCAGGCAGGCCACCCCCACCCACTGGCACCTCTGCCATCTGTCCATCCCAGGCTGCCTTGGGTAGAGCCAGAACAGAAGCCCCAGGCCTGCCACCATAGAGGGAGACATTTCCAGGTTGCTGTGATGGGAGGAAGTTGACGGGGTTGAGACAACTCAGCAATAGGGGCTGGCTAGGGCTCATGAGGCCAAGAGTTCGAGTCCAGCATGGCAGAAAGACCGCAGTAAAGACAAGCCTAGCCGGGAAGTGATAATGTGGATGTCCCTTCACCCAACCCACAGTGGCAGTGGCAGTAGGGGTCTCGTCCTCCCTGCTCTTCTGGACCAGCTGGATGGGCAGGAGTCATACAGCAGGTTGCAGTGGTGCCAAGGCAGACTGGGAGGGCTTCTGAGAGATGGCGCTGTGACCTACTGGCCACACTGGCTGGGTTGATAATTCAGAGTCATGGTAGGCAGTGCAGACCGGCCCCGAACACAGCAGTGAAGGCTTCTGAAGGTAGCGGGGCCCGGACACTAAGTGTATGTGAGGCTGGGGGTATGTGTGTGGTCTGCGGTCTGTCTCAGAGCAGGACAATGCCCAGCTCACTGACGCTTCCTGCAGTGCCAATCTGCATGCCAGTGCCCAAGAGCCCAGGTCCAGGACAGGAGCAGGAGGGGCAGTGCAGGCTCACTGCCACCAGCTCCCCAGGTCTGCTTAGGTCCACTAGCCCAGCTGTCACTGATCTGATCCCTGGCAGGGCCAGGCCCTGACACATCCATCACGCAGCCGTGGACCCGGTGGCAGCGGCTCTGGGAAACACGTTATTTATCTCCAGGCCACGACACTGCTGGTGGCTTATCTCCTGCCTGCGCTCCCACCCACTGCTCTGCCCCAGCCTTATCTCGGAGGCCTAGCCCTTCCTCTACTCCCAGCCAACCACAGCTGGGGCAGGGACAGCCAGCCCCTCTGCACTAGGCCCCAGGGACAGGACTGAGCCCCCTTCGAGGCTGCTCGGACCTGAGGCTCTGCTCCTAGGGACATGCAGAGGCCCCCAGGGGCACGGATGAGGGAGGCCAGGAGGGGTCTGGGAGAGGCGGCCACGCAGCCTCCCTGGGAACAGGCAGCTGCCCTTGGAGACCAAGTCCAGAGCAGAGGATGGGCGCTGACCCTTAGGTCCAGGCCTTTGTGGTAATGAACCCCCACCAGCCTGTAGCTTCCCTCCCACATGGCGTCATACACACACACACACACACACACACACACACACACACACAGGGTACCTGTGCCCATGCCCACAGTACTTGTCGCTCCACACACAGTACTCCCAGGTGCAGTCTCCTTGACCCCATCCCTAACTCCACTTCCCCAGGCCACCACAGACCACAGGTTTCATCTGCCTGCCCCTGCCCTCATGGGAGGGGCCCAGGCCCAAGGAGCCGGGGCAGGACCTGCTGCATGTGGCTGGCCTGGCAGGTGGGAAGGGTCTGCTGCTGGGGCTGCTGAAGGCCAGAAGATGCCCACTGGGGTGGGAAGACCCTGTAGCCCTCAGCAGCAGAGCCCAGGGTGAGAAAGGGGTTATCCCCGATGCCCCCTGGACCCTCCCCTGGGGGACTTGGGTCCTTGGTGGCCTTCCCACCACGTGGGAAGCACAGAGCCATCTATGCTTCCCTGGGCCTCAGGCCCCGGAGGGTCCCGCAGTAGGTCGCCTCTCTCTGTGGACAGGACAGGCTAGGTCGGGGTAGGGGGGTTCCCAGGCACAAGGACACATGGAAGCCTCCCTTGGCTGAGACCAGGCCCTGGAGCACCTGTGGGATGGCCTTGTCTGACGAGCTGCTGGGCTCCTCAGCTTCCTCCGTCACTGCCCCGCCCCGCGTTCTCACTTTCCCTCCATGCAAGCCAAGGCCTGTGCAGGGGCAGCTCTACCCACAGGAGGAGCATGAGCTCATGCCAGTCAGGGGTGGGGTTGTGGGTGCCCACGGCCCTAGCCTGTGGGGGCCCTGCCTAGCTGCAGCTGACTAATTAAGCCTGGCCGCCTGCAGGGACAGCACTGGTGGAGGGGAACCCAGGGACCGATGGGTCACCAGGGTGGGTTCTGCAGGTGATGTGGGGGGCGTCTGGCTTCTGGCTGTAGGGGCTGGGCAGGCATGGTCGGGAGAGGCTTGGTGGCTCCTGTCACCTGCCAGGAGGCACTGCGCCCAGCTGGGAGACAAGCCCTTTCTCCCCACAAAGCTTTGAAGCACCACCCCTGCTCCTCCTGTAGAAGGTTGCCCCGGGGCAGAGTGACCTCTGCAGGTGTTTGGGGTTGTGGCTTGCTAGGGGACTGGATGCCCGGTGCCCTGCGGCTACATTGGGCTCCCCAATGCCCAGGTGGAAATTCCCAGTCACCCAGGGTCAGGGCCACTAACCCAGCAGATGGCTCTTCTGCAGAGTCCCTGAGGGGAGGCTGAGTTGGACCCTGGCAGGGGTGACCAAAGTCCTGCTCCAGGCAGGGGCTGCAGCCCCAGTGTCAAGGGCGGTGACGGATGTAATGAGACCCAGGGACGCTGATGGAGTCCATTTTTCACCTGCACGGCTCTGGCCTCCCCGCGCCCGAGAGGCACTGGTAATCCATCCTCCACCCTTCACGGCTGCCCGCTCAGTAATGGGGTCATAGATCACTCCCATGTGGAGCCAGCAGACAGGGAGTGGAGCGTTAAGGATGACTTCGGGTGACCCTGGCCAGGACGGCCCAGCTCCAGACAGGGCTTGCACAGCCCTGTAGGGTAGGCAGGGGGAACCCGTCTCTAAGGACACATCCCATGCAGGTAGCACTGTGTTGCTAGGACAGGGTGGAGGGGACCCTGGCTTGGACCACCCCACCCTGCCTTGTGTGGACACGACCCCCACAGACCCTGCCCACACCATGCTCAGCAGTGTGGCCAAGCAAGGTGGGCATCAGCGGCCCCTGCAAATCTCCCTGAGATGCCACCCTGGTCCCAAAATCCCGGCCCCATGCTGGGTGCAGGCCACAGGGCAGCCCCTCCTGCACCTGCCTACATCAGCATCTGTGGGGCAAAACGAGCCAGTGCTGAGTCCAGGCCCAAGCGGGAGCCACAGCCAGCTCTTGCTCACCACCAGTGGTCCAGGTCACTTTGTTCCCTGACTACTTTGCTGTTCTAATCTCTTACCCTCAGCTGAGCAAAAGTCTCACGAGAGGTCATCTGCCGCCACTGCAGCCTTCGTGCGTCTCAGAGCGCACATGGTAGGCGCCAGATAGGTGGATACCACTTGGGCAAGGATGGGGCAGGGAGGGAGGGCAGGAGGCAGGGGGAGCTTGGGCACTGGGCAGGCGCTGGCAGGGGTCAGGTGGCTGGACCCCGCTCCTGCCCCTCTCCCTGGCCCAGGTCTGCCACTGAGGGGAGAGTGGAGGCAGCTGTGGCTGAGTCGGGGCTGGGAGGACAAGGTGTTTAAAGGGTCACCTCCATGCAGGGTCATAGGTGGCCTTCATCCAATCCAAACAGGTGCTGCGAGAGGGCCGCGGGGGCTCCCACGGCTGGCAGAGGCCACCTAATGTCCTCTATGGCCCCCAGCTAGGTGCAGCTTGTTAAGATGCTGCCAGCTTGTGCCAGGGCAAGGGTGGGCAAGCCCCTGGGCATCTGCTCTGCATGTAGGCAGGCTGTCTTGCATGTTCAGGGCTTCTCCTGGGGCGGAGACTTGGTGTCTGCTCTTCCCTCCTAGGCATTGTTTGGCCCTGGGGACCATGCATACATGGGGAGCAGTCACTGCCCCCGGCCTTCCGAGCCTCCTGGGGCTTCTCTTGAATGTGAATAGAATAATCCCAGCAAAGCTTACACCTGTGCCTCTTCTGCCCCATCAGGTCCTCTCTGCCCAGAGACTGGCATCACCCACAAGTAGCCACGTGGCAGGGAGGCCCGGGCTCCGGCTCTGCGAGCACCCAGTGCCCCCGGGACCCGTTGAGTCTGGCTCTTTGCCCTGTTTTACCCTGGGGGAACCTGAAAGCCAGAGAGCAGACAGGGAGAAGAAAGTGCCGGCAGCAGTGCCAGGGGCTCCCCTGACACCCACAGGCCAGTGCTCCTCACATCCTTCCCTGTCCCCAGAATCTGAGATGACAGCAGGCATGCAGCAGGGAGCTTGCTTTGGGGTCTGGACAGGCAGGGCTGGGCCACAGCATGCAGAGGACAGCGGGGCCCCATGCAGCAGTATGACAGGTTAGGGTCAAGCTGTGGGCCGTGACTTGCTAGAGGATGTTTTGGAGCAATAAATGTGTCTGCCCTTATGTGGCTCATAGCTTATTGGCACTGCAGCCTCTGTGGCTTCCCCTCCCTGGATTTACCGAGCTGCATGTGAGAGGCGGAGGACTAGCGCCGGTGCCCCAGACCTGGCCTGTCCCCTCCTGTTCCCTGCCACCGTCTGGGGTGTCTGGGCCCTGCCAGCCCCAGCAGCTGTTCCTCTACCAGCCTCGCAGCCTCCCAAACAAAGGTCACTACAGTGTGAGTGCCCCCCATGTAATGGAGCTCTGGAGAGCGCAACAAGCCAGGCCACTGGCCACAGGGATATGATGGCCAAGCGCTTCCTCCCAGGCTCTCTGGTGGGTGGTGTGGCTGCTGGTGGCTCAAATCCACGCAGACAGCAGGCGCTGCAGCCATGGCAGCAAACAGGAGCCCAGTGGCAGCTGCCATGTGGCCTTACACCTCTGGGTACTGTGCGGAAGGTGGCAGATCAGTGACAGAGCAGCACAGTGCCCCATGGACTGGGCACTCCTAGCCCTCCTGTCGCCTCAGGAAGCCAAGGCACAGGGAGGCAAAGGGACACTGGGCTGGTTTCTGGGGACTGGTGTCCCTCGGTGCCCAGGCCAGGGCTGTGGCCTCTGGTCTTGGGCCCAGGAGTCGTGGCCAGCAGGGTGGCTCCGCAGTCCCAGAGAGGTCCCAGCGGCTGTGGCCACAGCACCGGGGCTCTGGCTCTGTCTCCACGTGGCCATCTTGTCCGTGCCCAAGTCCCCTCCTGTGGACACCGGTCCCACGCCCTCGTAACTCGTGTCTGTATTCATTTAACCTGAAAAGATCTTTATTTCAGTTTCATTTCTGGGTATTTTTTCTGAATGTGGAATTCTGGAATGTGGAATTCTAGTCCCTCCTCCTTTGGTCTTTGTTTCTTTCAATTTTATTTCACGGGCCCGTGATCACAGTACATGATGGTCATGTCTCTGGGGGCAGTCGGCACGTACATGCCTCACATCTTAGTTCTCACTTGCTTTAAACACGACCTTTCCTAGTCAGTGCGGGTCCTGGACCTGACTGACAGGCAGAGATGCGGGATGCCAGTGCCCTGTCCTCCGCGGACCCTGCACTCTGTATTTGAGCATGTCACCCACTGTGCCCAGAATGGGAGCTGTGACGTTGGTGGCAGGAAGCTGGTGACTGTGGGCCACTCCCCATCCCCAAGGTTTCTGGGACACTTTCCTTGTGGTCCTCAGTAGGGCTGCATCATGTGGGCTGTGGTTTCCTGTGGCCCCCTCACTTCTGGGGACCCCATGTGTGGACTTGCATGCTTGGTCCTTGACTTAGGTGGCCGGGGTCCAGGTCAGAGGCACCTTTTAAGGTGAGTGTACCCTATGTACTATTGGAGATGTACTTGCTTGTGGTATAGGGGATTAAAGCTGGGATCTTTACACTGAGCTACATCCCCTCCCACATCTCTTTTTTTGAGATGAGACTCTAAGTTGCCCAGGTAGGGTTGGAATTCAGGATCCACCTGCCTTAGCCTCCCAGAGTGCTGGTATTATAGGCAGGTTTTTGTTTTGTTTTTGTTCCTGGGGTTGGAAGCCAGGGTCTCACAAATGCCAGGTGAGCAACTCCCCCCAACACGCACACACACAACTGAGCCACACCCCAGCCCTGCCTTTCATATTGACTCTGTCACAGTTGAGGAAGCCACGGAGGGTCTTGTTGGCTTAGTTTTTCAAAGAGCCTCCTCTCTTTGACTGAGAAGGTCTAGAACCTTGTGGAACCTTCTGGAATATTCTTTTTCATGCTCTGTGTTATTTGCAGTGTGCAAGACAAGATACCCATATCTACATGGTTGCAGGGCTTTGGTTTCTTTTGAGGATCCTGCCTGCAGTCTCCTGCCTGTACCCCTCTGTTCCCCAGCCTAGTGTGTGGCTCCATCTCACCCAGCAGGAAGGTGGCCCTGCTCACCACCAGGGGGCAGCAGGGGTTTGGGCACCTGCCCGCCCGCTACCTGCAGCCTGGTGCAGACCACCAGCTGGGGCCCAGCTGGCTTTGGGGCTCTGGGCTGGCAGGTGGCCTTTCCCTCTCCTGGACCAAGGTGGCATTTCCCCCAGGAAGAACTGGGGTCACCTTGGACAGGACCTCCTCCCTGCTGGTCCTGGGGACAATGCTGGCTGTAGGCACTAGGTCTTAGGTGCCAGGTGGCAAGGACAGAACAGAAACATCTGGCAGGGAGGCAAGGGCTGCAGTGGAATCAGCCAGGGCAGCAGGCAAGGGAGCAAGGGAGGGAGGGAGGTCAAGGCCGAGAAATTAAATGTTCATAAATGCAGCCCGCTGCTCGCGAAGTAGGGCAAAGCCATTAGCACTCATTAAAGTTTAATACCTGCCGGGGCTGCGCCCATGGACACCACTCTAATTTGATGGGTGCAGAGGGAGAATTCTCCACAGCGGTGGGGGCCATGCAGCCATGCCCACGTGGTGCGTGGGGCAGCAGGCTGGGGACCCTCTGTGCTGTCTTTGGGTCATGGAGTGGAACCTGTCTGTTACATCCCCAGGGCGGCCTCTCCACTGCCGCAGAACAGATTGTCCCCTCCTGTCCTGCTTCTCACAGAGTGCCTTGCTACAGCCTCCACTGGCCCATAGGCTCTGGCTAGTGGCCCAGGCTGAGCTGGCAGAGAGGCCCTGAGGTTCCATCAGAAGCCAGACTTATCCTAGAGGCCCTACTGGAGGAAGTGGCTTCTGAGTTGGGAATGAGGCCTGGGTGTGACAATGGGGGGATGAGCAGGTGCACGGGGCAGGGGCTGGGATAGCTGGCAGAGGGAGGTGGCGGTGAGCAGGAAGGAAGGCTGGGATGAGCTGGGTAAGGGTTCAGATATGGCCTTGAGGTTGTGATGGGCAGCTAAAGCCTCCCCATACCTGTAGCCCAGGCTGCAGGGGCCACAGGAAGAGGCTAAGGGACTGGGACCTGCTGTGGACAGGCCCTCAGGGGTCTCCCATTCTGCAGGGGGGCAAACCAAGGCTGCGTTGCCAACAGCAGCAAGAACATGGGCATCTTGGTGCCAACCCTTACCACGCAGGCTGGGCCTTCCCTCTCGCCAGGCTCCTGAAAAGCCCTTCTGTCTTCTGACTCACCCGAGATGAGGGCTCTGCCATCTGCTGCCTCCGCCCCACCCGCCCACGGCAGCTCCCAAGCTGCTCGCCGCCTTCCAGCCTGGCTCAGGGCAAAGCCGGCCCAAGGGCATCCAGAGGGAGGCCAGCGTGGGGAGGGCCGGTCCTGTCTCCTCTGTCCCCCAAGCTTCTGGACGTGGAGGGGGGGCCCTGCTTCCCACTCGGGGCCCAGGTTCCCCTAGTGTGTTCTCGTTCCAGGCCTGTGGTCGAGTAGGACAGGTGGGCCACATGTCACGTGGCCCTGGGGTGGGCTCAGGCCCTGGAGGCAGGCATGCGCTGTGTGCTGCGTTTCAGGAGACTGAGCTGCTGGGTACAGGCCCTGCATGGACAGGGTACCTCTGTCCCAGCCGGGAGGCCACACTGTCTCCCTTGGTGCCCCCAAGGACTCAGGGCTCAGGCTGAGCACTTGGGGTGCCACAGGGAACAACCTGAGGAGACAGAGGCGGGGTGGGCAGGGGTAGGTCAACAGAGGGCACATCTGGGGCTGCAGCTGCCAGCAGGAGGCTTCTGGATTCCCATCTGTGTGCCAGGTGAGACTGAGCAAGGCTTGGGAAGGTGACAGGGAGCCGGAGAGAGGCAGAGATGGAGACAGGTAGAGATGGGCGGGGAGAGATGGGCGGAGGGAGCATGCTGGCAGCAAGGACTGGGACCGAGGTAGGCAGGGCTCCTCCAGAGGACAGGAGGCACAGGGTACAGGGCAGCAGGAGAGCAAGGACCCAGCCAGCACCCCAGGTGCCCTCACCTGCTCTGGCTCCCAGTCTCTCCCTTTTCCCCTCTGAGAAGTTAGCAGCAGCTCAGATGGGCAGCGTGCTGGCCCCAGGGCTGCACAGCAGGGTCCCCACGGGCCCCTCTCACCAGGGGAAGCATCCCTGAGGGCTGGCACGGTGCATGGTGCTGGTGTCCCCTTGCTCAGAGCATGGTCCCCAGTGGCTGGGCCTGTCAGGAGCTAATTCCAGAGACAGAGCTCCTCCTGGCTTCTCGCTATCACATGTAGTCCACAAAGCTCAAAGTCACCTTCCAGCAGGGTGACCAGAGTCTAACTCAGCCCTGGGCTGCCCTGGAGCAGCACGTCTGCCAGCAGGAGGTCCCACCTGCCACCCGGCGGCCATCTGGCCCCTCTCAGGGATGGTCAGTGTTACGCCTGGCTTGTGTTGCACACGCCTCCCCAGGGAGCTGGTGGCCTTGGGCCGTGGGACTGAGATGACAGGGCAGGGCCCTCCCTCTCTACCTCCTAGAGATCTGAGTTTCTTTCTTCCCCTGGGATCATCTTCTCAGGCTCTCATGAGGGGACTTCTGGGCCACAGGGGTCCCCAGAGACCCAGGAGCACCCCAGGGACCACCCTGGGGACCCTTTTATGCCAAGTCCCGGGCCCCAAGCTCCACAGTGAGTCCCTAGCCCGAGGGGAACTATCTTGGACCTGGGGTATCCTCAGAGCTCCTGAGAAACTCAGGTACCACCTAGAGAATTGCTGCATGACCCTCAGTTTTTCCAGCTGTGAAATGGGGATGCTGTGCTTTGAGGATGGCTTGAGTGTCCCCCAACTCTTGTGTGAGCCTTTAATCCCCACCGTGAGGGTCTGAGAGGTGGAAGATTGATCCAACAAGGATATTAGAGGTCAGGCCTTCAGGAGTGGAAGGGATTAGATCCAGTCATCAGGGCAGAGCCCCACCATGGAACCCTGGTGTCTTTATAAAGGAGAGCAGATGATGTGCACCATCTCGCCACATGGGACTCTGCTGGTGTGAGGGCTGCACCCAGATATGGGGCCTGGGCCCCCTAACTTTGAGTGAAATAAGCTTCTTTTCACAAAGCACCAGCTTTGGGTATCTGGTAATGGTAATAAGAAACTGACTCAGAGGGGTGCAGGCTAGACCTGAAGGGGCTGCTCCAGCCCCGCGGGTGTTGGTGCTGGTGCTGAGGGAGAAGCCCCTCACCCCAAATCAACCCCATGCTCCTGGCACATGTGCCTCCCATGTAGCAGGGCCTCACACACCTCTGTGCTGTGCATGTATAGATACGTGTGTGTGTGTATGTGTGTGTGTGTGTATGACTAGGGGTGTACGGAAGTGCCATACCAATGTGAGTGTGCACATGTGGGTAGCACATAAATGTGTGTGTGACCACAATCGCATACATCTGCATTTATGCATCACATGTGGGTACACGTGCATGTATGTAGTGTTGCAGGGTCTGGTGTGTGTGCCGCCTTGTGTGTGAGGTGTGTGGTGTGGCCAGGAGCCACCCCACTCTGCCCCTCATCTTTGCACTGTGGGGTCCCCAGCACTGCTCTCCTCTAGCTGCCAGATCAGGACCCCTGCTCCTGAAAGTGGGCACTCGGGGCTTGGTCTACAGAGTTGAGGCTCCTGAGCTGGCCCTGGAATACCTGCCACTCTCCCGGGGGAACAAGGACACACAGCAAGCAGCTTCCAGGACCGAGCTCCACATGCCCCCTGGGGGCTGGGCCTCCAGCCCTCCAGAAGCCTCACCAATTTCCTATGCCCCCGCCTCCCTGGCCTGCCTACAGAGTGGGTGGTGGCAGCACAAGCTTCCT
Source organism: Dinomys branickii (assembly GCA_004027595.1). Taxonomy (NCBI): domain Eukaryota; kingdom Metazoa; phylum Chordata; class Mammalia; order Rodentia; family Dinomyidae; genus Dinomys; species Dinomys branickii. The sequence continues at coordinate 15,690 of PVLD010001010.1, read as the reverse complement.
TCTGAGCTACAACTTCTTGAGCACCTGCTACGTGCCAGGCTAGCGCCGGCATGGGGACAACAGCCTGGAAACTGACCATGGACCCTGCTTGGCTCAGGCATCTGCATGGCAGTTGGGCCTCAGAGAGCAGCTTGGGGAAGTGGCAGCTGTGACATGGCACATGGTGCCATCCCCGGGATGTGCCCACAGGGACCTGCATGTGGATGCCATGTCCAAGGACATTCAGAGCTTTGCCCTCACACCCCACAGGCCCCAGTGACCCTCCCCACAATGACCCATCCCAACCTCCCCAAGCCCGGAGGCAGGACTGCAGGCCCCACCTCCCCAGAGACAGGCTGACACGCGTGTGTAAGTGCATGCACATGTGTGTTTAGTGTGTAGGATGATGTGTTTGTGGCTGTGTGTAGGGTTGTGTAACCGTCATGTCCTCATGTGTACCGCTGTATGTGTGTATGTTTGTATGTGTGGTTATGTGTCTATGTATGTGACTGTGTGTTTGAGTCCCAAATCTGTGGGTAGACTTGTCTCCATATATATGTCATGTATATGTGGATGGCTGTATGTCTGCGTGCATGTCAGTGTGTGATCATGTCTGAATGCCCACCTTTTTGTGTGTGAGTGTGTGTGTGTGCGTTTGTTTCTGTGGGCTTTTGTGTGTCACTGTGTGTTTGTGTGTCTGCCCAAATGTGTCCATACCTGGAGATGGGTGTAGATAGCAAGGACGTGCTGTTGCCAGCACACACCGGTGTGTGCAAGGTCTCCCTGGGCTGGTCCAATGCGGGGACCCTGCCCCTTGTGGCCCGAGACCTCTCCCCCAAGTGCTCCCTGGAAGCTGCACCTGCAGCTGGCTCCTGGGGCAGACCAGGGAGGAAGCCTGGCCTTGTGCACGGCCGGGGTTGGGCGCGGTCAGGGACAGGGACACCCTGGTGGCGGGAGGCCTGAGGCTGGCCATGCATTATTCAGCGCTCTCATCTCACATTATTCTCCCAGATACTTCTACAACCTGTCAGTAAATAAAAAGATCCTACATTATTGATAGAAATGGAGCAGGCTGGCCGGGAGGATTGAGGATGGTGTTATCAGGGAGGACTGGGCCCCTCTGAGCCCGGCGGGGCAGGAATTGCCACCTACCCAGAGGGGGGTTTTGGCTCCTGACCCCAGGGTCCATCGTCCCCTGCCCCAGAGTCAGGAGTCAGGGACCAAGCTGCTCAGGGTGCAATGGGCAGGGCCAGGCAAGGACCTCCGTCCCCAGACCCAGGGCGCCTGCGTCAGAGAGGCTGGGTGAGCAGCTGAGCTCTTGGTGGCTGGGGTGCCACACGGTGGGGGCAGAGGCTGGGTCCTGAGGAAGGCCTGGGCTGGGTATACCAGCTGTGTACACAGGGTTGCTGTGGCCCACCTGTGCTTAGGAGAAGACAGAGGGCTTGTTGCTCAGTCTGGGCTCCACCCGCCCCAATGAGGATGACTAAACTCTTCCTAGTGACCACCATCTAAGGGTAATTAGCAAGAACACGCATGGGGCGGATGACACCCTCTAGCTGGGTGCTTCCAAGGGAATCTAGAGTCTTTGTCCCTCAACCTGGAATCCAGTGGCAGCAGGGGCTGGACCTTTTGATACAAGCCCTTGGGTTCCCAGGTTTGGGACCCATCAGCCCACAGAGGGCTGGTGCCCTGGGCCCTGTCTGCTTGCTAGCTGCTGGCACCAGTGTTGACTCAGCCGAGGGAGCCATCTGTACCCAGGGACCCAGCTGTCTGGTAGGGACAGGGAGAGGCTGGCACTGGGACAGTGGATTCTCCTGTGCTGGACACAGGATGCTGAGGAGGGATAGGGAGACCTCAGGGACAGTGCTGATTGCAGAATGCGTGCAGCAAGTGCCCTGCTGGTGCCCCACACCTCCTGTCCCCTGCTCTGTGCCCCTTCCAGCTGTGACCAAGTGACAGGGAGGGGCCACCAGCAAACTCGCTGGCAAGGTTGGTGGCATGTTTGGTGGCAGCATGTGCAGCTCAGGCTCCATGGGGCTGAGGCTCCTCCTTGTTGGCTGTGGGGTGAGGCTGAACTTCACCCCTGTGCCCACTCACACAGCAGCACATACAGGGCCACTGCCGTGCCAGGCAGACCCAGGAAGCCTGCAAGATGGAGGCCACTGCCTCTGTGACCTAGCATGGAGGACGCACTTGGGGTGGTGGTGGCCCAGGGCTGTGAGGACCATGAAGAGTGGCTGCAGTGGGCCATGTCACAGCTGCCTGATGCCTGGCGTCATGAGAACCAAGTGTACCCTGGTCAGCAGAGTGTGTGTGTTAACATGCGACCCCAGGCTCTTCCAGGGAAGGGAGAATTGACAGCATCTCCACAGTGTTCATCTGGGAACCAGCAGACCTGGGGAGCCCTCAGTGAGGGCAGTTCAGGGCCTTAGCTCCAAGTGAGGATGGCGCCCCATGGCCCTCGCAGGAGTGATCCAGGGGCTGGCCACGCCCCACACAGCGAAGAGGGTGCTCATCGTGATTTTTTTTATCTTATTTATTATTTCACTTCATTTTATTTTTGTGATACTACAGCTTGGATCTAGGACCTTCTCACTGAGCTGCATCCTCAGCCTTTTTAATATATTTTTAAAATGTGGACTTGGGGTCTTACTAACTCACTAAGTTACCCAGGCTGAGCTTGAACTTACAGTCCTCCTGCCTCAGCCTCCCAGAGTGCTGGGCTTCCAGGCATGCACCATCACACTTGGCTTGTCCTAATTTGCCAAACGTCTTTGCTATGACCCCCCCCAAGCTGGGCTCTTGGTGCCAAGGAGGCAAGAGGCGGAGGGGCAGTCTCCCTCACCCCAAGGTGTGCACCACTGTGTCTGGGCCAGGGTCCAAGGAGGCCCTGACTGTCCAGGATGCCCACCACTGCCAGTTCTCCTGAGAGTGGTCAGCACAGCCCATCATGTGAGTCAGCCCTGGTCCCCACATGGCGTGGAAGATGGCCCTGGGTCACTTGAGTGCTCCCTAGCCCTGTACGCCCGCCACCATGTCCACCTGGAGGCACAAAGACAGAGGTCTTGACCCGCCCTGCATCAAGTCCAGAGCCTCACTGGGCTGCAGTGATGGCAGGAGGTGATCGGGGTGCCCTGGGGGTGCTGATGGGGCCCAGGCAGCCAGGGCATGTAGGAACTGTCCTGGCGGGTGGAGTTCACAGAAGGCAGCTGGCACCACTTGGTCTGCAGCTGGGTGCCTCCTTGCCAGCTGCCCATCCGCAGGTGACAAAGAGGAGGAAGCAAGGCAGCCACAGAGTGGCGACCTCCATGCACCCAAAGCTTTGGAACCCAGGTCTCTGCCTCAGGCTCCTGGGGCTACTGTGATGAAGGACCTCAGACTGAAAGGTGGCCCCTGGCCTAGAAGCCAGCAGTCTGAGCCCTCCAGAGTGCACCGGGTTCCTCTTGTCCTGAGCTCCTGCTGGCTCTGTGTCCGGGCCCTGTGGGCACGTCACTCCCACCCTCACAGCAGCATCTTTAGACCTCTGCTCCAGGCTCGCGTGGCCCTGGCCTGTGTGCCTTCCTCTCAGAAGGACGCCCGCACGATCCAGGATGGTCCCCACTCAGATCCCTGTCACACCCGCAGGTTCTAGGGACCAGGAGGGGCTGCCCCTCAGCCCATGCCAGGCCAAGTGCATGTTGACCTCGTGTGTCGGGCCGGCGCTCATGCAGCCTCAGGTCATGGAGTGGAGCCTCCAGCCTGCGAACGAACCCAGCCTCTGTCTAAGGAGGCCTGGCCTCTGGGGGCCACGGCTGAGCACCTGCCGATCTACTCATTCCTGGCTGGTGACGGGCCCAGGGGGGCCTTCTCTCAGAGTCCACATGCATGCTCAGGTGTGTGCACGTGCATGTGTGGAAACCTGCAGGAGCACAGCTGGGGCCAGTCAGTCATCTGAGGACAGTGTTTGCTCTCAAGGTGGCCAGGCTGTGGGAAGCATGGGCCCTAGGAGGGTAGGAAGCAGGGAAGTGAGAGTTTCATGGGCTTCCTATAAGGCAAGTGTCCTGGGTGCAAGACCAGAAGCTGAGACATAGCTGGGCGTGGTGGCACACGCTCATCATTCCAGCACTGTGGGAGGCTGAAGCAGGAGAATCACAAGTTCCAGCCTAGTCCAGGCAATTTAATGACTTTTTTAAGACAAATAAGACTTTGTCTTAAAAAATAAAGAGAAAAAAAGAAAACTTCCTGAGAAGTACAGAGAATGTCACTATGTTCCCCACCCTGGTCCCTGAGGCATGGCCAGAGTGTGACATGTCCTCTGTAATTGTGGCTACCTCCATTCCTGGGGACAGCAGGGACTTTTGGTGGCCCTCCAGCCCCAGAGGTCCCCTTCCCTGCATCATCAGGCTGTCTTCAGCATGCAATTCCCAGATCATGCAGGTCTGTATGGCTTGAACCCTGAGGCCCGGGCCCCCAAAGCCTCTTCCCTCTGACAGCAGGAGCAGAGGGTCCCCTCACAACCCGAAGCAGCCCTGAGCTCAGCCTGCACACTGGAGGCCATGATCCTGAGACCCAGGCCAAACACAGGTGGGGCAGATGCCTGCACCCCATCGGGGGCTGGCTGTGTCCCTACACCAGGAAAGCGGGGCCCAGAGCTGCAGCAGCCAGCAGGTGTTGGCACAAAGGATGTCCTCAGAACCCCAGAACCACACAGGATAAGGTTGTCACCCTGTGGGTCTCAACCCCCAGCTGTGAAACAGGTGCCTACACTTCCAGGAGGTCGTCATGCATTGGACAGGCAGAGGTGCAGTACCACTCCCGTTTGCGTTCGCGTATCTCGTCTCCCAAGCCCCAGGCCTCTCTTCTGAGGAGAGGTTGCTCTGCTGTCTGCACAGGACTGGGTCCGAGAAAGACCCACATGCAATTCGTGTGTGTGGAGGGAGACTCCGAGGCAGAGCCCAGGCCCTTTGTGCTGAGCTGCGTCTCCAGCCCCTTTTGTAAAATTTGAAGACAGGGTCTCACTCAGTTGCCAGGCTGGGTTTAAACTTGACATCCTCCTGTCTCAGCCGCCTGGAGTGCTGGTATGACAGGTGTGTGCCACCATGCCTGGCTTAAGTGCAATATCAGGGACCAGTAAGTGAATGAAGGAGGGTGTCACTGGCCAGTCACAGTGCATTCCAGGTGCAGAATGTTTTCCGCCATGTTGCAGACTGCCCAGCTTGGAGAAAGACCCGGCACGTGAGGTCCCCAGGTCCTTGGCTGTGCCCCAGCCAAGACACATGGCCACTTGTGGGTATATCCTGTTGCCGCCAGGCCCTGAGCTGTCCCTACTGACTCGGAGTGAGGGACCTGCTCACCTCGGAGGGAGGTTCCCTCGAGGCCTCGTGGCCTCAAGCCCCAAGTGCTTGTCCCTGTCCTGAAGGTGCTTGCTGGCAGCCTGGCAGTGACAGTTTTATTGGCAGGCAGGCCTGCTGGAGGGATGGCAGGCTATTTACAGTGTGGAGGCCACAGCTCCACGAGGAGACAGTTAACATAAATTCACGTGATGGATCCGTTATCACCCCATTGAACTTGCGGCGGACCCATCGAAGGCCGGGCAATAACACAGTGTTTCCTGGGCGCACACAGCCCTGGGATACATTAAAGACGCTTTATTTATGGCCGGCGATCGCACCACTGTGGGCAGCAGCATGCAGCTTCTGCGAGTATCGTCTAATTTTATGATGAGCATTAAAGCTGGGCCTATAATTTGCACCTTTTTATTCATTAGACAGTGGTGCAGCCATAAGTCAAAAAGGCCCAGGGATTTAGATGCGGATCCAGAAGATAAACTATTGACAAGCCAGATGTATTTTTACATTAGAGCGCCTTTACAATAGTTTATGTGGAGAGTGGAATATAAATTGCGTTATTAAATATAAACCGCGCTTGGAACCAGGGCTTTCACCAGCGGGCAGGCGGGAGCCAGGAGGGGCCACTCCACTTCTCAAGGTTGAACATGGGGTTCTCTGCGCCCCCATGTGGGAGCCCGTGGTGGGGGTCTGGGGCCCTGGAGCTTGGGTGAGGGTGGTGGTTGTGGGGAGCTGCTAGCTAATGGGGCCTGGTGGGACCTGGAGCCCTTGCTGCATGCGCATCCACAGTATTGCTGCTTCCTTGGCTCCAGGGCATCTCCAGGGCCAAGAACTTTCCTTTGCAGGAGACTGTCCTGCCTCATCCTTTGATGTGTGAGTTGTACTGCACTCAGCAGTGAGGAGCACTGTGCCCTGGCCTCCACCCCTTAGTGACAGCAGCGCCCCCCCTTCTACCCCTCTGACAGTGGCCCTTTGGCTTCTGTGTCCTCACCTGTAACACAGAGAGGGTCAGAATATAGGATTGCTGGCTCCCTCTGTCTCTCACCTCCTGTGGTTCTGAAAGGGCTGCCCTATGTACACAGGAAGGCTGCACAGATCCAGCCTTCACTGCTGCCTCCACAGCATCTCCCAGAGGGTTTGCTGGCCCAGGCTGCTCCACCAGTCAAATGTCCAGTGACATTCCTGGGTGCAGAAGGCTGGCTTCTGGGTCCAGTGGAAATGGACAGGTCTGTGGGTCCTAGATGCTTGCTGGTGTCCACAAGGACAGATGGGAGGTTCCCATGGTCTAAAAGCTTTGGCGCTGCAGTGTACAGAAACCCAGATGGCTGGCTTGGTCCTCATGTTTCTGATTTGAGGTGCTGGGGGTTGGAGGCCTTGTGTCTCCCATATTCCCAGATGCTGCTGCTGAGCCCCAAGAACTATGGGGTGCACAGTGGGGCAACAACAGGGGCAAGCTCACATGTCATTGTGGATGCCAGGCTAGACCAGGCTGTGACAGCACAGGCTGCAGCTCCAGGGCACCTCTTAGCCAGGCTTGCTTGGGCACAGTGCCCTTCTGACTCCCGGCTGGGCACTGTCCCCCTCCCCTGCCCATCCTACCTCTGGCTCCCAACCCAGGCCAGGTGACAGCTCTTGGACCAGGCTGGCAGCTCGGGCAGCGGATCTAGAGCGTGTTGCTGGCGGGATTTGCTGGCAGAGCAGAGGTGGGACGGAGAGAGGGGACTTCCAAGCTCTCCAAGCACGTGGGAGGCTCTCGGTGGCGCCAGGAGGAGCGGCTGGGCGGGCGGGAGCCAGCAACACTCCGGGTGGGATCCAGCTGGCGCACTACCTGAGTCTGCAGCCTGTGCCGCGTCCTAGGCACAGATGGTGGGGAAGGAAAGGGGGGCACCTGGGAGCGAGTGGTGCTCTCGTCCAGACAGAGCCTAGGGTGCTGGCAGGAGGCTGCCTGGCCCCTGTGGGGACACAGTGGGCACTCAGCTGCCCACAGGAAAGGCTCCCATCTGAGAGGCAAGGGTTTAGGCTGCCTCAGTCTTCTCTGGCCCATGCAGAGGCCCCCAGAGCCTGCAGGGAGGTGACAGCCTACTCCAGAGTGGGACCAGTGGTCATCAGGTCAGGGGTCAGTTTATGGCCAGGGGCCAAGAGGCTGTGCTGGCCCAGCTGCGTCCTCAACGTGGAGTCAGGGAGTCTGACGGTGGCCTTGGTACAGACGACACAGCTCCTGGTAGCGACAGGACAGGCGTGGTGGGAGGAGCCTGTCTGAAACCAGGGCGGGCTTCTGAGGGCAGAGGCAGGGCCCCGTGTGGACGCTGGGAGGGGCCTCCCCTGGGGCGGACATGGGCAGGCACTGGTGCTGACAGGACAGGCGCTTCAGGGGCAGAAGAGCAGGGCAGACAGGGCCGAGGCGCCAAGGTGGGGCCAGACCGCGTCCCTCCAGAGCGTGTGGTGACCTCACTGGGAAGCAGAGCCCTGCAGGCGCCGGCTAGGTAGGGTCTGCGTCCTCCCAGCAGAGGGACCTCAGAGACTGGAGCCAGGCACTGCAGTGTGGCAGGTCTCCACCAGGGGGCGCCAGGCCAACCACCCGCACCTGCCGGGGTGCCACCTGTGCCTCCGGGCCTTAGTTACCCTCCTGTGAAATGGGAACCCTAACCACCTTCTGTGGTTATGAGGGTGGGAGCTGGACTGTCCTCAGGGGCTGGCAGAGACTCATCTGAGGCCTGTTGGTGGCCCTACTCCAGGTCGGGAGGATGAGAGCCCAGGGAACCCTGCCGGGGCTTGCTTTCTGTGGGGCCACCTCAGGCTGGGGGGTGGGAGGTGCCCCACCCTTGCACATGAAGCTGAGGCACAAAAGAGCTAGGGCCTGTCCCAAGGGCTCAAGGCCATAGACAGATCTCAAATGGCAGCCCTCAGCTAGTTCATCACTTATTCATTCAACAAACAGCAGGAGGCTGCTTTATGAGCCAGTAGGAAAGAGGAGAGAAGGCTTTCTGGATTGAGTGCTGTTCCTTCGGCCCAGGAGTAGTGATTTCCCCAAAGTGTACATCCACACGTGTGGGACATTGCACCCCTGTGTGTGGGGAGTGGGCTGCATGTGTTTGTCCTGTGAGCCTGACCGTGGGGGTGACTGTGTTTCCTGTCCCTGGAGAATGGCTTGGGGCCTCAGATCCAGGGCCAATTCTAAAGAGGCAGCAGCGTTCAGGGAGCTCTCTGTTACCGCACTTGTCCTCTGTCACTGTCTGGGACCTGGCTGCACACCTGGGCTGCTGAGGCGCGTGCCGTGGCCGCCTGCAGCGTGGCGTCCCTTCACAGGGGTTAAGTGACTGCCGCAGACACATCCGCCTATGTTATGGCCATGAATAAAAGATGAGGCTTCGAGGCTGTCAGGACACACACGGGTGAGGAGTGACAGCAGGAGGCTCTAGGGAAGGAGCTGGGGCCTGGAGCCGCTTGGTGCTTGGTGAGGGAGGCTGGGCCCTCCTTGGAGACCAGGCGGGGGCAGTGCCAGAAGGGTGCTGTGGGGAGGAGCAAGTGGGGCCCAGGGTCACTCACCCCACACCTGGTCCTGTGCTGGGGCCACCGGGGGCCAGGAGTGTTTTCGTAGCCAAGAAAGTAGGGGGAGGCCCTGCCTGTGCAAAGGCCCTATGGCTGGAGCACACCCAGTGTGTGGAGGCTGGGCCAGGGAGCAGAGAGGAGCCCAGAGGCAGGGGCTAGACAGGTCCCCAGGACTTGGCCACTCGGGGTCCAGCATCTTTGCTGAGTGGGGTAGAAGGAGGCTTTTGGGTTTCCCTCCCAGCTAGGTTGCAGAGGGTTCAGGAAAGCTGGTGGGCCTGGGAAGCACCAGGCCCTGCTGGCCAGCCTGGCACTGCAGTTTGCCTTGGGGTGGGCAAGGCACTGGCTCAGTCACCTGCCCGGCTGCCTCGTCTTGGCAACAGATGGCGCGGACCCCAGAGCTAACAGTGAACTTGCCTGACTTTTAAATAACAGCTCTGAGACCCACAGTGCCCAGTGCAGCTCATGGGGCCACCGACAGGGCTTGGGGGGCAGCCTGGCCCCTGCTGCCTGCCATAAGCCTGCCTGAGATGTGGAGATGCCTCTGCCCACTCATGGGGCTGGAAATGCCTAGAAGGACCCTTCCTGCTATAAGGGGCAATGCCAGGCTGGAGCTGTCTCAGCCTGCATGGACATTGTCTCCTAGAGGCAAAACTGAGCCCCACTATATCCTTCAGGCCAGCCCTGAGCCAGACCTTCCCTGGAGACACTAGCTACTTCATCTGTCTTGTCCTAGGTGCTGACCCTGCTGTCCCTATTGTCTCTGCCATGGCCTCTGTGGGTCCCACTCAGACTCCCAGGTTCCCAGGGAGCCTCAAACGTAGCCCCACCCAGCATCCCCTGCACAGTTTGTTTCCGTCTGGTCCAGAGTAGCTGGGCCTCTGTTGGTTTACACCCCATCCCCGAGGCCTGTGTGCAGCCAGGATCTGTGCGCTCCCTGCAGCGGGGAGCCGGCTGCCTCCCCAGGGGATGCTGAAGGCTGACATCCCCGATGCCCTGGGCAGGAGGACATGGTGTGGGACAAAGCCCGGCTGGCTGGGGGAGCAGTGTGAGGTGGCTAGGGCAGATGTGCCCCTCAGCCCCGTGTGAAGGCGTCCACCATCACTGTCCTCTCTGTCTGGAGCGCTGTCCATAGGCCTTGCCTTTCCAGGCAGCCTGAGAGCACCAGGAATTTCCATCTGCAGCTCCGAAAGGGGCTGTGAGGCAGCTCCCACCTGACAATGACAGCCCACACCCAGGCACTTGTTCCCCAAGCACCTCTGCTCTCCAGGGGCACCTGTGTCCCCAGCCCCCCACCCCCAGCAGAGGCTGCTGCACCCTCCTTTCCAGGCTCCAGGGTGATCTGTGTTCCTGGCAGGCCAGGCCTTGGGGAAGCAGCATGCTGCACAGGGCTGTGGGACTGCAGTGTGGCTGGGTGACCATGGCCCAGCTGGGCTGCCGCTCCAGTGACACCTGCATGCAGCCAGCCTCCCTGCCTCTGCCTCCTCTTCCTCCAGCTTCCAGGCTCCTGCTCAGATCCTTTAAAATAATCTAAAAGTAATTATTACGAACAGGCTGCCAGGGAACACCTGCTCCAGCCGGCCCCGAGTCGCTCCTGTGCCGTGCTGAGCCCCCAAAGGCACCCCAAGTCGCCAGATGCTCTGCGCCCCCCACGGCCCCCACTGCGCGCCGCAGCCAGCCTGTGTTTCCGGTGTGGCCACACAGCTGTCACTTAGAGCGATCAGTGGGGAAATCATCACCCCACGAAGTCATACATATGGAACATCATATTTGCAGAATATTTATTTTAACACATGTCAGGGCCTCTCGGGGTGCGGGCAGAGCCCCGCCTCACATGCCAGGCAGTTGGGGCAGGCAAGGAGGGGGCAACAGAGCAGGGGCCAGGCTGGTTGACCCCCCTGGCACTCTGGGTGGGGCCCCGGGCACCGTGTCCCTGGCTGCTCCATGTGGCCACAGATGCTAAGTGTAGAGCCAGCAGCCAGGAGCCCGTGGTGTCTCAGCAGGGAGTGTGCTGCCCGGACACAGGCCCCACAGGGGTTGGGAACCAGCCAGGAGGTTCCTGAGGAACACAGGGAGGGCCCTGCAGGAAGCCATCACTCTGCCAGGGCCAGAAAGAACAGGGACTGTGCCTGGAGCCAGCCTGGGAGGAGGGCTGCCACCGGGCCTGTGGGCCAACACAGGCTCTCAAGGGACACAGGCCGCTTGGGTGGGGGAGGCTAAGCCCTCCCAGTTGAGGCTCTAGAGCCTTGGTTGCCAGCCAGGGGCCTGGGACTCTGTGGGGCTCCATCCCAGCTCACCTCTCCTGGGCCGAGGGGTGCAGGCTCATGCTTGGCAGCTACCAGGTTTTAGGGTGGTGTCCCCTCGCCCCTGGGGCAGCCCAGAGGGGCTCCTGGGAGACAGGAGAGCGCAGTGGCTCTTCCTTCTCAGGAGGCTTTGGTGTGGGCTGGAAGCCAGTGCTCTGGGTCCAAGGTCCCCACAGCCTAGCGCAGCCCGCAAGGCTGGGGCCAGGACAAGGGGCAGCAGCAGCATGGCTGTGCTTGTGCCCTTCTCCAAAGGGTGCCATGGCAGGGAGTGCAGGGACCAACGTGGCCAACCATGTGTTCTTCCACCCCAGAGGACAGGGCATTTCCAGGTCCTTGTGGGGCTGCACCCATGGGCTGGTCCTCAAGAGCCACTCTCCTGGGGCCCCTCCCAAGTTCTGGGACCTCATTCAGCCCAGGGGAGGCACTGGCATTTAGGGGGCAGGTGGGGTCAGCTCCCGTGGGCAAGGCCACAGGCCCTGGTGTTAATGGCAGACGTGACGTGGCCTTGTCCCCGGCCTGTGAGCTGTAACCCCGTCCTCATCAAATGTGAGTGGCTGTGTTTCTAACGCTTGCCCTGGGCCTGCAGTCCCCAGGAGTCTGTGCCGTGTGCCCCACGGGGCAGACACAGATGTGGCCCCATGACAGGCCAAGCACTGGCCCTGCCCCCACCTGCACAGCCCCACTCTGCTCCAGTGTGTGCACCACAGCACTGTGCCCTCTCACAGCTTCCTAGGGTGTCCCACAGTATGGGTGCTCAGGGCAACATTCTGTACGTGGCTTGCCTCACTCTCATGTCCTGCACCCATGTGAGGCACAGCCAGGCCGCCCCAGCATACAGGCTGCCCCCGCAGGACCCAGGCAGAGCCTTCCCAGGCAGCACAGGGTACCGGGGACCCCATATGCATCCCTGGAAGCCTGGAGTGGGTGGGGACAGCTGTGACAAATGTGAATGTGCTGATGAGACATCATCATGCCCTCCTTGCTCCAGCTGCCCTGGCCCCCTGTCCCTGGGAACAGAAGCCGGAGTCCTGGCCTGGCCCCCAGGCCTACAGCCCCAAGCCTTCACCACCCTTGCTCACCCACCCACTGCACAGGCCGCTCCTCAGCCCTGCCCCAGGGCCTTTGCTCCAGCGGTCATTTCCCTACCATGCACCCACAAGCCCTCTCAGGTCTAGCCCTACCCGCCTTCTGCAGCTCTTCAGTTCACAGCAGATGCACACAGGGCTGGCTCCCCGAGGACTCTCAAGCCCCTAAGGCAGCGCTCTGTGAACACCAGGGAGCAGCAGATGTGGAGGGTCACCGCTTGCCGTCTGCCCAGCCCAGGTTGTGGTGGCTCTAGGTCTTTACTGTTAGCATCTGGTATTTTTACTAAGTATGGTGTTCAATGTGTAAAATATTCTGCTCGCCCCCATCCCCCATCCCTCCCCCTCAATGTACAGCGTGTTAGTCCCTTCCCTTGCTCAGTGATCGTTCCCCTCTGCTTTCACGCCGTCTCTAGATCCCACATGTCAGGGAGAACACATCAAATTTGTCTTTCTCAGTCAAGTCTGTTTCTCTCAACACCATGGTCTCCAGATCCGTTCCTGTTCCTGCCAATGATAGAATTCCTTTCCTCTTTAAGGCTGTATAATACTCCGCCATGTGTATAGGTGCCACATATTCTGTCTGTTCAGCTGTTCATAGGCACCTGGGCTGCTCGCACATTGTGGCTGTTGTGGTCTGTGCCTGGGTAAGTGTAGGAATGCAGCTGTCCCAGGGCGTGCCGCCAAGTCTTCCGATGTGGGGCTTTCAGTCCTTAGGAAAGGGCACACCTGTGTAACCTGGAAGGGCAAGGATGGCACAGCAGTTGGCGCACTAAGCAAGTGTCCTTGTCCCCAGTCACGGGTGCACACACAATCACCCTGTGCCCAGAGTGTGACTCGGTGGGGCGGGGGCAGGGCCTGGGGTCTACGTTTCTGGTGGGGCTGCTGCTTCTGCTGGAGGAGGACTCGCTGCAGACCACTGGCCCGAGCATCCAAGATCTCAGAATCCAGGAGGCCCAGGATCTCCCTGAGCATTTGAGGATTTGTTCCATGTTTTCAGATCCCCCCAAGCCCAGTCAGAACCTTCTGCAGCCTCCAGGAGCAGGAGCGCTCCAGCCTGCAGTGACACCCGAGGAGCATGCGCGGGAGCGGGAGCCAGGGGAGCCCTGGGGCGGGTGGAGGGGTCTTGGGCAGAATCCATCGCCCACCCTGGCACGCAGATGCCTGTCAGCCCCAGGCCACAGTTGCTTGGTGATGGCGCAGGGCAACACCTGCCTATTTTCAAAGAGAAACCAGAAGTACAGATTTTCCTGTCCAATCTGATTTGTAAATTCTGGCACAAAATGCAGAAACACAATTCTTGGGTGACCGCTGAGCAGAACACATCCCACCCCGACCATCCACAGGCTCTGTTGCCCCCACTCGCCCTGTGCAAACACCTGCAGGTACAGGAGCCCTGGGGGAGCCCTTGGGGGCTCTGCCCTCGGCCATGACCCAGAGCCACCCCCAACATCCCGGCCCCCGCCCTCCAACCACACTGCTCCCAGCCCACCTGCCACGGCAGGCACCTGACACCCTGGGCACCGAAGGCCAGGCGCCCACGCACCCTCTCCTGACAGCTTTATCGAGCTCCAGCCCTCCCAGCCCCATTGTTCCTGACATCTGTTTCAGTAAGTGATTAATTGCAATTAGCGCGCGGCTTGAAGGCCCTGGAAGAACACTCAGCAGAACACTCATGGAGATTAATGAGTGGCGGGCTGTCGGAAGGGGCTCAGTGAGCCCGGTGCTCAGCAGGGGCCTGGTGGAGTCACCACGGCCTGGGTGGGTACTGGGGAGGGTGTTGGAGGTGACTCCCAGCTCCTTACCCCCCATGTGCCCCAGCCCTCCTCCCCCATGGTACCCTTAGGTGATCGCTGTGTCTTCTGGAGGCATGAGTTGCCTACTGACAGCTATTAATAAAGCCCTCCAAGCATTGCAAGATGAGGTCCTGGTGTACACAACAGGTCACAATGCTTCCAGAATGCTGTGTGCAGCTGATGTGCCTGGTGGAGTGGGCGGGGGGCTGGACATGTCGCCTTCCAGCGGGTGCACTTTCAGGGCCCAAGCACAGTCTTGGCCCTTGGGAGACTCCTCCCTACGATGGGATTTGTGGCAGGGTCCCCGTCCCAGGTTGGCAGATGGATGGGGGGTGGCCACAAGCAACTCCATGCTCTGACCCAGCTTTGGCTTTGTGACCTGGCTATTCTGCCATGTCTGGGTGCCTGGTACCCCTGTTGTGTGTCCCAGGCTACAGTGGTGGCTCTCGGTTGATGGGTTAGGTGGTGTGTCCCTGTAGAGGTTGCCCACGTGTGCCCCAGCCTTAAATCTGTTCCACACAGGGCTGCTCCAGTTCCCTGTGTCCCTGTCCTGTGTCTCTCCCCTGTATCATCTCTAGTGGTCACAGCCATTTGTTGAGGTTGGGTGACTTATCCTACACTGGCAGTCATTCTCAGCAATGTCCAGTTACAGGTGAGACCATCGAAGCCTGGACCAACTGCACAGGGGCAGGGTGCAGGGACCTGAGCCTGGGTCTCTGCCTATCCAGATGTGCCACACAGCTGTCATATGCCTTCTGTGGCCCTGGGGTTTACCACAGTAGCAGACCCAGACCAAATCTGGTGTCCCAGATATCTTGGGTGGTCATCCTGTACATGGGGTTGCTACGCCTTATCTGCAGTGTTTCAGGGCTACTTGAGGCCTGGGAGTGGTCTCTTCTCTGGGAAAACCAGAAACAGGCTGCTGGTCCCAGGGCTCAGGGCTCAGGGCTCAGGTGGCTCAGGTGGTGGCCAGGGCAAGTGCTCTTGCTGACAGCGACTTTGGGCTTGATGCCTGGGCCTTCTGGGCCTTCTCCTCCTAGGGTTACATGGCAATGTCCTTTGCATCAGTCCTCTCAGACCCCCAGAGGCAGCTCTGATGCCTACTGTGCACGAGTCAGGAGTGCAGAGGACCATCTCCCAGTCAAGTACTGAGTGACACAGAGAGTGGGACTGCACTGCCTCTCTCCTTTGCTCCCTTTTATTTTCTTCATAAATTTCCCCAGTTCTCAGCCCTACCCTCTGCCAGCCACTGGCCAGGATTGCTGCCCCCCTCCCAGGGCTACCCTGCCTATCATTGAAGATGCCCTGCAGGCTCTGGGGTCCTGCTTCTTGGCACAGACATCTGTCTATGACCCGATGAAAGAGCAGTGTAGTGGGGTGGATGGAGAGAAGGACAGGTGATCGCATGCATGGTGGGTGCACGGATGGATGGGCGGGTAGAAGGACGGATGATGGACGGACAGTTAGATGATGGATGGATGGATGGATTTGAGATGGATGGGTGGACTTGGGGTGGATAGATGGATGAATGGATGGATGGATGGGTGGGTGGATGGATGGGTGGGTGGATGGACGGACGGATGGACGGACGGACGGATGGACAGATGGATGGATGGATAGATGGATGGATGGATGGGTGGGTGGGTGGATGGATGGG